>JBBMOE010000035.1:1952703-2422559 GCA_037975065.1 Chaetodon trifasciatus
GAGAGAGAGAGAGAGAGAGAGAGAGAGAGAGAGAGAGAGAGAGAGAGAGAGAGAAAGGTCAGATTGGTGGCAGTCTTAGTGTCTGTCTGGCACTGTCACAGGAGGGTGGAGAGGGATGATGTCATTCAGCTGCTAGAAAAACTGGATCCTCCAGAAGCCGAGGATGATGCTGTTTGGCAGATTCTGGAGACACACACACACACGCCTCGATCAGAAAAAGAGGCCTTACATGTGTGTGGATATTTCATCACTTTGACATATTTTGCTCAGCAGCTGTTGCAGAAAAAAAGGGAGGGCGCTGCGGAGGAGTTCATTCGTTCATCTGTCTCTCTGTTACCCCGACCTTGGTGGACATGACCACCAAACCACCGCGAGCCACCATGACCATTACCCTTACTCTAGTGCTGCTAATGCTTGCCGAAACAGGTTGTTTGAGAACACTGACTACAGAGCTCCAACCTGCACCTACTCTTCAACTTTAACTGTAACCCTTGAATCAGCAGCTAATCTTGCCCTAACCCTTAACTCCAGGCCTAACCCATAATCACCCCCTGCAAAACGCTCTCCTTATTTTCCTGCCCAGTAGCTCAAAACCCTGCATGTTCATGTCAGAGCACTATGAGGCCTTAAGTTCATAAAAGAAGGAGCCTTTCTGGGTTGTACTTCAATTCGCCTTTGCATCCAATAAATAAATAAAAGCCACTTTTGTGCCCCGTGAGAGATCACAGAGGGATTTTTTGTTCCGTGTGGGAAGATGCAAGCAAATCTACCCAGTGAAAGGCAAGATTTGTTCTCTGCTGACAAAAAAAATGTCTGTTTGGAAGAACATCCATGTTTCTGAGAAACGTTGCCTAATATTTTAATCTAACCACTGCAATAAAACTCACCCCCAGTTGCCATTTAATGCCAGGAAGTTAGGCTTTTGGTGGTTAGCATCGGTTGGAGAGCAGGGGCAGGTTGTGTGCTCTCTATTTAGACCAAATTAATGAGTGTTTTTAAAGTGGGTCAGAGAGCTGGAGGGAGGGGGGGTATCATGAGCAGACAGCGTGCTTCTTTCACTTACTCTGCAGAACACTGCATGGTGATAAGGCCTCTTGGCCCTGCGCTGCACACCACTGAATCCTGACTACGGTGGAGATAGACTGTGTCTGAGCACGGAGGAGAAACAGCTCCAGTAATGAGAGAGTTAACTTCCTTTAACCCTCAGCCTGTATATGCTAACCACGCTAACCACTGTACCTTGGTGGTTTCAAACAGCAGATCCCGATCCCCAGCTGTGATCTTGAAGGTGTTGCTGTCAGATACGCCGTAGGAACAGATCTGGCCGTACGGGAAGGACTCCAGGGCCTCTGCCTCTCCCTGCCGATACAGAGACACGGATGTGGCAGCTACACCCAACCACAACTTCTGGGAAAAACTTCCTGTTGAACTCTGGAGGGAGGAAGAGGCAAGCAGATGTCAGAACAGCTCACAGTTACCCCTTGAGTCCAAATGACTTAAGCAGTGAGGGTGCAAGCCTTTAAGTCTAACAACAAAACTAAAGGGGGAGCTCACAGTACTCACAATATAAAAGTCCACTTCATAAAGAGTGCATCCAAAGCCCGACCACTGGCGTGCAATTGTGAGGTAGGCAGCCATACTGTCCCTGCGGCTGTAGCCGGCCAGACCTTTCCAACGCTCCAAGATGGATCCCATGACAGCCGCCGCCTCCTCCTTCAGCCGGCTCCGCAGACGCATGTCCTGCTCCACCTTTTGCTTGTGCGCTGCTGTAGCTGTGTGGCTCCACAGCGTCCCCGCCAGGAGGCCCGAGGGGAAGCGCTGCGTCGCGGGGCAGCCCTGGGCCGCCACCTGACAGGGAGGGAGGGCTTGGGGTGCAGAGAGGGACATGAGGACTCGGGCTTCTAGCATGTGACCTGGGAAAAGCTCATCCAGAGGCGGGCAGGGGGCATGTGTGCTGAAGTCACCCATCAGACACTGAAGCCTCAGTGCAGCTAAGGCCTGCAGGTCCTCTTCACAGGCTGGCAGCTGGCCACGCACCACCATCTCATGGCACTGCAGCGCAAAGGCCAAATCCAGGACAAACAGGGAGAGACCGAACAGGAGGAAACGAAGGTACAATTTGTCAGTAACAGCCTCATTCCTGCCATCAATCCCTTCTACCCCACCCTGTTTTATTTTGTCCCATAACTCTTTTATGGGAGTCCTCAGGAAAAATGTTCTAATGAAGCCAGTGCTGGCTGCCTTTTGCCCCCTCTGCACTGCAGCCAGTGCTCTTAGTCATGCTTTTTATGCACTGTGTTTTATTGCAATCACTGCATGTAAGACATTAATGATTGTTAAGTAAAAACAATAATCCAATGAAATACGAGGAATGAATCACCGCAGGACAATGAATTATATCTTATTATCGGCACTGAAACGGCCACTCATACCAAAGACACTCTCACAGGAGGACTCTGCCCTTTGAGAAGCTATGTTCTGCCCCATTACCTGCTCAAAGAGGAGAAGATACTCAATGCTGTCCACTGATATGCTGTCAGCATCCAACAGGCAGTAGAGCTTGAAACACAGCCTCCATTGGGATTTCGATTCTGAGTCTCTGGTGGAAAAGCTGCACAGGAGAGGCACAGAAAGGGTTAGAAAGCTGGGACTGAGAGCAAAGATACTACAGCACGAATCTTAAGCCTAGATGTTAAAATGTTACGAGCTATGGCCTCCTCAATGTGTCATATTGTCGTCTGGTGACTTGGCAGTTTGCTGAGTTTCATGTTTACCCTGTCACTCAGCCCTGTGAGGACATGGACGCCCACGCTTGTTAAAAGAAACACAGATCTCTTTTATTCCAGCCGGATGCCTTATCGTTTCATTCGAGACTTGTACAACCAAATGACATCAGCCTCACCTTGGCTGGCGTTGCTGACAGAAACCGTGACACAAGTCCAGTTTCCCAGCAGGGTGTCATGTTTGACCAACAAGACCAGACAAGGTCACCAGTTATCAAGGTTACTGGATAACGTTCAGCATGGGAGTCGAACTAGAGAAGATAAATATACGATCTGCCGCTCTGCTCACATTCATCTAACGAGTGACAAATAGCTCAGATTCCTGCCAGACTTAGACGAGGTGTTGATAGTGCGTCTGCCTGCTTGCTTTTATTGTGTCTGACTTCCTCGTGGTGTCTGTCTGCTCTGTTTTACAGGGCGAAGACCGACATTTACTTTTCAAACCTGGTCAAGATGTCGGCGATCAGAGCGCTGCCCGCTACCGGCTGCTCCCACAGTGCATTCTGCTCGTACAGTGCAAACGTGTTTTTGCTCTCTTGTAGGCTGAGCTTCTCCTGCATCCTTCGAACCACCTGGCGAGGGGGGAGAGGGGACGTGGGTTGAAAAGGCAGACGGACACACAAACAGTTTAGGAAAAATTAAGATTCCTGTGATCATCAGAGCTTAGTAATGTCAGTACACTCCAGATTTAGGTTAGAACAGGAACATGTGACGAACTGAAAGATTGAAAGAGCTGTGCTACAAAGCACAGATGAGCCCAAACCTCATTGGCTGTAGTGTGTGAGCTGATGTAGAGCTGGCAGGATCCGGGGCCAGGATAGTGCACCGTGCACAGCATCTCCTGTCGGCTCATCAGCATCTGGATCTCCTCCCAGGATGGCACGCACTCCCGACACTTGGTCTTCTCCAGAGCCTCGCTGATGAATGACGCATAGTTATCCATCTCAGACTCAGGGCTCTGGCTCTGGATCCTGCAAGAAAGAGTGAGAGTGAGAGTGAGATGGGCGGATACGCGACGAGTGTGCATGCGTGTGCAAGCACAATTAGAATCGCTGTGTATTTGCCAGCAAAATGAAAATGTTCAATACGTAAAAGGGAGAAGTTGTTAATGCTTCTGATGTTAACAGTGACTCAAAGTCTGAAAAGTGTTATGATTATGGACTTTGCGTCACCCTTTTGATTCAACCAAGGTCTTTATTTTCATTGGGCTGGCAATGCTCGAAAGTCAATGAGGCGAGGAATGACAAATGTTCTCACTTTAGCTCTCAGGGACTTAAAAGGCTCAACATCCCTCAATCCTTCAAAGAAAAGGAAAACGGCAAAGAAAACATGTTTGACTTTGGGTAGCGCACGAAACAGGAAAAGGTGTTTCCGCTCCTGTGAGTCGGGGTGACCTGCCACTTCCTCCCAGCGGAGTGTCCAGGAGTGGTAGGTGAGTGAGTGAGTGAGTGTGTGTGTGTGTGTGTGTGTGCTGTTGTTCTAGAAGGGGGGGGGGGGGGCACAAAGGCAGCAGACAACACTCCAACCGGAGCCTCAAGTCTCATACACTTCACACGGTGGAGTGTGAAAGGTGTGAAATACAACCTGATGGAGTTATGAGCTCAGCCCTGTGTAAACACAGAGGGAAAAATAGGAAGGAAACAATTATACTGAGATGTTCGTCCCAAAATACACAAAACAGAGGACAGAGAGAGGCGAACAAGAGGGCCTCAAACATTCTGCCAGACGGAGAGAGGCCCTCTCATTCCCTCCGATGTCTCGCTCTCTCATAACTATATGGCCACAGGGTGGGATTTGTCCTGCTGAAACATAATTAGGAATGTTCCACTGAGTCTGTGTGATCCGTCCTATACTCTCTCTCTTCACCCCTCTCTGCTCTTTCCTCCTTCGTTGCCCCCTCCTCCTCCTCTGCTGCTTTCTTTCTCCTGGCCTATTCTCTCTGACAGCAGACATTCCCCGGGGGTTTCTCAGGGCACTGGGGGAGTGGAGGAGGGTTTCTGGGCCCACTGCCCAGCTCCAGTCTTAGCTCTGCCCAGCTGCAGCCTCAGCACTGATCCACAGAGTGAGAGAGTGCGTGAGAGTGGCGGCAAGACATATCAAAACACACAGCCAGCGAGTTCCACAGCGTTATTATGAATCGCCTTTGCATGCAACTGTTCCATTAGCTAGGGGGTGATTCCCAGCACAGACATATAGATAGAAAAGTGTAGCGGTTTGATGGCATGGCGTTAGAGAGAAAATCTAGAGCAGGAGATTAGCACTGCTAATAACTTAGATTAGCATGCTTGACAGAGGGGCTAATTCAGACCTGCAAATCCAGCCTTAAAACACTGGATCTGTCTGGGGGAACACGCTAACAATGTGAAGGCATATCACGCTACTATATCTAAACTGGTGGTCAACGGTGCTGGCGCCTGCTTTCTGTCTAGACCCGATGTTGTCCCTGCTACTGCACACACCACTGGTTCGCCTTCCAGCATTCAACCTGTTCTCCCTCACACTCCCTCATAACCGACACCTGATGCCTGGTCTGATGCTCCATTCATTCTTATGGGCCTGAGATGGCGTTATCATCAATATAAAATAGACACTGCAATATTACTGCCAACTAACAATCATGGTTTTGTATTACCTTAAACTATTAACATAGATAGATTTGCTGTGTTTTCCACCATCTTCCATGAGTCATGTTTCCCATTGGGACAAATCAGAGCGAGCAGAAACAAGAAAAAAAAAAAAAAATTTCCATTTGTAATTACAAGTAGGAGATGATGTAAACAGCTTTCTTCAGTCTGCAGGATTTGTTTTTGCAAAATTCAATATGAATAATCTCACCTCATTTTCCAATTTGTGCCCAGTATTTGACTTTACTCACTACTTAAAAACATTAATTTCAACGGTATCACCTCTTCAACCCTTCGTGTGCAACTCACCTCTTGAGGTGGAATCGCAGGTACTTGAGCACGGTGGGCCCAGGCAGGAAGGTGCAGCTCATGCAGGTGAGAAGCTGCCAGTAACGGAGGTGCGCGGCGGTGTACGGGGCAGGCGTGTAGCTGGTCTGCTTGACGAGCTGACAGTAGACCTCGTCGCGGAGGGGCCGTAGGTCCAAGCAGGTCTGCAGCACGCCCTGGATGATGGGAACCGGCTCCCGCGCCGACTCCAGCTGCTGCAGGCAGTTGAAGAGCTTCACGGCCTCCTCACGCACCGAGCCGTAGCCTTTCCCACTGTGGTCTGAATGGAGGAGGAGCAATATAGCATTACACTTTCATATCCTTTTTGTTTTAAGGATCATCGGTATGATGCTAAGATTTTTTTTATGTAAACATCATTGAGTTGCAGCTGACATTTAAGCTGTAATACAAAAATGCATTCGGTATATTGTTCTTACTGACTTTTTTTAGCTCTTTGTTCCCCCTGTTTGCACTTGCTTTAATAACAGCCAAGCCAAGAAAGGTCCTTCTTTTAGTGACCTGTTGCATTGTGCTAAATGCTGCCTCTGAGCAATTCAAACAGCAGAGTAATCACAGAGATTACACTGCTCCTTTCCAATTAGCAATAAAGCCCTTCAACAGTAGTTACAGAAAATGGTCGCGAACTGTGCATACACACAGGCTTGGGTGGTCACTTTCATTAGGTAGCATAGCATACATCATCAGGAATATTATATACAAGCTTCAAGAAGAAAGACTCAGCACTGAGATCTGCACATATGATAGTTTCAAATGATCTGAATTTCAAGCACTTTATAGCCTGTACAAATTATGTTTACCAATATTATTATTTTTACCTGCAACTTGTGACGTGTACATGTTAACAACTTACATGTGTGCTCCAGGCTGCCGTAGGGGAAGGGCAGCAGAGGAGCATACAGGGGGCCCTGGGTGTACTTCAGGATGGGATTGTGCTGGTAGATGTGCTCCACGACCTCGGGGTGGAACTTATTCTCCTGAAGTGAAAAAAAAAAACAAAATAATTGTGACGATAACATCAGCAGACACAGTCAAGAGCGAACTTTCATGTGTCTTCAATACGTCTGCAGCCAACTTGGAAGCAAGTCATCGAGAGGTTGATTGAGTGTGTCTGTTTGCCTGTCAGGGGTGACCGAGGTCGATTTGACCAGGGTCATTATTCAGTTCTGGCAACTTTCAAAGCAGCGGGAAGGTCAGGTGATGACCCAGCAAACCACATTAGCATGACTGACACGTTATATTTTATCCACTGGTGTCACTGAGTTTAGTGTGTGAGTGTTTGTGTCTTTCGCTGCCTATGTGCAAAGATGCCTTCCAGCCGTACAGATGGCTTCCATGCTACTGCCCTCCAGCACCTGTTGCTCATTAGTAACGTTGCCACTGCTCTGGCTCTCTCTTGCCTCTGCAACCCCCCCCTCCCTCCACAAACCAGCCACCCCCTCTGGCTACAAGACAAGCCCGCTTTCACCCCTCCTTAGTGGGGCAAAGTTGACACATTCTTCTGAAGTGTTTGGTGCACACTGGTGACAGGCTTGTCTGTTTGAAATGTGGCAATGAGATGCTGCTCTGTGGACCATGTGCAGCGGGATACAGCACAACATCCAGCATCCATAGCATTCACTTGCTTCAGATACAGGGTTAGGCCCACAGACTGTCTCTTACTCCCTTTGGTCTTCCCCTAACACATGCAGTAGTTTAACATTTTGGAGAATACTCTTTTTCTTTCTTGCCAAAAGCCAGATGAGTGATGATTGCGATGACTAACGCCACTCTCGAGTCAGCATGATAGATATGAAGCTACAGCCGGCAACTTATCTTAACGCTACCACAAAGACTGGAAACAGGGAAACAGCTTGCCTGGCTCTATCCAAAGGTCACAATATCTGCCTACCAGACGTTCAAAGCTCACTAATTAAAACATAGAAAAACAACAATTTGCTGTTTCACAGAGGTTATGTACAAGACTTTTTCTTGGCTAACTTCCTGGACTCTCTGCTGGTTGCCTTGCAACTGATCTTGGCCAAGAAATAAACTCCTATAAAATGGTGAGATGTCATTTTGACATTTCATTTGTCTACAGATTAAACAAACACAAGCAGCTATATGAAAAAACAAAACAGTCAGGATTTTAGCTAGATTATCTGAACCACTTTGTTTGGACATAAAACTAAAACTGAGTGCACCTGAAATATCACTAATAATCCCACAGAGCACAAAAAAGATGCGTTTGCACAACTACTGTAAGTATAGTAGGTCAGAATTGAGCTAGGAGGTGTTATGGATGTTTAAAATGGACATTTAAGTAATAATTTTACAATGTGCTTTCATTTTCTCTTCCAAAAAGGTTTGACTTGTAAGATTGTCTGATTGCTTGTGCTAACTTGGTAAACACAGTGTTATTACAGACAGGAATGATAATCTGATCCAAGGGGTAATAAACCGGAATTATCTATAATGTGTGGCAGATTTGAGATACAGCAGTTCACCCATCTAATCTGTTCTTCAGATCTTCCCTCCTTTTTTCTCTCCTTCACACATGGCCTCTGGTTGTAGGTCCAAGGCTACAGCTGCAATCCCCGCTCTCCCTTGTGTCTGCGGCTGGAACATGAATCTATGCTTTAAAGATAAGCGAGCTGGCCTGTTCACACAAAGCCTCTTCTGTTCATTCTCTCTTTGATTTTTGCAGCAGCAGTCCTAATCTCACACTCAAAGAGGGAAAACACCTCGCCTGCTGGAGAAAGTGTGCCCGTGTGCAAAGGTGAGGAAAAGAGAAAGCAAAAAGACAGAGGAGGAGGGCGAGAGAGAAAAACTGAGGACGCAAAGCAAAGCAAAACAATGACTGTGGACTACTTTAAAAGCAGGCCCCCTCTGTTCCTCCAGAATATAAACTTGGCCCCTCCTGGCGAAGCAGACAGGGGCAGACGGAGGCCAGCAGATTAACCACTTTCTTTGAGATTAGAGACTCTCGTTGGGAGATTACAGACACAGGAGGCCAGGCAAAGGACTGCTTATCTGGCTCTACTGCTTCACACCAAGCCCTCCTCCACCCCCTCTGCCAAAACTGCCCCTCTCGTCACCCCAGGGGCAGACTGATGCAAGACGAGTCATCTGTCTGCTCAATGAGATTCCAGCACGCTGTGCTCTCTAGCAACCCCTGGTCTAAAAATATGGTTGTCCCTTATAAATGCACTTCAGTCTCCTTTCACATGAGAAGGTGAAGCAAAAGGCATCCTTTCAAAATCCAAATTTTCAGAGCACTCAGTAACTGGAAGTATCTTTATCTTGAAATTACCTCCTTCAGGGGGGCAACAGCAACTGTGTGTATATGATTTTGTGCGTGTGTTGTGTGACCCACCTCAATGTCTCGAATCAGGAGCTGTGTTGGCGTTTCCACTGGTGCTTTGGTATCAATGATCTTCTGGATGGCACATGCCCAGTGCACAGCCTCATTGAAGTGCTTGGTGTACAGCTTGTAGCAGTGCTTTCGCCCGTACACTGTGATGCTCCAGTAGCCTGAGAGAAACACACAAAAAACCATTTTAAATGACTGACACTTGAAATCCAAACTGTGCCTCATATGACAGTGTAATTTAAGCAAATTGGGAAGAGAAGAGTGAAATGCTCTCTGCACGGGACACCCTGCATATCTGGCGTGACTCTCCCTCCATGACTTCCTCTCTCGGTTTCACTGAGGATCAAAGGTCAGCCTGAGAGGAACCACGCCAAAACCAAACAAGAACACTCATTCTGCAGATGAGTTAGGACACAAGTGCTAAACCCCTCAGTGAGTCTCCTCTTGGACGACCTGCAATAAAAGTGAAAAAAAGGCTTGTTTCCTCCTTGCGCAGAGGAAGTATTAGACGTACCCCAGGCAGCCTGGCCTGATCTGCAGCCCTGTGGCTGTTATCAGGCTTTCCTGCTACGTGACTTGGCACCACATCCTTCTTTGTTTAGGCTCTTGATGAAGTACAAACCCCAAAATTAAGAGGTTTTACAACTGAGATTATGACATGGCGGTACTACCATTGTCCACTTTGAAACTGTTAGGTTCCTTTATGTTAACTCTGCTCTAAAGATTAAAGGTTGAGCCCTTAAAAAGGAACTAAAATTTCATGGTAACAGCCAGAAAAAACACAGAGGAAGTAAATATTTCATGCAACTCTTATGTGACATACTTCTGAGAGGCTTGGGAGCAGCACAAAGTCAGTTCAATAGTGAAACAGCCAATAGAGCCTATGACAAAGCTGCTGTTGAAAGTGCACTTCTGTCCAGAAAAGTCCCCTGACATATTGAGTTAGTGAGAACCATGTTTGGGTTCATACAATGGTTTGGATATTGTAAGTGGTTTGGTGAAGTCACCGGGACATAATCGCCTCCATTGGTGGACAGACAGACAGACATAGACGGAGGGCAATATGTCTGAGTAATACACAGACTTGAAAAGGACAAGTCATCCCTGTGTCTCTTCCCGTTTCTCTATGGCTTTTGTTTTCTCTCATTCCACAAAGAGAAGGGAGATGCCCCTGCTGGTTACTCAAATGTGAGGTTTCTAGACCAACCTTGAGCCGTTCTGGACCAAACACAGCCGGGGCTTCCCAAACTTACTCAGAATTACAGCACTCATGGGAAGGGAAAGGGGACCACAAGACGTCACTTGCACATCAAAAAACCCAGAACAACTTCCTAGGAATTTTACAAAATGTCTATGATCACTACACCGCATAGGGAATTTACACAGGTCTTACTGGACCCTGCAGAGATTACGGTCAGTGTACATAAGCATGAGTCAGCTATGCATCAGGCCGTCTGTGTGCCCCTCACCCGTCTCCTTATATGTCTGCTTGTCTGGCCAGATGACAGAGCAGAGGTTGGTGAGGACCAGCGTGCCCAGTCTGCGGGCTCCTTTCTCCGGTCCGCTGTAGTAGTCGAGGGAGTCCTGGCTCAGCACGAACCAGTACCGACGCTGCTTGATCCAGTTGCCTCGCACCTCCCGCAACAGCCACCCTTTAAATCAGATACACACAGGCATTATATGACAACTCAACTTCAAAATGAAATAACTGAGTTAGTCAAACAACAGAAAGTTAATTCACAACTATTTTGATAATAGATTTTATAGTTAAAGTCATCTTTAAAGCAAAAATGGCCAACATTTGATGGCTCAAATGTTAATGTCTGCTGCTTTTTCTTCTCTAAAATTATGATAAACGAAATATTTTTAGATTTTGGACTGTCGGTTGGATAAAACCAGATGTCTGAACATGTCACCTTGGACTCTACACATCAGACACACATATATTTCTGCTGCTGGGCACTGAAGTGTTTTGATACTCATGCCAAGACCCCAGTTTTGCTATTGAAACCATATTGGACATTATCTACACTTAGTTTCTTATTTTATGCTATCAGAGCTACACACTGAGACAAGCTTTTCACTGGGAAGGTCTGGACGGTAGGTGGGCTAGTCATGGAGCTACTACACCGGTGCTGCCCCACCATGTCTTCACTAAGAATAATCCCCAAGGCATGTAATTGTCCATAAAGTTTGCTGCAGTCTGTATGTGACTGCCTCGTTGGGGTAAATACTAGGGGATAAAAATACAGCCAGCTAATGGCATAGGCATTAAAGCCTGCATGCAGCCAACATAATTACCACTTTAGAGGTTGACAGAGTGAGAAAAGGGGGAGGGAGAGAGAGACAGAGAGAGCGAGAGAGAGATGTACTGGAACAGTGTGACAGAGACACAAAGACAGTAAAGTAGACATGCCTTCAGCCAGTTCACAGGCATGCCCATTGGTCTTGCCAGGCCTGGCTCTACTATGCTAGACGGTTGTGTTCCCAAAGTCCTGAGGGTTTGGAAAGACTGCAATAGTGCAGATCCACTGTTGCCAAACTGCGCTGAACTTCTTCACTCCCCTCAGCTATGTATGCAAATTGTTCCTAATAAATATTTAACCTCGAAACAGATAAATAAAGTTTGGCAGAGCTCTGTACAGATGCTGCCCGGGGAGAAACAGACAGGAGGATTGACGAGTCCTGGCAGGGGGTCATAGGTCAACCAGAGGGCTGATGGAGAGGCTGGCAGAGGGCTGTAACGGGCCACCTGGACTGATACTTGGCGGGGTGGGACCATCTGCAAGGCTATACGCTGGCAGTATGCCACTTGTGGGGAGGCTGTGCATGTGTGTTCATACGGCTTGTGCATGCATTTTTGAGATTGGTTTTAAAGGAACAATTAGGCAATGTACCTTCAGCCTCCTACCCTGTGAAAACGGCAATGACGCCACACCAGCATCACAGCTTCCTCTGCGGTTAGTAAGCTGCGTGCCACCTGTTAACCAGCGCTCATTTCGCCGGCATCTTTCTCCGTTGTGCTCTCGCTCTCTTCCAGGGTACTTTCATCTCCCCGGTTTCTCCTCTCTCCCTGTTTTTGTCCTTGCCTCAAAGTGGTTTTCTCAGGCAGTACAAAGCTTCCACTGCCTCACTTCTACTCCAAAATAAAAATAAAGAGAGAGGAGGGGGGCGAGGGCTCAGCCTCTCAGGCTATGTTTCCTGTTTGAGAATGCTTCTTTATGATATAAGTGGCAGGTCTGAACCCGCCATAAACCCACCCAATATAGCCCAAAGCAAAAACCCTGGAGGTACTTAACACCACATCAGAGGGGCCAGCATCAAAACCCAACGTGAAACGGATAAATAAAAACCATGAGGTAAGTCGGGCTGAGCTTGCTGACAGACTGGATGTAGGACGGGGGAGGCAGACAAGCTGACTGGGACATGGAGAGAAGGGCATGCCTGCTACCTTGATGCCTCTGTCACAGACACGGGACGCCCCACAGATGCTGCTCCTTCTGGGAATTTTAAACAGAGCGATACCGACAGGCAAAAAAGGGAGAGACAGAAAGAGTCACGGGACCCTCTTTATACCCCTCCCATGGTCCCCCATCTGGATCCCATCTCTGTGGCCTGCTAATGTCTCCCCTGGGGGCCACGGCTCACCCTTAATTTGTTTCATTTGTGACCCTTGACCCCCAAGGCCCCGCCCCCTCAAACACAGATTGAGCAAACAATTTCTCTCTGTGCATTTCCGCCTCTTTCCTGCAAGCCTGCTCTAAAAAAATACAATTGCAAATTACAAAAAAAAAATTGTTTCATGCACAAATTTGAAAAATTATTCTGCATTTGAACAAAGTGAACGGACTTGCAAAATGAAAAAGCACTTTAAAAGGATGAGAGATTGGCAGATATCGACTATAAATTCAACTTGAACTTTGCATTTATGCACAATAAAACCCACAAATAAACTTTTTATCCCCTTTTGGATCAGAGTATGAGAAGCCCTGCATCATGTGAGTGGCAGCTCATTTTAACTGTACATCAACAAACGCGCGTCAATCAACATCGCTTTCTGTCACCACTCCACGGGTATTACGATTCATCCTTCCATCATCAGTCTACATGATGATGGTGGCCTATTTTAGACACTGGGGCAACATTAACCTCAGATAGCCCCAGGATGTCCTACTGAAAAACAAACAAAAATAGAGAACAAGACGAAAGGCCCTCATGGAGGAACTGTTGAAAACATATACTTGTGTAACACAGAGAGAAATGAGAGGGATCATCGAATGCTCTGAGGTGTCCAACTGTGGTGGAAGCTGTAATAGTGGGGTCGGTTGAAGGACGGGGGCCTGCTGCAAAAGCTAAAATCCCAAGTGACAGCGCAATCAATGGCCCAAGGAAAGTAGCTGTCCTCTGTTTTGGAGGGAAGCTCTTCTCCTCCGACAGTGAGACAGGGACAGAGAGGGGACAGCAGTAAGGGAGGGGCACTAGCCAAGGGCGCATAGTAACTGCTGTCAGAATTAGGCAATCTGACTGCCGCCATTCCAAACAGGACGTAACTTATCCAAGTGCTGGCATTTTACTGCTCTCTTTCAGTAGCAGGCCAAGAAGGGGGAAAAAAAGGAAAAAAATATCACAGAAATATCTTATGAGATCATTCCTCAAAAGCATCACACACCAAAGACGGCGCTCCTGATGCCAGCAGCTATCCTTACATGAACACGCAGAGCGGGGGGGAGTGGGAGCAGCTGTGGGCCACATGTGGTCAGAGACGGGTTGGCTACGGGGCGACAGCACAGCATGGAGCTGCGACAGTACTTATTAGGAGACAATTAGGGTAATGAAATATATGCAGTTCTTAATGAGGTGAACAGCACCAACCTAAGCCTGCAAGGACCTCAGTTAATAACTCAAAGACAAAGTAGGGCTGCAACTTAACATTATTTTTACTGATGTTTTTTTCATTAATCTATTAAATGTTTAGTCTGTAAAATGCCAGTGCTTAAATTGCATGTTTTGTCTAATCAACAGTCCAAAATGCAAAGGTATTCGATTTGCATTGATGTAAGACAAAAAGGGAGCAATTCATGCATTAAAGAAGGCAAGTCAGTGACTGGATCAGCATTTTGCTTAAACAACCAAATGCAAATCAAAATTTTCTGTCGATGAACTAATTGATTGATGCTGATGCATCAACAGCCAAAGCAGGTTGATGCATTCAGTCACAGGTAGACCAGAGAAACGGTGGTGTTGTGCTGTGAGTCCGGCTCACCTTTGACCAGCAGTTCAGGCTCTTCCTCCAGGCCCATCTTATTCTTCTCAATGATCAGGCTCTTCATCTCTTCAGACACCTCCGAGACAGTGTGCCTGTGTGGAGGAGCAGAAAGAGAATGTAACCAAATAACTCTGCTTCCCTCTCAGCCCCAGTCTTCCCCTGACTGCTCCCTCCCATTGGATAGCTAATTGGCCAAGAGACACACAGTTGGCTGTGAACCCCCCATGTGACACTGTGCCAACTACAAGTCTCTCTGATACTCTTCGGTGGGGTTCACACAGGGGGGACTGGAAGAAGTGCCACGAATATCTGTCCACCCGCGTTCTCCTGCTTTCCCTCCCTAGCAGCACGCAAGCACACAAACACACACTGATGCATACCACGCCACTGTGGACAGCTCGTCTCTCTTTTATCACTTTGGCTGCCGAGCCGAGCGAGCGACTGAAAATAAACGTGACAGAGCGACGCCGGCCTGACTCCCAGCCAGCCGGCTCATGCCGGTCAGAGGAAGGCAGAAGGTTCAAGAGGTCACAACCTTGGATAGTTAAAACCAGAAACATCAAAAACATCTGTAAATCTGCTGAACCGCTGCTCCGTCTTTCCCTCTTTAATGCCTCACGATCGTGTTTGCAGCTACCTCCACATACGCGACGCTTCAACATCTGCTCAGGCTACGTCGTGGTCAGATTCAGACTTTGTTATCTTAGGCCAAGGCCCATTTCCAGTCTATTAGATAGCTTGGAGGTTTTATCTCTCCTCATTTATTTATCTAATTACTTGTTTATTTTCTCTATTTCCTGTGTCTAACTGGCATGTGAGGTACAAGTGACAAACCCCTCCTTCCTTCCTGTCCTCCTCCTCCTGGGATTATTGCTCAGGAAATGAATCGAGCCCTCCCTCCCAGGGATCTTTGGCCTCTAGTTACCTCCTCCTTCGCCAGCAGATTTATGTCTGTATTGATCTGATAGTTCTGGAGGGTTCCTCCTCACGGAAGGCAGCAATCATCAATGAGTCTGAATATAGCCTTTTCTGCTTTGACTCAGCTTTCATGACTGCAAGAGCCACTTCCTTTCTTTTTGTGTGCGCTGACCTGATACTGTCTATACCATTGTTTATCAGGTTGACCTCTGTGATATTACTCTCAAACAGTGCCTATTATGCTTACATGCATACAATGTGTTTCCTTTATGAAATGCATTTGCAGTTGTAGATCCTTATCGAGCGGCATTAGACGCTAATTTAAGCTCATTTTCAGACACAGTGAAACTTTATATTGTGGACCAGTTTTTTCCGTATGTGTGTGTGAACTGGTTCACGGCGTCATCAGAAAGCAGAAGTGAGATCAGGATCCTGTCACATTATACTAGTGAGGCCGTATAACTAAGCCGCCTCGCCTGCTACAGCAGCAGCCTTCGGGGACCTCTGACAGTCCCTGCATACACAGACCCCACTTATAGGTATTAAAATAAACACAGAAATGTGACGACGTCTCTTATTTGAGGTTGTTAATAACTCCTGCTACGTAACGGAGACATGCACGCAGACAGGCAGAGTTAGTCTATATGTAGCCCAGATGAGCGAGGGATTAGATTTGTACGGGGGGGGGTGTTTATGTTCAATACCTTTACTGCTTACTGTGTGCTGTTGCCTGTGGCGGACTTGCATCCAAAATATCAACAGCAATAAAACAAAATCCTTACACTTAAATTTCTAAATCTCAATTTAGCATACACTGATATTATAGCTGGGCTAATTCTGATTCCTCAACTTATAAACAACCGCTAACAAAACAGCTGCTATCTATTGTTTAATGTGTGGACTCATTTGACTTGTTTTGTGATTTTTGTGTTTGGCTTATGTTGCATTTTCTTGTCATATTGATGCTGTGATTGCTAGTTGTTGTTTTTTTTATTGTTGTTTCTATATGGATCCTGAGATGACTAGTGACCACTTTGTGAAAGCTACTGGGGATCCAAAGATGCTGCTGCAGGACTTAACCCCATACAAAAGGTACAAAAGGTCGAACATCTTGCAGGAATATTCTTGGAGTTCAAAATCAAGCTTGTCTCTCATGTCTGCAGATTTCTAAGAAATGTGGGTATTTTGCCATCCTGTTAGCACAGACACAAATCTGTTTTTCTGCCTCTAACTGCTCTGCTCTCATCTTTCACCTGAAAAACTTTAAAAATCCAATTCAGTGCTCCTTTTAGGCCACGTAGAGAGAGAAGACGGACTGAAAGGGGACAGAAGCACAGGTCCAAACTCAGGTTTTGACCTTTTGTAGCACTGACCTTCAATTTAAATGCTGCCTTAGAGTCGGCTCGATCATTGTGTCCAAAAAGGCAGGCTGATGTCCAAAACCTCCCTGGCTGGTGACCACAGCAGTATAAAGTTGCATAAAGGCTGCTTAGTGCCTCATTACGACAACAAACTGTTCTTGTTATAATGACACTTGTTTGTTCTTCCATTCTTTCACACTCATTTTGTTCTCTTTGTTAAAACTTACGAAATTGTTTTCGAACACTAGAATAAGACACATTGGTAACAAAGACTATAAAGAGTACAAGGTAGACTCACAGTCTAAAAGTGAACAATAACACTGACCTCTGACATGACAGTCGCACACTGCGTTAGCACGTGCCCTAAAAAACATGCACTGTTCAATAGTTACATGACAGCTGAGAAAAAGTAAAACCTCAAAAGCAGAAGAAATGTAAATATGTAAGCATCAACTGACCTCACACACACACACACACACACACAGTACATAGTGCAAAGCTCTCCTTAGTTACTGAACAAAAAATGTCATTCATTAACAGGAACTGGCCTGTTTCGAACGAACCTGATGGAAAATAGATTATAACATGATGTGTGATTTCATCTGTTCAAAACATTCTGTGCCCCTCCTGCACCTAAACACACTCAATCAGGTATCATTCTTCAATAGTATTATTACTATCAACAATCAGTCGATCAATTTGGGTAGAATTGGTGATTTTCTTCTGTGTCTTTAGTGTACGACACCGGACGGCTTTGACTGGATCGTTTTCTGAACGAGCACAACACAAACACACGAACTTCATTAATGAACATCTGCATGACATGATTCAGTCTATACTTTCTTTCCAGTCACAATCCAATCAATGGTGTAAGGAAACCAAAGACGGCTTACGAATACAGAAAACTAAACATGATACAGCTTGGGGCAAACGTTTGAGCACTGTTGATGTGGGGGCTTTGGGATCTCCACAGCTGTCCAGCAGCCCTAAAACCCCCACCTTCACGAAACCGCCCCAACCCCCATGCTATCGCCCCCGCATTCCCAGAAATCCCTGCAGAGGCCGTGACGATGGGGCCTTCAGTGGGCAACTTCCTGTGGAGCGCAGGAAACAATTTGACATGGGGATTAGACAGCACGTAGAATAACTCGAGTGCACATCTACCGACAGCACCCCTCTCTTGCGCTCCCCTCCAGGACTAAACATCAGCTACTGCAGAGGAGGAGCATCATTCGAAGGTAACGCCACTCAACTGCTGAAGCTTGAAATATGTTGAAAATCGAGCCATTTCTCCTACTCTGTGTTTTGAGTCCTGTTTGGGATCGACACACTGTCGTTCACAACACCTTCGCAATTACCTGTTTATCAAAGTGGAAAGGAAAAAGTGAGCCCAGATCACAAAGGTCAGAAAATAAACTGCTAGCTGCACCACAAGGTAAGAGAGGGGGAATTTGCCAAAAACAAAAGTCTGAAAAGAAGAAACACGAGTTGAGAGAGGAAGGGAAATATTTCCCTATGCGGTACGTACTACCCCGATTCCAAAAAAAGATAGGACGCTTTGTAAAACATGAAACACGATGTGATCATGCCTTTCCTTTTTGACACATACTCATTTGAAAACAGAACAAAGACAACATATTTAATGTTTTACCTCATCAACTTCATTGATTTCTGTAAATATCTGCTTATTCTCAATTTGATGTAGCAACACCTTTCAAACATGTCGGGACAGGACTGGGAACCATTCCACAGGTAAACAGGCTCATTGGTAACAGGTGATAGTATCGTGATTGGGTATGAAAGGGGCATCAGGTGCTCACAAGCGAGGACGGAGCAAGGTTCACCACTTTGTGACCCCTGGCTTCTGCATGAGTGAGATACTGTATGGTGTAAAGCCACTGAGGCCCTCAGATACTGTTGGTGTTCAGTACTCACCTATCCATCACTAACTGTCACCACTACTAGGTTCTGCGTGACCTACTTTCTAAAATTTTTTTATATATATACGTTCTCACATTTCTGTTGTTGTGCACAGTAGCTTCAGGTACTCTCTCACCCTTCTGTCACCTTTTCTGTGTCAAACAACCTATTAGTAAAGATCTAATGACAAACCTACTTGCTTACATTACTTACAACCCACAGCATTTGCATAGTACATGATAATGACACATCATTTAATAAAGGCATTTTAAGAACACATGACCTTGAAAAACACACTCCTGTTCAAGTTTAGCCAGGTGGAGGTTTATAGGGAATTACATGAGGTCACCAAATTCCATGTACATGCTTAAAAGAGTGATAAAAGTGTATGTTGTCCCGCCCTAACAGGTGAAACAAAACTAACAGGAGAGTCAAGGAGATGTCAGTCTAGTACAGTGTGCACACGCCCACACAGCCTTGAGAAGAGATCTAATCAGCCGCATTAGTGAAAAGACTTGTGTGGCTGTGAGGTTACGTAGCAAGCTTTTTATCAGCATGAAAGCAATTAATTTTAATGCCACTGCAGTCAAGGCTGCTGGGATTTTAGCTACTGTACCTCACTACTTGTAAATCTTGTCCATAATGTCTGCCTTGAGCCTGTTCTGTCTTCCACTGTGATTATGTGATGAGTAATAGCTGCAGTTATTGGACACAGTACAATTTCCAATGACAAAAAAATAGTTCAGGAGTCAGTGGCAGCTGCTGTCAGATCGTTTAAACCGTATTTACGCGTAAAACTGTCAAAACCGCTCACATCGGTCACCCATTTGTAATTTTAAGTCGGAGATATTGGGAATTTCTGACAGTGAAAATTCATATTAATTGTCTATACATTCAGAAAACAGTCAAAAGGTGACATCTTCAAATTGTTTTGTCCAACTATCACCCAAAGATACGTGGTTCAGAGCATCAAATCCTCACATTCAAAAAACGTAACGAGCAAATGTTGATTTTAGCTTAAAAAATGTTGATTTTTATAGCTCATTAATTTTCTGTTGATTGACTAACTGATTAATCGTTGCAGATCTAGATTCAGTTAATATCGAAAGGAGCTACATGGAATTTGGTTGTATCTGGTTTCCCTTGTTAACGAATGCACATCACTGCGAAAGCAGTTAAGGCTAACAGTGGGGTAACGATATGCAAACAGCCCAGTCTGAATCTGCTATTCCCCATCTACCAACACAAAAATGCACCATTTTTTTACATTATAAAACCACAGATTGACTCAAATCAACAGCATATCAGTGGCTTCCACATACTGAAATAAGGTCATGACAACTGATGAGCATATTATCTGGAGTGCTTTCATGACGGTGACACGCTTAAATCCACCAAGAACGAGTAGCACAATGGGTTGATTAGTTTGTGTCTGTCTGGCGGTAGCTGCTGGAGCAATGAGTAATTGATTTCAGTCCAGGGTCTAATCAAAACGGCGAGACGCTAATTAAAGTTAGAAAAGTAGTGTCCTTGCTCTTGGGCTTGGATGACCGCAGTGGAAACAGTGGAGACATGTTCCAGCATACAAAGCGGGTCCTTGTGACCACAAGAACATGCACAGTTGCAAAGATGACCCTTGTGTGGACGTGTCACAGAAATGCAGAAAGATTAATCTGATGGATGAAATGCCTGGATGAGTCCAAAAAGCAATTCAAACAGATGACCTCAAGGCAGCTGCTTCTTGTTGATGTCCAGGCTTATATACTGTATACAAATGACGACCATACATCAAGTTTATTAGGCATCCGAACAAGCACTGAGACAAATAAAACTATCTGAGACGACCTTCGCTAAAATACAGCGGGTCATACTGTAGCATTGAATAATCAGTTTCTCTTTGAAGAAATCCATTTATCTCTCTCTGAAGTCTCTATCCCCTCCCCCACAGTGCACAGGGCTGGCTGCAAGGGCCTCTGGATGAAGCTGGGCTGGTGGGAAAATGGGAATGTGGTGATTAAGACTGGGCCTATATGACCTCCCAGCTAAAAATACGCTGTTTACTCAAGACCACTGCCAAGAAACTCTGGACTAGGCAGAGGGGGAGAGGAAAAAAAGTCATGTTTTGAGAAAGGAGGAGGAGGGGGGCGTGTGTGTGACAGGAAGTCTGAGTTTGTGACTGAAGGAGAGTGTTGATCAGCAAGAAATTTTATGATAGAGAGTGTAAGTGACTTCTCAGTTGAAATGAAGTCACTCTCATGGTGAAACTTAGCGATGTGGATTAAAACTTTCTATATTTGCTGATGCTGTTTGTGATGGTTGGATGGTTGACAGACAAGCCAACAGACACTCAGACAGGCAATTATCATGGGGCCCACTTCTGAGCTTTGCACGCAAACACCCACATGTTTCATGCACACACACACATAAATTCACACACATGACATACATTCTGAAACACTGGTTTCTTTCAGACATTTCAGTCTGGCAGCACCACACCAAAAAGTGACCAGTTTTTTGACTGTCAAAAGCCATCAAAGATGAAGGGGGACTAATGAGAAAGCAGACAAATGGCGTGAGATGGAGAAGTCCACTTTGTGGTGTCCACTTTGCTTCTGGTACAGTTTGTACTCTGCCCCAGCTTTCAGAAGGAACTTGTGAAAAAGTGAGGATGAAAAAATAGTGATGATGTAAGATAGATTTGAGTGTGAGAACGGCCGGAGGGAGCAAGTTGCCTGGCACTTTGTGCTGACTGAGAAACAAGGGAGACCTCGCACTCCTGCCTCCTGCCTGCAGAGATGCTGTATGCCCATCACCCACACCCTAAGCTGCCTGTGACAGAGAGAGGTCAGTGCAGACATACAGCAAATCTGTTGCAGCACTGATTGATTTTTACAATCACATGCAATTTTTGCATACTATGTACAAAATACATTGGTAATATGCCATTATACTTCTGGGAGACCCCTGCAATGGTCCACACTCAGATTTGTGTCTCTACCTGTCACTCTTGTTTTGACAGAAGTGAGCCTCCCTCCCTAACCACATAACTCCTGCAGCATGACAAATCATCTGAGCATTACCATATTGACCTCAGTCTGGTAGGACAAATACAAATCCCCACCAATTTGTCACCATCAAATATGGACCATTATTCAAACAAATAGTTGAGATTGATGCCTCCTTCTGGACACTTCAATTCAATAGCTCAATGAAAGTACAAAGTAAACCAGAGCTGCCCTACCTGTAACATGAGACTGAAGATAAATGGATATGGCACCATTTACTACATCACAATGCCCTGACTTATCACAGCCTGGCTTGGTTTTCCCTCTATACGGCTGAACTCCTGGGCGTGTTCAGTCATTGGCCAGGTAATGACCGAGCACTACGCTCTCTAATCTCTGCACAAAGTGTGATGATTACAGCCAGGCTTTTAACGCACTCCCTTCAAAACCAGTAGTTAATTATGCCATGTGGCCTGAGGCCACCTCCACGATATTGTCAAAGTGACACACACACACGCACGAGCCACACCTCTTCTGGGAGTGCTGCTGAGGTAGGACTGAGTCACCCAGTCCAGTTAGCCTGCCTCCCTCCTCACATCTTCCCTTCCTTCATTCCCTCAAGCCTCAGGAGACAGCATGTCCTGTATGACTGCAGCAAAATGTCTCAGCTCCCACTTCCTGAGGCAGCTCTCTTCATGTTGAGAGTAGTTGCAGACCCTCATCTATTCATGTGTGGTGCATGATAGTCGTGCACGTCGAGCTTTGTGACTCATTGCCTGTGAGTCGGCAGATGTACAGTAGAGATTGTGGATGGGGGAAGAGGGGCGGGGGGGATGATAAGGGCATGATGCCAGAGACAGAGAGGAACAGAGCCTGGCTACATCACTGTCTGAGATCACAGCCCTGCACTAATAGTCTGGATCAAGCCCTCCATGAATCACTCCTTTTCATTGGCACTCGCATTCACTTGTCAACCACATGACCATTTGAATTTCATTATTCTTGAGACGCATAGTGGTTCCTTGTAACTGTCAGCTTGAGTGCGAAGCCTTCAAACTCACAGAGTGATTGGATTTGTCGGTCAGAGTTAACCTGACATTACAACTGTGATTGGTGACAACCATCTAGATGGAAGATTGACATACAAATGACCACTGGAGCCCCGAGCAACAGCCGACCTCTGCATGGCAAAACTCAAACAGTCAGAAATATCCATAAGCAATCTAAAACACCGCAGCAGCATGGAAATGTCAGATCAATCTGCGTGTGAATCTGCACCACTCGTATGTGCACACATGTGAGCATATGAGGTTAGACACATGAGGAGAGCCCCACGCAATAACATACACTGCAGATGAGGTGAAAAATCAAGTGACTGGCCTTTTCTTACACACGTGCCTGCATGGGAAGAAACACCAAAATCCCCAGCACTCAGAGGAAGTATAACAGTAAAATAAGGAACTATTACTTCCTAAAATGTATGTTAAAAAAAATCTCTTTCTCTCTCTCCTTACCCATTTGTTCCATTGGCCGTGCGAGTTGGTTGAGAAACAGTCACCTCAGCTGGACTCTGTCAACAGAAGAGAGAAAATAGGGTAAATAAATGATAATGTAACACAAACAGTAGTCTGTCCTTAGAACTAGTCCACAGGTTGGAGTGATCCCTCAATAGTTTGCCTTCAGTGGCCATGTTACAGTAGAGCACGCAGCCGTTCCTGGCAGTCGCAGCACATAGCTGCTCTGTTCCTGTAATGCTTGGCTTTCACTTGCAAGGGGTGAGCTGGTGGAGAGAAATATGGCATGCAAAACAGGCTCATTTAATATAGGAGTGGGGAACAGAGGAATCTTTTGTGCAATAACTGCATGCACCCCAACCAGCAAATCCCGAAATGCGCTCAGTCATTTCACTGAGAAGGTTGTTAACCTAAAAATAACCCTGGTCTTTGAGATTGCACTCATAACAGGAACAGTTACCTTCATCTTTTCTATCCGCATGTTTATAGTGTCACAAGTTGGTGATAAAACGCTGTTAGCTTGATGAAAATAAGTGAGAAAGACAAAGAAACCCCTGGGGAGATTGCATAAAAACAGCATGTTCTGTAATAAAATGATGGCGTGCTTGTGTTGATTATCTGGTGAACACAGCTACAAATCTTAAACAAATTACTGGCAGAATTATTATAAATTAGTTATCTCGACTGCAAGCCAGTTATTCATATCCAATCGCTGTCCCTCGTTCTTGAAAATCAGTTTCGCATGGAAACTGGGGTTAGTGCTTCTGCTGACTGCAAATGGGGCTGCCACTGGCAGACACGTAAAATCAAATTTCATGGGTGGAACAATGAACTTTTCATTCCAGGACTTCCCTGTTAAGCAGAAGATGGGAAAGGATGTTTCCTTTCACAGTGCTCGGGCCTCTAGATTCCCGACCTGACCTTGGAAAACCCCATCAGACATCAGAGCTTGCCTGTGTGCAATTTGGACCGCTTCCCTGGTGTGCAGGGCAGCACTGTGTGTCCCCGTGGCCTGACTTGTTGTCTCTGTGAGCCACAGCCTTGAGCCAGCTCCTGTGGCTGCCCCAGCCCATCTCTGGGGTGTTGGCCTACCTGAAACACTATCCAGGTCAGCTCTGGGCCCCTCACAGTTCACACACCACACTCTACTACTGGGCAAACTAGCCTAAGTATATCCCTTGCAATGCAAAAATGCCTACTGCTTCATTTTGGATGGCTCAAAAATAACAAAGAAAACATGAACTGTAAATTTATAGGCTCGTATGGAGTCTGTGTTATATTTATAAGGCAGATGGACTCTGAGGCAAATGAGGAAAAGATGAGGGTTTGGATAATGAGAGCTGATTAATGTTTAACTCAGGAGAGGTACTGTAAAAGTCAAACCAGACTGGCAAGAATAACTGAACAGTGTCAGAAAGCAGCATGTGAATGGAAGAGTGTGTGCACGGTAATTTCCAACCCCTGTCGGTAAGCCATAAATGATTTAACCAATTCAGACAGACAGTCATGACTGAAAATGACAAATCAATACAAATCACATCAACCGACTACATAGCTATAATTCCATGATATAAACTAATCAGAGGATCAATAAACTAATGGGTCAGGTAGATCAAGTTAGAAAATTCTGAGCAATTCCCCGCAAAACGTGACAATTTACAGAAAAATAGCTTTCCAATAGAGTTAATGGGCTGTGGGATGAGGAACAAGGATAGCGTGCGATGCAGAACCCTGGCAAAAGCTCTCCCTTTGGACGGGCAGGGGATGAATCACTCCAGACTGGAGCTGAGCATGGAGGGAAAGAGGGAAAGATGCCGTGATGTGTTCGTTCCGTGGCTGACTTCCGCTCTCGCTCACCGCCCCCCCCTTCCCTTCGTCTACTCTCGCTCTCTCTCCCTTCAGCTCTCCTGGGAGGCTGAGTAACCAGGAGGAAATGCTTGGGCTCAGCCAGTGTCGGCCTGAAGACCAGATGTGTGGCCTGGAGGTGGTGAGGCAGAGACGCAACGGAAACCAAATATAAACCAGCATACCGTGACACCTCTGAAGACAGAGGGCAGTAGTGACGGTTGATGGGACCCGCTCTCAGCAAAGCCGGACTGTGCCCATTTGTTCCGAGTAACAGGATGCACTGCGGTACTGCAGCCCACACTTACAACTGTGCAGGCCCAAACACTCCGTGGCAGCAGTTTCCTGGTAAACGTGACTTCACGTTACATAAAAACTGAATAAAGTTTCAGTGGAATCATGGAAAGAAGAGAGAATGACGGATGTCCTGTCCTAAAATTAGTGCCTTGCTGTCCCAACACTGGAGGCATTCAGCTCAGTGTGACTGTTTGGGCAGCTGTTGGAGAGCAGTTTCTTTGAATGAGGACTGTAAACATGCAGGGAAAGGGTTCTGACATGGCCCTGTGCTCTTAAAGGCCAAACCTACACAAGCGTCAGCACTGACTCATGATTCCAACCTCAGTGAGAAGAGTCCTGGCAAGGAACAGTGTGTCGCCTATGGCTTTGGTGTTGTGGATGCTACACATCGTGGCATCCTCTGGCAGCATGTTGGAAAACAAGGCAGGAGATCGTGGTGGAGGTTTTGGAAGCCTTGAGCGAGGGAGACTCCACCAGACCTGTGGGTTACTGTGGTCACCCCTGGCAGGAGCTGGACAGAGGTCTACTAAATGGAGTATTTCAGTGTTACGAAGCCCGAAAGACACACACACATACACTCAGGGAGGT
Organism: Chaetodon trifasciatus; assembly: GCA_037975065.1. Lineage (NCBI taxonomy): Eukaryota > Metazoa > Chordata > Actinopteri > Chaetodontiformes > Chaetodontidae > Chaetodon > Chaetodon trifasciatus. The sequence goes on from JBBMOE010000035.1 coordinate 1,978,522, forward strand.
CTGACCTGCTGTCTGAAAATGTGGCTTGTCAAGCCCTGGACAAAATGGAGCTCTCTGGGTAAATGATGGAACGTAGCCCTGAGGGGCTTTCCCTGGGAATCATTGTGGGCCATCTTCAACCCTCCACCCCACCCCCTCCTTTGACACCATGGAAAGCCAAACAGTACCAGTTAGATGTGTATATTCTGAGGGGAGGGGCCCTGGGGAGCATAACGAATTTCACTGGCTAAGAGTAGGTCAGCTGATGATATTGGCTTAGAGTGGTTCAGCTGTGGTCTTAATTATTGGCTCAGTGTGAACTATTGACACAGACTTCCAATAGCTAACGTAAACCAGTGACACAGATCAAGAGGAAACAGGATTTGTGGAAGTGGATTGATTACCTGCAAGCATTTGGGATCAGTAATCAATAACTTCAGAACACTTGCGTGGATTTATTATAACACAAGATGCTTTTTTAGGCCAAAGGTGCAGTTTAATGCCTTCAGTTATTAGTTAAAGCACTTCACTTACATCAGTCATTAAAGTGGTTCGTCTCATTAAGAACTACTCTGAACAGGCCTAACCACATGATTGAGACAGAATGTTCCTCAAAGGGAAACATATCACTCAGATTAATACCGGCATACTCTTGTTTTTATGGCTCAGGACGATTCAATGCACATTTGTGAATATTTATGAGCGAGAAATCAACATTACCAAGACTTGAATCAGTGATGTAACACAGTAGAGGAGAGAGGAGCTCTACAGACAGAGAAGAACGATGAGACACACATTAGTTAGTATTGCACTGCCACACACAAGCTTATATAAAAAAATAAATGGAGGCTGCTATTCTTGTGCAAAAATTACATCACATGAGTATGCTTGAGCTGAGCATAAAATGCAGCAGTGTGCAATGTGACTTATCTCTGAGACAGACTGAGGATTGGGGTTGCAACGGTACGAGATTTTCATGGTACGATGACCGTCTCAGAAGACATCATGGTTTCAAGGTAACATGGTATTAGGTCATTTTTATTAGAATTATCAGTTACAATGACCCTTGAAGGAATGAAAACAGAAGAAGCATTTTCTTTTAATCACACTAATCCGCTAGAACTCAATACCAAAGATCTGGAAATATACATCATACTATGGTATACAGTGAAACTTATATCACTACAACCCTTCTAAAGATAGGCCAGAACCCAATACCTCAATCAAGGTCATCTCATAGAATCACAGTTTTCTCCAAACAACATATCTACAAGTCAATAAATCAACGTGAAACCAAAGCCAACCACAGGAGCACAATTCTGCAGAGGGAGCAAAGGCTGCATTTCAATGTGGGATCCAGGAAAGTTTTGTTTTAAAAGGCCATCAGGCGTCTCCATTGGGACATGTTACTATGATCTTTTATTGATCATGACTGTGGAGCAGAGCAGGGCTCCTTTGACCACCAATGGCCAGACAGATGGTACATTATGACCAAGAAAGGGATGTTTGCCAAGAAGAAGAGTGCTACACACCAACACCTCTCTGGATACCCCTGAGCAGCAGATGTTGCTCTTATCTGGTGGCTGCCGGTACTGTTAGACTTCTGTTGAGGCAATATCTGTGTAAAACTTATCTGTTCCCAACGATTTCATGCAAATCGCTGTGGTGTCGCACTGGTTGGTTGCAACCAGACAAAGGGGCCAATAAATAGCTTAGCAGGCTATGCAATAGTGGCTCCAGGTGACATTACTTTCATCTCCAAGGCCATGCTGTTCATCTCTTTGCAGTACAGATTGTCTAGGCCTAGGATACCAAATGTACAAGGGATGCAACTACCAATTATTTTCATGATTAACTGTTCAGCCTATAAAACTGTGAAAAATTTCCCTGAGCCCAAAGTGGCGTCTTCAAAGTGTTTCTTTTATTCAACCACACAGTCCAAAACCCAAAGACTCTTCATCATAAATGACAAAGAAAAGCAGCAAATGTTCTACATTCTTGCTCGAAAATGACTGGAATGATGAATCGATTACCAAATGGTAGCAGCTCTAAATAATACATCATGAAAATTAAGCTTGCACTGGAGCCAAAGGCTGAAAATTTATGAGAACATTCTCCTTAAAAAGAGCCAGTCTGTGTGCGAGGAAAAGCGCACAACCCCAATGAATATTAAAGGGTGGATTTTTCTAAGAGACTGTACATAAAGAGCTGTACATTGGGTCATACAGATAGAGCCTACCTCAATTCAAGGCAACAATGCCCCCTCACAAGTGGGTGGACAATGCTGAACTCTCTGTGCCTGATCAGATGACTAACATTACAGAGAAGACAAGGCCGCAGTCTTATTTGCAATTGAGCGGACGGAGGCCAAACACACAGGATCAGTTCAACACACTGGCTTTTACAGCTTGCATCAGAGTGTGTGTATGTGTGTGCATCACAGAATGTGTGTGTGTGTAAGGGTGGGGGTGGTGGGGGGGTTGCTCAATGTTGCCCAAGCCTTCAAAACCGTGCAAACCTGAACGTCAAACTGGCCAGCAGCAACACATTCTGTATCCAGCATCTGTTATAGAGGCTTGCACTGAACAAGTCGATGGTTCCCACTGACTTAACAGCTCACACGTGAACGCTGCAGCTTGCAACTTCAAAGTATGGGTTATCTTATGAGCACAGGTTGCATGTCTTTTCATACCCTGAAAGTCCAATTCGTATTTACTTTTCGAAAATAATACTTTTCACATCAGGAACTAGATCCACAGCTGTTTGCGCAAATTTGAAGGTATGCTCCTGCGTTTTATGAAATGTTCAAGGTGTAATGTGAAAGACGTGGAGGACAGTTTTTATAATGTATTACACTGAATAAACTTCTGCTGTGAACTGTGTGTACGCTATATTCATGCACATGAGTTAGTGTCTGGTGCAGGTGGAGAGTTTTACCCGTCCATTGGGAGTCAAGTCCTCCTTGTTGCGCAATTCAAAAGACTCTTCCTCCTCTTTCTCCCCATAGTCCCGTCCGAGCAAACTGAAGCCCTGCCTGCAGCACAGAAACCAGCAAACTCCTTGCAAAGGCATTCAAATGAGGTTAAGTGTGTCGTCTTCTGCTATCCAGGTCGGTGAATTCAACACTCACGGTGTTGCCTCGGCCGCAAGTAACTCCCAACAGCTGCGTGAGAGTATACAGGACACCTTCTCCATAGATATCCAGCGAGGAGGATGAAGGGTAGCATAAGCGAAATCCCTCCTTTCTGTCAAAGAACATGTAAAATGTCTACTATCTGCTCATGACAGCAGTCATACTCCAACAAAACCGGCAGAGAGCTGGTTCAAGGAAAATCCTCCCCTCTTCCAGGACTCCAGTTGACTTGCTCACGCCACCTTGCTTGTCCCTGTTTGAGCAACTTCACACGATCAAAGGACAACAAAAACAAATTTAGTTTCCAAAGCTGCCGCTGAGGGTTAAAAAGACATCGAGCTGAACGCGCTCGACAGGCGCGACACTGTGGCTGTCAGCGTTTTCTGAACACATTTGGTGAGTAACATGAAAGTGCACCTCTGTTAAGACGCGACTGTCTGACTTGTGAGTTTGAACAAAAGCGTGCTGCAGCTGGGACAGGATAGTGTGGGAGGAGCGTTCACGCCCACAGAGCTCACGTCTAAAGTGTGATTGGCTGAAGGCAGACACTCCCCGGAATGACACGCCCGCTGCGCACGCCCCTTCACATTGACAAAGCATCATAGGTCTTCCAGTAGATAATGATCAAATAATCCAAAACACCATGATGTTTGGGCAATAATGTTTGTAGTACTCATTAGTAAGGGTATTTTTGTAATCACCCTGTCATATGAGTGGAAATAGACATAAATTCTACTTTAAATCTCCTGCTTTGTCTTAATATGCTATAACCTCATCAACCAATAGATACAGATTTGACAAATTACACATCTGAATAACTGATATGCATACAGAAACATGTTACAACTCAAAAATAAGAAGCATAGAAAATAGCATGATAGCATGATAGTAGCAAATATTATACGATGGAAAAAGTTGCTCAAAAATGAGTTTTTAGTTACTTTATTGCACTGTTTTTAAAATCACTGTCTCTGATGGAATCACCAGTGATGGAACATTTACCTCATTTACCTCAAGTCCTGCATTCAAATTTACATTTGAGCAAAAGTACAGAAGTATTATAACACTGTACTCAAAGTATCAAGAGTAAAAGTACCCACTATGCAGAATGTCCATCGTCAGTGTTTTTTATCACTATGTTATTGGTTGACTATTGGTGACACAGTAAAGTAAAGTTTAATTTGGTTAATATTAAAGAAGACATCATATTTATGAAATGACCATATGTTTACATGTAAAATCTTGTAGATTATGATTATGCTGTTATATTTGCTTAGTCGACTTTTAAAGTATCACAGCTTAATGTGCTTTGCTTACTTTTTCCTACCAAACTGAAAGCGATCTTCATCAGTAGCGAGTGAACATTAGAGCATGACTGGCTGATTTTAAAAATACTCCATTTCAAGGGGAGATCAGATTTGAGTGTGTCATGAGATCACTAATCAGCCTCAGTATTTGATTACAGCACATTCACGCACTCTCTTTAATTTTTCTGTATATCTTATTCTTTCTCTTACTTTACTCTCTTTTTCTTACTGTACATGCACACACACACACACACACACACACACACACACACACACACACACTCCTCCCCCACTCTTCCCTCTTCCACTTTGCTGAACAGTCTACAAAGATACAGCAGTAGGAGGTAGGAGGACTGGTGCTAAATCCAGACACGTGATATATCCAGCCCCCTCGGCGCTCATGCCTATTTCTCCCTTAATATCCCTTCATTTCCCCTTCTCTGCTCTGTGCAAACTCCCCCCACACATCTCAGTCAGCTGGCTTTAACTCATTCCTCACCAAGAAGAGCTCTTAGCTGCTGGTCTACCCTCTTTAGCTTGATGGATATACTCCTTTGATTCAGTTATCCCCCACAACGCACACACAAACTAGATGCAGTTTTTGCAGTGTGCATGCATAAGCACACTGATCCTTCACATACTTTTAACCCTTGTGTCTACTGGTTCCCTGAGGGCTTTGTAAATCAATAATGAGGCTCATGGATGCACCTTTTCAGCTGGGGTGAACTCAGCATTATGGACAGTAATCCTGACCACCCCTCACCCCGTCTCAGACACTTTCAAGTAACACACACACACACAAAGTGCCCCACATTTCGACCCTCAGTGGTTACAGGAAAGGAGAGATGGCTATTTGCGCAACACAGCAGAATTGACTTTATTTCAATTTCCTTTCCTTTAAACATGCAAGTGCACATTACAAAAGAACGTATCGTATGCAAGAGAGAATATTTCCTCAACTCTTTTCTTGAAAGTACAGCAGCCCTGCCCCCTCTGCTCTCCCTGTGTCTGTATCCACTCTGCAGTATCTCTCTCCAGGCCTGTCCTCCCCCATATCCCAAAACAATACGCTGGGGGCCCCTGCTCCCACAGACCTGGAGGAACATGTGTTTTATTTTTAGAGCTCGCTCCCTCAGCCCACGCCAGTAAAGTGAAAAAAGAGAAAAGCCCTCCCTCCATGTACGGTTTCTGAAAGAGCAGAAGTCAGTACAATAAAGTGTAAATATGTCAGCATAATGTTCAAATATCAGTAAGCCATTAAATATTGTCTGCGACTGCTCTTTTATCATCTGGCAACAAAAGAAACAACCAGAGAAACTACAATGATACTCTCCAAGTTTCTCTCATAACCCCCCCCTACTCTTTCAGTCTCTTTCACTGTCTTCCTCTGCCCTCTCCTCTGTCACTCGCTTCCCCTCTTTCCCAGAAGATGACACATGATTCTCCATTAACACACACGCACACACACACACACATTGGGATACGCACAAGATAACCCGATACAGTGTGTCAGGTTGAGGCACCAGATCAGGAGAAGGGCAGATGATTTGGTTGGGCTCCCAGTATGAACACAGGCCAGGCTGGCTTGCCTGAAGCAAGAGAAGAGGGAAGTGTGAATCTGGAGTAAAAGAGTAGTTATTGAAGGCTTATAGTATGCTGGGATGTTGATGCTGGATGTGGTGGAGCTCTGAAATTTGCTCAAATATCTCCAACAACAAGAAAAATGTGACTCTGCGTGAAACCACAACAGTGGGGTTAAGATTATGTTTCCTACAAATCAAATAAACTGTCATCACTCTGTTGCTTTTGATCTTAACTGTGGTGTTAATTAAGCCTTGCTCTTCATCTTCTCTATTTTATTTCTGCATGCTACCACCCACTTTCTGCCCACCACTCCCCACAACACCGTTTGTTGAAGTTGGCATGTGGGGTTTCCAGCGGAGACATAGACACAAGTCACACATGTCAAGCTGATTGGAGACAGAGCAGAGCAGTGCCCTGTTCCCTGCGTTCTCTCTCTTTCTGTCCTTCCCTCTCCCCCTTTGAGTTTCTGCCTGCAGGATCCTGTTTCACTGTAGCCCGCATCACAGCCAGACTCTTATGTTGGTGAACCAGATTGACTGTCAACAGAAAGGGATGTGAAATCTTGTCTGCCATGGAGCTCCTTCCATGGTTCACAGTTGGGAGGCTGCATGTTAAGATTTTCTTTTGAGTGTTCCCTGGGCGATGATTGATCAAATCTTTTGATATTTTTGAGGAGTACTGTGGGATTCCTGCATTTGAGGTTTTATTGAAACTGAGCTTCCAGTGTGGTTCGCAGGCGCATATAGAAATGATTCAATAAGAAGCTCTGCGTCTGCTCAACACAGCTGCTCTGTCTTCAGTGATCTCCATGAGTTTCTCTTCAAAAGGCCGGTCCAAGGTCAGAGTTTATCTGACAACCCCAAACTAAGGATTTAGGATAGGAACTGACCCCCAGTGACCCCTCACCTATGACTCAGACAGGATTTCCTCCCTACTGTGTCCAGCATTGAACTTAACCCTCATCCTGCCATGCCACCACCCCCTCTGCCACCAGCCAAGTGTGTTTAGGTCGAGCAGAGATTTAGGCTATGGACTAGTGAACAGAGGGCCGCTGTTTGACGGCTCTTGGCCCATGTAATGGGATAGGGCTGCTTTGGAGCCCTTTAACTACTGCACCACTTGACCCAAAGTTCCCACTGTGAAATATCCAGCTGTGCCTGTGGATCGCTTGTGACAGATAGGATTTATGTGTGGAAAATGGGACGAAATGATGGAAGATAGTTAATTAAATGAATGATAAAGAAATTGGAAAAATCTGCTTTCAACTGCACACACACACTGCCACAGACAGTCTCGTTACAGGCGTCACAAAAAAAGAAAAAGCGGGATTTTAGGCACGCAGCTGAGGTCCCGTCGATGCCATGTCCAGTACCTTATGTCTTCCTGTCCTCTCCTAGCGTGCTTCACAAACAGTGTTTACCAGTATCAGGGGCACCACAGGGAGGGAGGTACTTCTAACCCTGGCTGTGGGTACATCTGTTCGTGGGGACTGTATGGCACACAGGCTTGTGTCAAGGGAAGGCCAGGCTGGGAAAAACATTCCCAGCTTCAACTTCTGACCCTCTCGCCCCATTTAACCCCTCGCATTCTCTCTTTCCCCTCCTTGCCTGGCTTCATTACAGTAACCCTTAGCGCTCCAGACTCTTGCGCACTGGCTCAGCCTGTCAACACTTAAACTGCACGCAAAACTTGTGCAATGGATGAATAACTGTGCTGCAAGGAGGCTTCTCAGGTTTTAAGAGGCTGAGTGATATTTTATACCTGAAGCATCTGTCTTGGGTACCATTAGACTATGGATCTGTTATTGAACCTGTATCACAACAGCTAGTTATTTTTATACAGCAGTCTGAAAAATACACAAGCAGTGAAACAGTCATTGCTACTGATTTTTTAAGAATGGTCCCTGTGCTGTGTTTACAGCTGTTTCATCTCTGTCAACTTGCAACTATTTTCCATCAAACAAACACATCATATCATCACTCTTTAAAAAGCATTAGCTATGCCACAGTCATTATTCACACTAGCCATTAAATTCACGTGGTCACCTAATTCAGTTTTTCATTTGCACCACAATCCACCTTTAACTGGAATTTGAAGAGCAGACATTCCTCAGCTTGAGGAAAAATGAAAATCAGTGGGTTCATAATACCAGAAGCCTTGTTATCTGTAGCCGTCATCAAAAGCCAAGTGAGGAGGAGTTGTACTGCAATCAGAGGGGCAGAGAGAAAGATGGGCGCTTGATAGAGATGGATAGTCACCCAGAGCAGATAAAAAGACAGGATGGCTAAGACTAAAACTTGGAGAGGAGACAAAACAACTGACAACACACACACGCAGCGGAGATATGCCCTCCTCATATTCTCTGGTATTTTCACATCAAAGAGGAAAAAAAAAAAAAGATTCCCGTAGACACTCAATACATCCTCTTATTCTAGTTAACAATTTATAAAGGGCATGGACCAGTAAAGTTAGCTCTTGGTGTGTTATCAAATACTTGAAGACATCCAAATCCAAATAATTTACAATTAACTTGTGGTGTTTGGGACACAGTTAATGCAGTTAATGGTCGTGGTACTGTAGGTTTCAAAGTTGAGTGTTATTGCGAGGGAGGAGATAACTTATTGACAGTTAAGGGAGGCTGGGCAGAGAGCCAAAGTCCTTCAGCTATTTTTAGGATGCTGACTGTGTGAAAGTACGCTGAATACAGAATTGATGACACATTGCCAAAATCTGAACCTGTTGACCATTAGTTACGGTGCACTTGCATTTGTACATGTGCACATGCATAAGTGTGCTTTTGCAGAGACGCACATGTATAAATACAATTGCATCCAGTGCAAAGCAAGCAGAAGTGAGCAAGTGCATCTTTGTGTGCAAATTATAGGCAGAGCTTGTTTATTGGTGGCCACTATGGAGAACTAGTGAAAGATGGACATGTCAAAAGGATTTGTAGGAAATGGTCTGCTGTTTGCGAAGGAGTCTAGCCCTGTGCGTCTGTGCTCGGTCTCGCTCTTGTTTCCTGTGTTTAGATATCAGCCTTGAGAGTGGCTCTTAGCAGTACAAGCAGTATAATTACTGAATATGGAAAAAGTGCCCACTGCTTCACCTCAGTCTGGGCTGCAGCCCTTCACAGCGCGACTAAGTAAACTTCTGTTCCTTTTGGTCCATTTTGCGAGTGTCTATCTGGGTGTCTTTGCAGGGAAACCCACCCAACACAACTGCGCACTCATGTGATCTTCCACACTTATAACATTATTGTAAACAGGAACAACTCTCTAAGCAAGAATAAAAAAAAACAAGACTCCAGTGACTGAGATAATGAATGGGAAGCCAATCTTGTGGATAATTTCTTATGTTGTTGAATTGCTGCATGTTTTACACGTTAATTAGCTTGGTTCAAAAGTTCAACAAAGATCCGGTGTTTATATCAGCAGGAAATCATTAAACATAATGCGACACTGCACACAATAGAAGTCTGCTATTCATAGTTGATAGGCTGGCTTGAGAGACTATAAAGGAGCTGGAATCCTTGAGGCATTTTCATCTTTATCAGACAGTGCAAAGCAGAGACAGACAGTATAGATAACGAGAGAGGAGGGTAACATGCAGCAAAGATGGTTTTAACCAGGAGGTTACGTGAATATTGTGCACTTAACTCTTTTGCATTAGGTTGATTTACCAGTTCGATCCCCTGTTAACGTTGCAATGTTTTTTTTTGCATTAAAGTGATGAACATTCGTCTATATGGTCCAATAAATGTATACCGTAAAGAGGAATATTACTGTCAAAAAAGACAGAAAAATGTGGTCTGCCCTGTAGATAAGTCAGTGATTTGATCTCAGATAACCGCTTCAGTCATGCAGACACATGCACTCCATGAAGTGAAAATGTGTTTCTACACTACTCTGCACGCCATGTCAACATCATATCACGAGGAAAAGTATGCCGACAAAGTTAGTTTAATGGGTGTTGTTTAGGAAAATGTATGTTACCATATGAACTGTGTGTGTATGTGGCTGCCTGTCTGTGTGTTGTCTCATGTTTCTTTCAGGACTTGATCCAGGCAGTTGCTAGGTGCTGTGACCTCCAACAGCAATATGCATGGATGCAGAGGGTGAACCCTGCCAGGAGTAAGGCTGTATTTTATTTCTGCACCCTCCCCCAACCCCAAACACACACCCTCACTCACACACTGTATACTACAAACTCCCCATGGGCCAGGCCTGTGGCTAGGCTTGATCATCAATGGTTCATCATTAGGCACAACATCCACTCCCATTACAGCTGATGATCTCTCCCTCTTTTTGACCAGAGGAAGCAGAGGAGTGTTTGATTTTCAGAGATAGGATATATCCATCATTTTCACCCATTAACAAAGGTTTTAGAATGACATCACTGCAAACTGGTCTTAAATACTTGAGAAATAGGTCTCCTTTCCATTGGCTTCACTGATGACTGCCCTCCAGATGCCCCAACCCCCACCCCACCTGCAGGCTGGGAGTGAAATGGGGCCCAGCATTGAGAGGACACGCCGTTCTGTAGCCTGGCTGCCAAAGGTACTTTACTGGAGCTCAACTCCAAGGAGCTGAGCTGGGGAGGGGAAGGACACAGTTTGCATGTCTGGCCAGATATGTGTGTGTGTGTGTGCGTGCATAGCACAGTGCAAAGCAAAAATGGGCCAGCAGAACTACTGACCTTAAAATTGCTTTCGACCCGCTTCCAAATGTGAGAAAACCAAGTTAGTTTGGGCTGCTTCCCGGTGTCCTCTTGTGACTGAGTGTGAAAAGAACTATTCTGTTGTCACTTTTTGAACACAGAAACATTTCTGTCTATCCAACCTGACCACCTTCATAATTTGTCATTTGGCCTGACCCTTTTCTTCCTCACTCATCATCCTCCCAGCTGCAACTGTCATTTGCTATAGTCAGCAGTTCACTTCAAACAAAGCCCAAGGCAGAGCAACAAAAGACAGAAGACAGTGGGCAAACAAACTGGGAGGCAGACTAAATAACTGTGGCTTGTCTGCTGCGTGAGGGATACACAGCCCAGTGGTGTGTGTGTGTGTGTCACTGGCTGTGGCTCTGCATCTGTGTGTGCTCATGTTGGCAGCAAACATGAGAAACAAAAGTGTCTCAGCTCTATGCATCTCCACTCGGCCGCAGCTGTTGTTGGTATTTAAACTTTATGCAGGTGTCAGTGCTGCTGTTTGTGGAGCTGTCGTTATCTTCTATACCTCCTGCACCTCCTCTGTGAATACATCAACTTGGAAAATGTATGTAAGCCTGTGTGTGTGTTCATTAGCAAGAGTCTGTATGTGTGTAAAGATGGGTCAGTGACAAGCAGTGTCATGACTTGTACTTAAACAGACAAGCACTCTGTTGTTTTAACAGAGCAAAGTGGATTCTGATGAGAGCTTAGATGACTTGGGTGTTTTATTGGCCAGACAGACACAAAGGAATCACCTTTCAAACTGGAAGGAGCACAATGACTGGAATGGAAACATACACCAAATATATGTTGATCTTTTAATGCTGGATGTTGTATATTTTTTTGCTGTTAACAAGGCTTTACATTGGAAATGAAAACAAAGTTGCATGTGCTTGGTAAAGGGAACTGATTTGGCTTGAGATGCTCAGGCAAGAAGATCCAGAGTTGAGACATCGGGACTGTATGCCTGAGTACACATGCCTGTATTTATGTATTTGAAATACTTAAAGTACATTATTTAATGTGTCATTGTGTTTTCAAATACAACAACTGTAGAAAAAACTGTACAACAAGTAGCGAGAAAAAAAAAAGTCTTTGGCGATACACAAGTGATCACATGACATGTCCTGTCTGGTCCAGCAACGTGTTCTTTGTCAACTACAAGTAGCTTTCAGAAAGAAACTGCTAAGATAGAATCAAAACATGATCAGATATGGCATGCTAAGGCAAGCCTACTGAATGACACTGAAATACAACAGAAGAAGAACAATCATATGCTTGAGAAATGGCAAATGAACTAGCTGGTACAATGTTAGTGTACAACCTTTGGGCTCTGACCTGCCCCCTTAAGAGTCTAGTCACTCCAGTGGGACAAGTTTATTAAGCTAGCAGGTAAAAACAAAGCTCAAACATTTATTATGTACTGTATCTAGTGTTGTAATGTATGGGCATGAATCCAAGCAATGGTCCATCAGAATGCATTAGTATTAGAAATGCCCGCTGGGGATGGGGGGAGAGACACCACGCCCTCTCATATGAGAGGAAATGTATACTATTTCATAGCATTGGTGCAGCTCGCAATGGATGGTTGTTGTTATAGAGCAACTTTCACAGAAATCACCCAGCATGCACTCCTGAACTCGCAGCATCCCACCTCAAGACATCCTGATTGGCCTCTTCAAATCTGCAGTGTGGGAAATTAGGAGAGCTCATCTTTTCAATGCAAAGGATTAAGATCAGACCCATACTGAGGCTACTAAATGCATAAAATATAATATGAACAAAACGCATTTTCTCATTAGATGAACAAGTATTTTCAATTTGTAACAGGACACTTTTTGATGTTCCTCTGCCTGTAAATATGAAGCCACCACCAGCAGCTGGTTAGCTTAGCTTAACACAAACACTAGAAACTGAGGAAATAGCCAGGAAATCTACTTACTAGCACTAATTAGCACGTTAGAAATTGTTTGTTTAATCCATACAAAAACAGTTTTCAAGTGTTTCTACTGCAGGGACCAGTTGCCAGGAAACTGGAGACCCAAGGTAGTCACATATCCCCAGTAAAACAATAAGCTAACTGATTGGTGGGATCAATTTTCTCATCCAACTGTGGGCAAGACAGTGAAGAAATATTAACCTATTCCTTTAAGATAAGGTCATCAGCAGAAGCCACAGTTGTCTGTGTCTGACACTCACTTGATTGGCGCTTCCACTCTTAAGTGTGAAAGGTCAAATAAGTTGCAGCAGCTGTCTTGGACACACCACTTGAGCTAACACTTAGGGGAGATCTTCAGAGGTGGGATCCCAGTCTGTGCATCCCCTGCTGGGCTTACTTTTAGCTGGGATTGGCCCTCACCAGCAGGAGGTCACTGTAGTGTATGAACACCTGAGAGCAGAGTGTGTGAATAGCCCTGTTTACAGCAGCTCACCCACCAGTATACAGGGACATTGGGTTCAAATAGGTGGTGGTCAAAATAAACACCTGTGCTAGAGTCATATACAATCTTGCTGAATTTCCCAGTTTCTGACACACATTTCTCAAACCAGCCATCGTCAGCATTAGTGTTTTGTGTCTGACATCAGATCCACACAAATAAAGCCAGTGCTCCTCACTCAAAACTTTACAGATTCCTTCATCCATCTTCATGACATGATAACAGATCAGCAACACTGTCTCTTGGAAACTGGGCGTGAGTCATGACATGACCTCTGCTTGTGTGTAGGGGCGAGCCTATGTGCCCGTGGTTGTGGCTTTGATGGTGTATGTCTACGTGTGAGAATGTCCGGACTTCTATGTGTGGTTTCATGCTCATACCCTCACAACATGTCCCGTGCAGTGTACAGTGGCACCCCTATGGAAAACACGCTCAATGCTAATGGGGGCAGACCGAAGTACAATCTGATACTAAAAAAAGTCCCTGTGAGAAACAAAGCCATCATGGGACTCCACCTGCGAGTTTGTTTGTTCGTGTGTGTTTTTGAAAGAAGTTAGAGGAAGACAAAGAGAGTGTGACCTTTTACTGTGTGTGTGATTTTGTGTTTCAATTACTTTCGCTTTCTACCTTTCTACGAATAACTGCTCGTAAATGAGGTGGCATATTGTCCTGTCAGACCCATTTTATCAACCCAAATATCATTTGCCCATTCGTTTACGATTCACATACAATTTTAATACATTTTGGCAGCATGAAAGATCATTTAAGACCTGCAGAATAAAGTTAAGTGATGAATAGATTGTAAGAGAGAGTTGGACAACAGCAGATCAGTCAAATGCTGCAAGCTGACGTGAGAAATCCAAGTGTGAGCTTTATCTGACATCTAGTGGTCAGTTGTGGTTTGACCGTGAAACTGCTGCTGTGCTTGCAAAAATCAAATTTAGTTCAAATGCACATGAATGAAAATGTTGTGTCATAATGTGCAAAAAAAAAAGTTTATTTGTCTTATGATTCATTATGACTTCCTCTTAATTACTACCCATTGACTGAGTGTATGTTTACTTTAAAAAATTGGTAATTTAAACAAGCTATTTAAACCTGTATTGACTTGTATGTTTCATATCATTCATACATTTTTCAGAAATAAGTCATTTTTATAGCCTGAAGTGACAGTTGAATATAAAGTGATGATTCAGTGTTCTACCTTATTTTAACATCTTTTGAGATATTTAACTTTTGTCTTACCCTTTGAGCATATTTTGCAGTAAACATGGTGTGAATGAGGTTGAGTGTTGGAAATCCTGAATTATATTTGCTGGACACGCTGCCTCTGATTGCTCTTGTTAATCACTTCATCACTTGAGCCTTTGTGTTGTTTTTCCAGATGAGTAGTTTAACCCCAACCAGACCCTATTACGTCTGCTCTGATCTGGTCTCTATGGTTACCATAAGGTCAAATGTAAAAGGTCGATGAGGAAACAGATGGCAATCCAACCCTCAATCTAAGATAGGTGCAGATGTATGAGGGTGTGCATGTGTTATCTGAAGACAGCTGAACAGCAGGTATCAGAAGATAACATTTGGTTTTGACTCAATTAACTGATGCTGTGTCATAGTCTAACAGAGCTGTATTACTTTCAATATGATTAAAATAATATGTGAAAAACTTTATACAAGCTGTGTTGTGTAGAGGCCTGTTGTTATGGCCATCGTAGTGGATAATGACACATTAAAAAAGCCATTGCATCTTGTTTGAGTAAGTATATCTGTGAAATAATACGCATCACTGCACACTATCAATGAGAAACCTCTCTCAAGTATCCAGAACACTTGAGGAGTATATTGATTTCCACTCTGATTGAGATAAATCACCTCACCAAATTATTTTTGTACCCGTCTCTTCTCAGTTAAATGGATACCTTTGCAGTGCCTGGGCCGCATCTGTGGCCAGTTTCCCCTGCTGATTTGATGTCCTACTTTCCTCTCCCATGTCATTTGCCATTGTCTTCTCCGCAGATATAATTCTATACTCTTATGGTATTTCAGGGGAAAAACCAGCGGCAGGGAGCTTACAAACTGTCAATCTGATTTGATTGAAAACACGGTAAATCCCACGCTGGCCCAGGCATTCAGTCTCACATCATCACTGACACACGGCCGTCCCATAAACCCACTTCTTAATCCTAAAGCCTTTTTATTTTGTGGTCAATGTGCCACCCATTGCCACAAATCCCTCTCTGCCTCAGTCTCGTCCCTCCCCCATTCCCTTTATGTGTGTGTGTGTGCGCGCGCAGAGATGCGTCTGAGTTCAGGCACAGCTGGCATCATCATCCTGTAACCTGTTCTGCTCTGGGCGTATTTGTGAATGCACTCGCATGGAGTACCTGGACAAGGTCAGACAAACACCAGGCAGAACAGTGCAGCCTGCTGGTCTGCTGTGTTGTCATCACCATTCTCTGTGGATGTGCTGCTGGTACAGGATATAAAGGACTTCCATCCTATTTTGGGATTCAAGTGCACGTCTGCGTTCCTGGAAGACTTCTTAACCATCTACTCACTAGCGCAGTGCACTCTTGGCCAGTTGGCAGCTATGAAAAGTGTGCCAAAGGACGATATGGGATGCCAGGGCAGAAGAGAAGAGGAATAAGCCGTTAGCAAATTGGTGATATGATCCACAGCCCAGATGGAAAGTTATTGTTTTTGACCAGTTTTGGAAGATTTACTTGGAGGTTTGATTTTTAACTGTTATGGAAAAATACTATCAATCTGCAGCGGACTGAAAAAGTTTTTCCCCCTCCTCCCCTTCAGTCTCCTCTGCATCCAGACTCCTGCGGAAGGGACCAACAGAATCCCTCTCCCATCTGGCCGACAAGCACTCAGCTATGTAAAGCACATTTGCAAATATGTTGAGCGATATCATGCAGGAGCCACACCATTACATGACTGCCATGTGAATAAGACATTTTTAAAGGGTATAAAAGAAGAAGTGCGCGCTCTCGGCGAAGCGCAGCATCAGCACCAGCATCCGATGCGCGTCCCCGCTCCGGTAGAGGCTGCCCGAGATCCCGGGAAGAGGAGTTGGAGCTGCGCGAGTTAAAGTTGGGCTAAAAGGGGGTGGAAGGATGCTGCAGATCAATCTACGATCAAATTAACATAGCCTATGCGGAGAAACGTGTCCTAAGTGAAGGATGACTTGCAAAATACTGAGCATATGCCTCTTATTTTTGGGTTTTCAACATTGCTCATCACGTAAGTCTTGTGAAACAGCAATTGTTCATCTGTTATTGGCTGCTACAATATATAATTTCTCAAAGTGTATTTACATGCCTTATCTGCATACTGTTTAGCATCTGATTTGTTTAAGAAAAAGTTGTTACATTCGGTAATAAGAGGAAAATACCACTGGAGGGCCAAATGTAGCCTGGGGTTTTGGAATCTTTGAAGGGCAACACACGTTGCGATAAAACCAGACAGCCTTAAAACACGGACCATTAATTCTCAGTGCTTGTCTCGCCTGGTGTAATTTCAGTAAAGCATTGTTTTGTGGCATCACACAAAAAAAAGTGTAGAAGCAAACCGCGTCGGTCCTGCGGAAGGTGCGCGCGGCGATCCCCATCGCGCTGAACTGTCTGCATTGCAGTGCTTTTCAGCACGCAAGTTTCTGCACCGTGTGGGTTCAACTCTCGACTTCTTTGCAAAGCACGATGCTGCTCGAGAGTCTATTGTTGTTTCTGATAGAATCGTCTCCAAATCGCATTGACGGTGTGTGCCGTTCTCGCTGAAAATCCGCTTTTCAAAGTGGCGGTTGAGGGAGCAGGGCTCAGCGTCCTGACCGGGACCAGCCCACTGCAGTACTTTTTTTTTGGGGGAGAAGAATGTGTTCCCATCACCTGTCCGTGAAGCCCTGCACACGACGGCCGCGAATTCACCTGGCAGAGAAATCATTACTGCAAGATCACAGTGAATCATGTGGTGCGTTTAGCTGGACAGAGGTGGGGCTGTGTTCGGGGCTAATTTGGTTTAGGGAAAAGGTGCCATCACCCCATCTATGGCAGAGCTTGTATGCATACTAATAAGCTTTATGCGTGATGTCAGTGTCAGGATGACCTCAGAGGGTTTTGACTATTTATTAACCCCATACAGTTGCATTGCATGACTCATTAATTTTGATGGCAGTGGACGATCATGGAAGAGGCACGCTTTATCATCTGACTTCTGGATAGATGTGAAATTTGGTAATAGAAGTGACAGCCACCACTGTGGATAATTTGTCTAAACAACATACAAGGGATTGTTTAAGATCACAATTGTACATACTTGCTCTGCATTTTGGTGAAACAAATGCATAACCATGTTTACAGGATTAGTACCTCTTTGGATCCACATAGATATTGTGCACCTTTCTGAGCTCTTTCTGTTCAGTTATTGAAGGGAAACAATATTTCTATCAGACATTGTGTACTTATTGAAGATATATTAGTTTATGATGCCATGCTGCTGTTTGATAACTGCAAGCTCTGCCACATCTATGCTGGTAAGCAAATGGAGCTATCTTGCTGTAGGGTAATGGAATTAAAAAGTGAATGAGCAGCAAAGCTTGTAAACATCATTGGATCACAGAATGCAAACCAGTTAGCGGGGGCCTGTGGGTTTGGCTTGTGGTAGATCCTGCTGGTACTTTATTGCAGGCCAGGCCAACTGTATATCTGCTGTGTGGAAGTGCACAGTGGAACTATGCCAGATTAAAATGGAACCTCAGATCCCAGAGCACAGTGACACAGCCTCGAGAGGAGCTGAGGCTCACTCTGAAAAGTGTGTTTGTTTGCTTCAGAAGAGCGTGATGCATATGCATAAGGAGCAAGTTTATGCTTTGTGCATTCTGTCATGGTTAGCAGCCCAAGCAGCAGGAGACCGACTGTTTGGTCCATGTGAGGGGAATTGATATCTAGAAAGAGGGGTGTGCTGCTCTGTGTGGAAGCTTAGCTGTTTTGTTCTTTAAGACAGAAAAATGAAGCTCTGTGAGATCTGAGTTTAAGTCATAATGTGATTCTGATGTGCTGCAGTATTTGTGTTTTTATCCCTGGCACTAGTCAGACACCACCCGCTGTGATGCCTGCCAAGGTGTTGAATGATTTATTGAAACGCCTTGAACAGAACATGCTATATTTCTCTCCTTCTATGTGCTGTTCTGTTGCAGTGTGTTTTGATATAATATTGATGGACATCTGCATTCAGCTGCACACATACAAGGCTGGTGTCTGAATCCTCAGCCGCCACGCATCACAGGCCAGTGACAGCCAGAGGAGGTGCCTCTCTGCATACTGTATGTAAGCAGCAGTCATGATGTGTCAGCCCAGATAGAGCGGCCTACACTTATAGCAGACTGATGATTCAGCAAGTGTGGTGCGAGAGCCCTACAGAGACATACTGTTTATCACATCCCCTTAATGATAAATGGAGAAAAAGACAACTCTGTGTGGTGCAGAGAAGAGAGGGTGGGGGCGGGAATGCAGGATCATAAGGAGAGGGGTGAAAACCTGGTGACTGGATGCTCTGCGCAGCTTTCAGGTACAGTACACTTTAGCTGCTGCAACATGACAACGCCCACTTGGGGAGGGAGAGAGAGGCAGAGAAGGAAAAAATAGCAAGATGATGATTAGGGAGAGTATGAGGTAATGGGACGCAGTAAGAGCAAGCAAAAGCTTTTCGGAGTTGGAATGCAGACAAAGAGCAAAGAGTGAGAGCGAGGGAAAGGAAGGGAGACGTTGAATAGGTGGGGGGGTAGAGAGCGTGACAGTCTCTCTACAAGGAGGAGCTGAGGAGCTGAGTGGCCTGGGTTAACCTGCTGTAGTCTGAGATGGAGCTGCTCTCCAAATTTAAAGTTAAATTCCTTTCCTTTTACTACTAATTGAGGAATGAAAGCAAATCAATAAACACTAAGCCATTAGCAGCAAATGAACTTTGTCTGTGTAACTGCAGCACAAAGCTTCTAAATATTTCTTTTCTTTAAAGGCCATTTGAGCAGTGGATCACTTGCAATGGCTCTCCAGTGTAGTAATGGAGTGATGCACCACAGATCTGTTATTGATCATCTGTAGCATTGCAAGGATTTCTGTATAATACAGATGACGAGAGAGTCTCTCTGGGAGGCGGACAGAGGCACAAAGTCAAGGTCACATTTCCCTTGCTCAGCACTTGTCCTCCACCTGAATGTGCAGCATGTCCTTGTGTGAAAGGTGACAGAACTCATGCTCATGTGACCAGATTAGGCAGAACATGGTGTGATCGTGCTGTATAATGGCTCGTGCATGTTTTATGTCATTTTACGTAGTGTAAGGCAGTGAAAGCTCTCTACTTCCTAATTTCTGGAGTTTTTGCTTTGATCACTCAGCCCTCTGCTCTCAAACAAAGTTATGTAAAACTGCTAGATTTGCAGTACCATTCCTCATCTTGCTCCATCTGCAGCCTGCATACTTATTCTGGTAAAGTCTGTTTCCAGCCACTGCCTACTGCCTTTTCTCCTGTGCTCTATGACCCCTGTCCTGTAAGAACAGGAATTACAATGCCAGAACTCGTGTGTACCAGTAAACACCTCCAAACGTTTGGAGATGATTATACTGATATGGGAGGGGAAGGAGGAAGGTCAGGTTGGAGCTGCTTTCATTTACTTACTTCTATGTTAGTTGGTCCTGCTCATATTCAAATAAAACCCAATTCATCTCTACTTTGTAGCCTATCTATATTAAATCTATTTGTGGTATACCTTGGCACTTAAAATGAGACAGCTCTTGCAGCTCGAGGTGAGAGCATCGTGCCTTTATCCTCAGCAACGACACAAGCAAGATTAGGTAGAATTATGGTCAGTGTTAATGGCTGTGGGTTGGGGAGCGAGGCTGAGCAGATGGGTGATGGTCCTATCAGTCGCATAACCACATGCAGAATAGCAAGTCAACAAGACAAAGTGACAGTCTCAGCTTGATTTCAACTTTGCTGCCCGTGAAACTGCGTACATTTTTTCAAGAAATTACAGAAATAAACAGACACACAGTCACACGCACACTTACCCACAAAGACATTCATGTGATGCTGCATCATTCACTCTACAACGCTGAACAACACCAGATCAATGCTCTTTTGGGGATTGTGCTTTACTGTGGAGTACTGTAGGAATCTGGGACCTCATTATCTGTATACCTTCAGCAGCAGAAAGACTAAACATGTTTGTGCTATGCTTTGAATTTAATTGGATTGATCCAGTTCAAATGGCATTTTATGTCTCATGGAGCATGCACTAGCCTCTAATTAAACTCCAAATGGTCTTTTCTTATCAAGCTGTGCAGCTGTGCCAGTCTTTGTTGCCCAGAACTGTAGAATTTTGAAGCGATGTGTGAGTGCTGCATTATGAGAAGTCCCTCTTAATAACTCCTGACCTTGGTGTCTTCCTTATTATCACTGCAGGAGAATGTGTTGATCCGCTGGTCTCTGGGCTCTATGCCTCCAACTTCCTGGCCTCCTCCAGATATAACTTTCTTTATTCTGCCAATTTTGCCAAACTGTATGGTAAGTTACTAATTGAAGTGCTTAATTCATCCATGATTTCATCCCTGTCAAACTGTATGAGTCACCCTAAAAATATAACGCTCCTCTTTCTTCCCCTCAGGCAGCAGTGGTTGGTCCCCATCTCCCAGGGACAGACAGCCATGGCTGCAGATAGACCTGGGCAGGAAGTATCGTCTGGTGGCCATAGCCACCCAGGGGACCTTTAACTCATATGACTGGGTTTCCAAGTACACCCTGCTCTACGGAGACCGACCGGACTCCTGGACACCGTACATCATGAAAGGAGGCAACTCTGTAGGTGTCACTGATGCAGGACAGTTGGGCTGGGATGAGGGCCATAACAGGGATGAGGCGAGGATTAACTAGTCAGACGTAATCTTTACAGCCGATTCTCCAGTCAGTGGGTGTTCTATTAAATTCATTGTCACTGGCACAGAAGCAAAGACAGCACAGCATATTATCTCTCTCAGCACTGACAAAGCTAATCTCATCATCAGTTCATCTCCAGTCTCTTAATAAGGCGTTAACACCATTGCAGTGACTCAATAACTCTCTCCCCGTCTTTCCCGGTGTAATCTGCAGACTTTGCCTGGGAACTGGAATTATTATCAGGTGAAGAGGAATGTCTTCCATTACGCCTTTACTGCTAAACACATTCGTCTGCTTCCTCTGGCGTGGAACACAGAGAATGGAGGGAAGATCGGTGTGAGGCTGGAGCTGTTCGGCTGCTCTTACGGTAAAAATGACTGAGGACGTTACTCAGGGATTTACTCTCTCTGATTCACTTCCAGGGGCCTTCTACTATCCCAGTGCTCAATCGTATTTGATAACATGTCACCAAATATAAGTTCCAGCTTTGCTACAATATGTTCCTTGTTAACAAGCTCAGTATCACCTGATTCATAAATGGCAAATCATCTGAAATGTGTATAACCTTTAAAACCTATATAAATGCTACATATGTATGTATACACAGTCTTAACTACATAACATATATTAGGTCACATATAACATCATATGCACATCACATAAAATTTCAGATATTGTAAATCCATTTTGAAATGCTGTCTGCAGATTCCTACGTGCTGCAGTACAACGGGGATGACTCGGTGGTCTACATGTACCCAGAAAAGAGGTCCCGCACACTACATGACCATATTGCCATAAACTTCAAGACTCTGGAGCAGGATGGTCTGCTGTTACACAGTGAGGGGATTCAAGGAGACCTTTTCACCGTGGAGCTCAAGAGAGGCCGCCTTTACCTGCACATCAGCCTAGGTACAGGCTAAGTTGTTTGTTGGACAAATGAAGTTGAAGATATTTTGGGCATAGCTTTATTATACAGACAGGGCCACAGGTGTGCCATAAAGTTGACATTTATGGAAGGGATCTTGTTGCAGAACTTGGGAAAATATATTATTGTTTGATGAGATGATTCAAATGTGTTTTCATTGGTACTTCCTCCTGTCCTTACCCTCTGTTTTCCAGGAAGCAGTGTAATACACAAAGTTGATGGTCGAATCACACTGACTGCCGGCAGCCTTCTCGATAATCTACACTGGCACTATGTCACCATCAAGCGCTACGGTCGACAGGTGAACTTGACAGTGGACAGTCACACAGTGACAGGCATCTGTAATGGAGAGTTTACACACCTGGATCTGGATTCGCAGGTAATTATACTATAATATGTGGACTGAAGGCTCAGATAATTAAAAGAAATCATCAGTGAGCTGTATGCTCAACACATTTCCTAAAAGCTTCTTTGGAGGGTACTAAAATGGATTTTAATTACCTTTAATTAAGGCAACTTTATTCATAACGAGCCAGTTAATGAACTAATCTGAATGCTCAAGTCTCACTTTTTGAATTTATTTACAATGTGACTTTGGTTTATGACTGACTGAGTGCCTTAATACCTTTCTCCTAGTTATATGTAGGAGGTGTCATAGAGAAAAATTTGCCTCACTTGCCCACCATACCAAATTTCCGGGGTTGCCTGGAGAACGTCTTCATCAATGGCATCAACATCATTGACAAAGCTCAGAGACAAGATCCTGACATCCGCATCCCACAAAAGGTAGGGCTTTATGCAAACCTTTATACAATATCCCAGTAATAATATCACTGTTTCTGATCATCACCATCATAACCATGCTAACAATACAATAACAATCAGTGGAATCTCTGTGACTGATAAGGTCTGATTTTTCTTTCTTCCCTCAGAAAGCGATGCACTTTGCCTGCAGAGATATTCTGCTCAAACCGATGACTTTTGCGGGGCCCAACAATTACCTGCAGGTACCAGGCTTCTTCAGGAGGCCTCGTATGTTTGTCAAGTTTAAGTTCCGCTCATGGGACTACACAGGGCTGCTAATGTTCACGCGATTTGCTGATGACCTGGGTGCCCTTGAGCTGGGCCTAAGCGAGGGACAGATCAATGTCACTATATTCCAGCCTGGCAAGAAGAAACTTCAGTTTGGTGCAGGTGAGTTCATGCAGTTTTCAGCCTTGTCAGATGATAAAGGTTTTGGAAATGCAATTGACAATAAGCTCAGCTTCGCCCACTGAGTTGGTGCATGGCCTGTCAAGCTTCTTTGTTCTGTACAAAAGCTATGCAGGTACATTAGTGATGAAGGTGGGAGACTTACTCCTCGAAATATGCAATCTTTTTTAACAATTGATCCTTGATTACAGACAGAGGCAGACAGAAGCTAACTTCTCACTTCTAGCTGGAGGCTGCAGATTTTGTTGGCTGCAGTGATGACTGTGGCTGATTTTATCAGGTGTAGCTAGCTTGCTAAGCTAATGTTATTGCTTTGATCTGTCCAACCGATTCAATATAGGGTCTTAAACTTTATGGCTACATATATAATATCATATATCATTGGACGATCACTGATTGTGGGTGGGGTTTATTTAACAGTCTTTTCTGGATAAATGCTGTGGATTGTGCATCTCTGTACTGAGTCGGCTTGTAGAAACATTGCATGACAGGCATTTCCCCAATCTCTAGGATACAGGCTAAATGATGGTTACTGGCATACAGTAGATCTGGCTGCCAGAGACAACTTGCTGACCCTCACAATTGATGAGGAGGAAGGGTCTCCACTTAAGATCACCAATCCTTTCACAATTCGGACAGGAGACCGCTACTTCTTTGGAGGTGAGGCGATGACTTTAAACAGTTGTTCACATCTCCTGACATCAACTTCAATTCATACTTTTGTTTTCCTGCTCCCAGGGTGTCCAAAAACCAATAACACAGTAAGGAAGTGTGAGACCAAGCTGAACCGTTTCCATGGCTGCATGCAACACATCTTCATAGACAATGAACAGCTTGATATCGACATTATTCTGCAGCGACAGTGGGGCCGCTATGCTGAACTGTTGTTGGGCACATGTGGCATCACTGACAGGTGAGAAATATAACCCAGCGTGCATAAAGCATACACATCTGATAAAACACAGGAAAATTGCATAAGGAAACAGACACATATGGTACTGCAAAAAAAATCTTCTCAGTCATTTGTGTCCATAAAGTTACATAGTCCTATAAAGATACACACATTCGTTTAAGGATTCATTATTTCTATATCGTCTTGGCTCTTTTATGGTGTTGTAAAAGAGCTGCGATCTCATTCAAGATGAAGCGTTTGTCTCTGAATTGTGAGTCTTTAGAGTGAGACATTTCTGTAGAGCTGATGGCATTTATCACCTCGTGGTAAGTTTTGCCTCATAAAACCTTATCTAAAGGCTCTCAAGGAGAAGCAATTGGCAGAGAGAAAGTAGGGAATGAAACAAAAATGAAACAAAAAAGTGACACTTTTCACTTTTGTAAGATCAAATACTCAGTATAAACTCATCTTTTGTTTACAGATGCACTCCTAATCCATGTGAGCATGAAGGCCGGTGCATCCAGTCCTGGGATGACTTTATCTGTCTGTGTGAGAACACAGGCTATAAAGGAGAAGTGTGTCACATGTGTGAGTCCCTGCTGGTAGTCTTATCACTATAATAAGTGTTTCTTTACAGTTAATTACACTTGGCCCACGTCGTATTTCTTCTTTATAATAACAAATGGATCATCTCGCTTGTCAAACAGCGGTTTATAAAGAGTCATGCGAGGCATACAGACTCAGTGGCAAATATTGGTCTGGAAACTACACCATCGATCCTGATCTCAGTGGACCGCTGAAACCATTTGAAGTGTACTGCAAAATGAAGAGTAAGTAATCACTGTCACTGATAAAATACAGCTTCATCAGCAACATGCTCAGTATTAGCTGGATCCTCTATGGGTTGTAAATGAAAAGTTGGAAAATGAGAAGTCAGGTTGTCATGTTCCTGTAATGAGAAACGTGTACTGAAATTTCATGGGAAATAAAAGGTGTTATAAAACAAGCAAGAGCTACGCCCAGCTGTTTCTGTGCGTGAAAGTGTGCATCTGCTTAACCAGAAGTCTGTGTCATTTTTCTTACATTATTTTTACCTCCCTCTCTCTTTTAATATTTAATCACTATGACCATCTGTCATGCCTCTTCACAGCATACAAAGCTTGGACAGTGATTCTACATGACAGAGTGGATGGCACCAAGGTGTCCGGGAGTTCAATACACCAGCCGTATATCGGAGATGTCAACTACTGGAACGCTTCCTGGGACGAAGTCACTGCTCTGGCCAACACTTCCATGTACTGTGAGCAGTGGATCGACTACTCCTGCTACAAGTCACGTCTCCTCAACACCCCCGGTGAGTGGAATCAGTCAGTTTGTTAAGCTGGTAGTGTGCTCATGGAAAGGAAAGATAGGAAACTTGAATGGCAGCATTTTCTTTTTGAAACAGATGGAAGACCTTTTGGTTACTGGGTTGGTCGCAACAATGTGAGTCACTATTACTGGGGTGGAACATTCAGAGAGGTCCAAAAGTGCGGCTGCTCCATCAACCAAACCTGCATCGATCCTAAGTTTCAATGCAACTGTGATGCCGACTACAGACAATGGTGAGTATGGGATGTGTGGAGCAGGTTCGGCTTGGGTCTGTGACACTGACCATAAAATCTTAACATCCCCACTGTGGCTCTTCAGGTACTCAGATAAGGGCTACTTGGACTTTAGAGACCATCTGCCTGTGAGGAGGGTGGTAGTAGGGGATACTAACAGGACCGGCTCAGAGGCACACTTCACCGTCGGGCCCCTGCGCTGCCATGGAGACAGTGAGTTTAATATTATGGAGTGTGCGCAGTGATTCAGTGTTGTTGAAGGGTTCATAGTTGTTAATATACATACATATATTTTATTCTTCCCACAGGAAACATCTGGAACACCATTGCCTTTGTCAAGCCCACCTACATAACCTTCCCCACCTTCACACCTGGCTCTAGTGCTGACATCTCCTTCCACTTCAAAACCTATCGTGACAACTGCGTCTTCCTCGAGAACTCTGATGACCATCTTCGAAACTTCATACGGATAGAGCTGAATAGTGAGTTAACTCATCTGCTTGCGGGGAGCTCTTCTCATATAACTGAGAGGTTTATCTAAGTATTGCTATAAGTTTTTTTATTTTTCCTTTCCATGTCTTTTTCTTTCCTCTTAAAGCGACCCAAGACCTTGCATTTGTATTTATGGTTGGTGATGGCATCATTAATGTGACACTACACTCCCCTATGCCACTCAATGACAATGAGTGGCACTTTGTTCAAGCTGAGATTAATGTGAAACTGGCCCGGATCAAGGTTGATTATCAGCCTTGGGCTGTTAAACGCTTCCCAGGTCAGACCTTCGTCACCATGAAATTTTCACATCCTCTCCTAGTAGGTAGGTTGCTCGAGGTAACATGGAAATTTGGAATTTAAAACTGTGATTACGTGCAGAATATTCAATATTTCCTAAAGTTTGAATGAACATAAATAAGTACTGATAAAAGTCTTCTTTGTGTTAGGTGCAGCCAACCGAACCCTGAGACCTTTCTTGGGCTGTCTTCGAGGGTTACGGATGAACGGTGTTCCCCTTGATTTAGAGGGGAAAGTCAATGAAGAACAGGGTATAAGGAGGAACTGTACTGGAGAGTGTCTCAATGCTACCATACCATGCCGAAACAGCGGCCAGTGTATTGAGGGTTATGCTTCCTATACTTGTGACTGTAACAATACAGCTTTTGATGGCTTCTACTGTCATAAAGGTGAGTTTTTGACTTTAGGCTTCTCCTTCACATAGTAACTGACATCGTCTGCAGCAGTACTTTGCAACAGATCTAGATGTCTAATTCCACAATGATCTTTTCAAAGACATCGGCGCTCACTTTGAGATTGGCTCGTGGCTGAGATACAACATACGAAAGAAGCCTATATCAGACGAAGCAGCTTGGGCCAACTGGATCGACCCGCACTACGACAACTTCAGCCTCGGCTACAATGACACGGCGGATGACATAGAGTTCAGTTTCAGCACTGTTCACACGCCAGCTGTGTTGCTGTACATCAGCTCCTTTGTCCAAGACTACATCGCTGTCATCCTCAAGACTGATGGTAAAAGAAGCCTGTCAGAGAATGTGGAGGATGGATCTTTTGATGCAGAATAACTTTTATAGGGCAGAAGATTCATTTTATTCACACAGTTAGAGACTCAGAATTGCAAAAAAAGTACTAGTTGATGTGATGCAGTTATTTGGCAAAACAGTATATGCTGCTGATGTCTTTTTTGTCCTCTCCCCCAACAGGTAGTGTAGATCTGAGGTATAAACTGGGGCTCATAACACACAAGTACCAGCTGACTCACCGAAACCTGGCAGACGGATACCCCCACTATGTTAACATAACCAGACACAACAGAACCATCAAAACCCAGGTTCATGCTCCGCCTGCTGTTACTGTGCACACTCTGATCTGTGGTTTGTTATGTGTTAATTCTGTGGTATAGACTGTATACATAGGAGGATTGAAATTACAAGAAAACTGTGATCCATGAATTTTAACACATTATAAAGGAATAGTTTGACGTTTTTGGGAAAGACGATTGATACCAATCTCATATGTGTAGCTGGAGCCAGCAGCCAGTTAGCTTAGCTTGGTAGAAAGTCTGGAAACAGGGGAATCAGTTCCCCTCCTGTAAAGATGAGGTGTATAACTGATTTTGCCTTGACCACAGGTGGATTACATGGAGCCCATTGTGGAAAAGATAACTCTGGTGGAGGACGCCAGGTTTGATTCTCCAAAGTCCATGTTCCTGGGCAGAGTGATGGGTAAATATCTAATTTACTAGCCATTGCTGAAAACATGTAGCCTAATATATTCATCTTACCGCCAGTGTTATTAATACATGTATTTGATGTTGTTTCTGTCTGCTCTTTCAGAGGTTGGTGACATTGACTATGACATCCAGAGGCATAATGCTCCAGGCTTCATAGGCTGCATATCTGGGGTGAGATACAACGTTTATGCCCCTTTAAAGGCCTTCTTCCGTCCAAATGAAACAGACCCCCCGGTAACAACACAAGGCTACGTTTCTGAGTCCAACTGTGGTGCTTTCCCTCCTGTCCTGGGTTACGTACCATGGGAGGCAGACCCGTGGTTCACTGGCATAGGTGAGTCTACATGTCCCATAATGCATCAGTACAAAAAGTGAAGACCATTTTGTGTTCATCCACTTATGTGTGTATCTCACTTTTTCAGAGTATTTTTATATCCATGATGACCTAGGCTTGTTTTGGATAACAGGTAAAGGTTTTTCTTCTTTAATACCTCAGTAGACAGATACTGCATATCTGCCTTGTTTCTGAATTGCTGCATTCAAAAACAAGACCAGTAATGTGACATTTAGCAGTTTATGTGGTTCATTTTACAGCACTGCTCCTCTCCCTCATTTCTGTTTTACTCAGTCTTTCACTCCTGTCCCAGATGACACAAATCAGCCTTTTGAAATTCTCTTTCCTTTTTTCCTAAAATCCTCTAATCCTAAATTAGAGCAGGGTTGTCAGATTCCAATGTGGGCTTTTGAGTGTTTATTCAAGCGTCTGACTGCAGGCTCAAGTTTATTACATGTGGGACAAGTCTGAAAAAGAAAATGCAACAACTTATAGAAAAATAAACAGCCAGACATTTCTAATACATAATTATAATATTAAAGATTGTGTTTGATTCCATGCAGTGGGGTCCGATTATCTTTTAGTCGACATGAGTATATGAATAAAATGAAAGCAAGTGAAATTACAGTAGTGCATTAAGGCCATCACTATGAAAACAGTTCCCCAAATCATATTGCAATGACAATAGACAAATCATGTAAAAGCAACAAGCAATGGAAAAGAAGGAGATTAAGATCGAAGGACAGATAAAAAACAATGGAACGATCATAACAAAACTAACATGAATGAGTAGTTATGTCTCCCAACAGAGAAATGATGTGTTGCAAAGGCATGAAGCCGAGGCTGAAATACGACAAATGTGTTTTTCTCTGTCCATCTATGAATTCCTGGAAAGCATCGATATTTAATATATTTCTTCAGCTATTTAATCCCCCTGATAACTCGCACTTTATTACAAGAGGACGTGTAGGGTGTTGAGTCCAGACCACCGATTTGCAGCACAGCATTACGGATGACGGAACGAATTAGAGCAGGTCTCCCTGATGAGCAGGAGAGGCTGGAGTCTCTGGATTAAACTGCAGCACAGAGACAGACAGAGACTCTGCTCTATCCCTGTCTGAGACCTTTACCGGATCAGATATATTTAGTATGCATGGGCCCAGCTTACAGTTCATCGTTGATAGATGCTTCAGCTTAATAGATCATTCAGATTCAGATGTATTATGCTAATGCAGGATATTAGCGTGTCATTTAAGATTGGTGCACCATTCAGGCATTCCAACAATTGTGCCCCCAGGTTATCAGACATCATCCTTGTCTGATGTACTGCTCAGGATAAAATGGTTATGACTGAGAAATTACAGCACTTACTTCAAATGTAGCTGATAAAACATAATGGTCAATTCTATTGGTGAGCAAATTCTGGCCAACGTTATTGAAGACATATGTTTTCTTCACTTTGAATAACATTTTTTGCCTCCTTGCTGCTCTAAGCTCTGTATAGGTGCAGTATATCTTTGCAACAGCATCAGTGGCACTGACCCGTTCTCTATGCCTATTTATTGAAAGTGCGAACCTGAGGGGGCTGAGGCCCTTCCCAGCATGCACTGACAGAGGGAAACACCAACATTTCACCAGTCTATTACGCACACTGACTGACAAACAAACACCCACAGGCAATTTAATGTCTCCAGTTCACCTGACCTGCATTCGTTGGACTGTGACAGGAAATCTAAGCAAAAGCTGGGGGAACATTAAAGCTACACTGAACTTTTAGTTGTGGAGCAACAGCTTGAACAACTGAGCAGTAATTCTGGTTGTAGCAGCCAAGGATCACAGGCAGCTGGTCTGTGAATACTTACAGTCATAGTCTTAGAAAACCTGTGACCACGTGACAAATCTGACTTAACCTTTAAAAATCACATTATGTTTTACCAGCTGAGAAATTTTCCAGTCTCATGCTAAAAGCTCATGCCCTTCATGAGTCCGGATTACTGTAATTCCCTCTTCATAGAGCTCGATCTGAAACCTCTTGTAGAGTGAAGCTAATTCAAAATGCAGCGACATGCGTACTAAGCAGGACAAAAACATCAGAACACATCACCCTCATCTTCAGAAACATCCTTCCTAAGATCCTGCTTCTGGTGTGTAAAGCCTGGCCCCACAGTATATATCAGATTATGCTTTCAATTTACAAACCCAGCAGACCTCTCGGGCTGCCAGGCAGCCATTTCCATCACGTCCTGGGAGCCTACTGTAAGTCTGGCCAGGCTGCATTCAGTATTTATAAACCAAAAATATGGAATAGCTATTCTGGCATTCTGGCACTTGCACTCACGCTGAGTTAATTTATAATCAACCTCAGAACATTTTTATTCAGTTTAGCATGCTCATAGATTCTTTTCTGGCATTTTATCATACTTATGATGATGTTGTGTGTATATTCTTTTTGTGCTCTTATTCTTTTGTCTCTGTTCCATTGATATTTTCCTCCCCAAAAGCACTTTGAACTGCATTTGTATGACAAAATGCTGTACGAATCAACTTGAACAAAAAGAATAAACAGAAAAGGAACTTTGGATTTGGATGTTGGAGGAACGTGGATCTGGCATTTGTCTTATCTAACTGTCATGGACAATATCAGACTTAGATTTACCAGTTTGGCTGAAATAATGGAATAAAAGTTCAATTTAAACAAGGCCTGCTCCCCATCAGTCTCTGTAAGAGCACCTAACTGTGTTTTGTTGCGCGTATGCTCTTCTGTCCAATTTTATTTCCGTCCCATTGATATATACCTCACTTTGTTTGACCCAAAAAGCATTTTGAAACTTGCATTAAAATGTGCTATACAAAAAAACTTGACCAAAAATATTAAAAAAGAAAAGGAAGTGTTCAGCCAAGGAGCAGTGATACTTTGATGGATCAGTACAAATGAAAATAACCTTTACCAGAATTCGGCCTTCGTAAACAGAAAAACAAAAGCAAAATAGTGCATAGTGCTGGCCAGCATGTGTCAATGACATAAGGCATGTAGCACCAAAGGTGTTACAGAAATATAAATTGCAGTATTCAGTCATGATAGACATTGCTAATGTGGCTATCCTGCGTGCAGTTTTGTCTGACTTTTAGAAAATGTTAGAGGAACATGGGTCTGACATTTGACTTATCTAATTGTCAAGATAACATCAGACCTAAATTCACCAGTTTGGCTGATATAATGGAATAAAAATTCAATTTAAGCAGTGTCTGTTCCTTGTCAGTATCTGTAAGAGCACCTCTTTCCTCATTTTATTGCAGATTAACTCTAGCTGTGCTATTTTTATCCTTTAGTCATTGTCATCCTGGCACTGCTGCTGCTCTTTGGAGGCCTGTACAGCATCTATGTCTATGCGTATCAGCAGAAGGGCAGCTATCGCACCAATGAACCCAAAAACCTGGAGTCCCCCAGCAGCTCCAGGCCGCTGACCGAGACCCTGAGGAGGGAAAAAAAGAACCTCCCAGAAATTGAAGAGGAGTTCAGGAGCGACTAGCATCACAGGACCTTTGGGACAGTGTGGGAGTGGGACAGGGTTTGACTGAGGGTTGGGCAGCGGGAAATAGCACTTACAACAACCACAGATACCTGAATTAAGTTTTCTAATTCTTTTGTTCTCTTTTTTTTTCATATTTTGGTTTGCGTTTCTTTCTCCAGTCGAGTGGGATCTGATGCCTGGTGCTCTACATAGTACGTATTTTAGTAAGGGATAAAAGTTCACATTGAGCCCCATGTTGCGTGAGTAGCCAACAAGTCTCACACTGTATTGCAGGGTGAATTACTGAAGTGCCTCATCTGAGCAAGCTTGATCTGAATTAACCATAACAGCTTATTCAGATAGGGTTTAGATTAGACACTGTGGGAGGAGGATTTTAAAGGGATGTTTAATTATAGTCGGAACATCAGTTTAGAGTATACAGGCTTTTCTTTCCAGCCATCTTTGAGACAAATTAAAGCTACTAATATCTTACTGTATAGATTTATCGACATCTAAAATATACCTTTTGGTGACAATCTCTCATGGAGCCATTTTTGACATCATAGCTCATAATCCGTCTTGGGTTTGAGCAGTGAGTGCATCCGAGAGCCGGTGAACTAAACCAGTATAACCAAAATCCATATCACTGAAACAGAACTGGTGTTCACTGATAAAAACAACCAACCGAGGAGAGAACGTATTGACAAGCATGGAGTTGCGAGATCTTAAGCTTTGAGATGATACATGTTAAGATTGTTAAAGGTATATATGCTTATATTTGTTATATTGCAGCCTATAACAGTGCATTACCTATACAGAATGGCACATGTAAGTGGTTGAGATTTGCCATAGTGTCAGTAGATAGCAGCTTTGCCGATCACAGTATGCTCAGATTCCTAACACATCCTCAGCCATGGAGGAAATGACAGTGTGATGATACGTATGTACCTCTAAGTGTGAGAGCGAACAGGCTGTCGGTGTGCTGCAGAATCCAAACAAAAGTTGAGGTGATGAAACCCGCCAGGGACAGAGTGACCTAAATATCCAAGTTCTCATTCCTTCTGTCTTACTTCTGGTTGCTTATATTATGGTCAAGCTGCCAATAGTGCGGTGCTACAGAGTGTTTGACCTGGCAGACATCTCTAACGACGTCATTACAAAGGAATTGGTCTTCTCACGATCCTTTTCCCCCAATAATAAGCATCTTTCAGGAAACAGCTGCTTCCAATGGCCATGTGGAGAAGAGTACATGTAAACACACATGCACACACACAGTAACATATGTACAGAGGACCACAAGAGTGTAAATGCTAATCTTTTACTTCTAACTCATACTGCTTGAATATTTTTGCATAATGCTGTAGGACAGTAGCCAAACACGCTGTCATCACTGCTGCTGCTTGTTTAGCCGCTTTCAGTGGAAAATATGAAAACTCATAGTCCAATGAAATTTCCTCCTCTGGTAAGATGAAATTTTGTTTGATGTGTGGTGCAACCAAAGCTTAGGGCTACCATCACTCACTGCAGCTCTCCTTGATACTAAAGCACTATCGTGTATGTGGAAAAAAATGGGGGAAAAAAAGTAAAACATTTGTAACATATTAGCTATGCATCGGTAGAGCATGATGGCACTTTGCAGTAAGATGCAATAATATGAGCTTCTATCAGCCACCAATGATGTTAATGTCTCAGTTTAATTTGCAGATGCACAATAGCAAGTAGGATGTAATGAGTGTATACGTGAATATATGAATAATGTGTTAAGCGACTTTTTTATTCCTATGGTTTATATGAAACAACTTCAAAACAGTTCAATGGAGTACTTTGAATGTAAATCCTCTGACTCTGTAATGTATGAGCAGACCCTACAGTGAAGACTGATATTTCCATTGTAGGCTGCTTAGCATTGAAAGTAAAATTACTCATGGTAGCTT
The DNA here is from genome assembly GCA_037975065.1 of Chaetodon trifasciatus. NCBI lineage: Eukaryota > Metazoa > Chordata > Actinopteri > Chaetodontiformes > Chaetodontidae > Chaetodon > Chaetodon trifasciatus. Next base: position 2,012,260 of record JBBMOE010000035.1, read on the forward strand.
TTAAGACTGCTCAGGATTAAGAAAGTACAGTCCTTGTTCTCTGTAGCACTAATACACCTCCAAAACTCAACATAGTTGATTTCTTCCATTACAGATGGGCAAAACTGTGCGAAATTGTACAGTGAAAGGATGTACAGTAGATGTAAAAACTGCAAATACTAAGAAGAACTGGCATTTAAAGGCTATATTTTTAAGAATACTGTCATGACATGAGTGATAATGAAAGCAAGCAAGCTGAGTGAAGCTGTTAGTTTGTGATCGACGCAAAGAATGGTTTGTCTTTTTGTGAAATGGACAATCACCACTCAAAGTTCATATTAGGCGCAAGCCAACAAACTTGGGTCGAATATGCTTTGATGCCTATTAGGAAAGAGTCGACTTATGTATTATATAAATGTATACACCTCACTGTACTCATTGGTAAATGGATTATAAATATTCAGCCTAGCAGTGTCACTTCATTACCACTCACTAGTTAATCATGCGTGGTCCCTGGAGCGTGTGTATGTGTGACTGACTGGTTGTTCAAATGTTTGTGTGTTCATAGTTTGTCCACCAAGATACAACCTACAGATGTTCAATAATGACTCTTATTAAAAAACCAAACATGTGCACTGATGCCAACTATCCAACTCACTTATTGTAGTGCACCAACAGTAGTACAGTGAGATAGAAACAAGGCCTGGATGTAGCTCAGAGTGGCTCCTCCATGTTCAAGTATCAGGTGTCTGTGAGGTACAATACCAGCACAATGAATCTGTGCTGAACTATTCCTCAAGTCGCCATCCTGCATCCTAATGATGAAAGCAAGGGTGTGAATAAAAGGGACTAAGACAAAATGGCCAGTAGAGGGAGTAGGTCAGCAGGATGTTGTTGGCTCAGACAGGGTATCTGCTGATTTCACAAAATGTGAGAAAGTGCTGTGTAATGCTTCCCGGAGTTAAACCGAAGATCATAATCAAAACATATTCAACGGAGCATAAAGTTGAATTGGGGTTTGTTAAGTCATGTGCATGCAATGCTGCTCTGAGTTCTGTGAGCAGCTATTATAGAGATTTTAATACTTATGAAGACTTTTTCATACTTTATATGAGACCACAGATACCCTGTCAACGATGATATCATACATGAAATCAGATCATAAAGCACCAGAATGAGAAGCAGGCAGGTTAGACTTCTCTGCACCGTCAAACTGAATCCTTCTGCAACAGGAACCAGAAATGATCATTACAGTTGTGTTTGTGATCACACTGAAATTTCTCTGTTCTTCAGTATGTGCGATTTTCTTTTGTATTACGTTCACTGTAAATGACCATTACTGTGTAAATCAAGGCCAAACTGTCACAATAAAAGAAGCTTGAGGAAAACGTAAGTTGTGTATTGGTGTCATTGCACGGTGACGGTTAACACACTCAAGGACCACAACTGCGTGTTCTAATGTATAAAGTTAAACTTTTATTTTTATAGGCATACACTGTACATAGCAGTAAACTCCATTTTGTTCATCTCTATTGAGAAAGATCTCATTTCAAAGTGGGCTTCAATGTTTTGTAAATGAAAAACAGAGTGAATAACAAATCTGGACATATAAAAAAATTAAGAAAAGATGATAAATGATATTTTACATTCACATATGGGGGACTTGAATATTTGGTCAAACACTGATAATTTTGCTTTTCCCATGGTCACAACCCTGCAGAGGTTACCTTTAACACACTTCTGTTAATTATGCAACACATCCACACTGTTTCAGCCTTTTTCTGTGTGGAGTCTTTTGGCACTTATATGATTTGAAAGGAAGACATTTACTGTGTGACTAGTTAAATTATTTATCATTTCCCTCACAAAGCGTGAAGGCCTCATGATCATGTAAACATGATGAAATGTTTGATGTGCATGTACGTTGCTCAGAGTACCAAAAGAATGGGTGAATGTGTAAAATGAAAAGAGGGATGAGATCTCTTCACCATCATCTACAGGTTACATTCAGTCAGTCGGTTTCTTGTCTGGTTGCCTATTTTTGCAGAACAATGATATCAATGCACAATAACTTGTTTCACCATAAAGATGTGGCGGTGATGCTAGCGGCTGTCAAGGTTCATCAAAGAACATACCAAGCTCTCAAACCTGCCTGCTCTTCAAAAGCTCTTCTGAAGAACAGACGTTGGGTAACATCACACTACAACACTGAGTGACTGCACAGAGCAGCGTCTGACTGAAGCTAATGCTGTGGCTAACATGTTTAATGGTTTGTTTATCCAAGAGACAGCACATGCATTTCACTGATCATCATTAGGTACGAGGAAAAAAGTTTGCATTATGTACTGAGGGGTCAAACAAAAGCCGGTCTATAAGTACAGTAACATAACTGCTGAGAGAGTAACACACTGCATGATGGGTAATCCTGGCCTCCTCGCTTTGACAAGATGGAACAAAAAGAAAAAAACAGGTGATCCTCTTGGTGCAGTAAGCGATAAGGATTAATAGTATTTCCACTTTAAATAGTTTAGTTTCATAAGCTTGGCGGATACAGTCTTGCAGGTAGGTGGTTGGGTTTGGGCAGATGAGAGGGGGAGCTGACGGCTGTCACTGGAGGAGGTGGTATGCTGTCTGCAGAGCAGGAGCACCTGCAAACAGCAGGGGGGGGGGGGGCTTTCTATTTTTGGAAGTGCAGCAGAGAGGGTAGAGACAGCAACTGTTTGTAGAAATTCGCCAGCTAGATATGACGCTGCAGAGAGGGACAGAAGCATTAGTGGGTGGCTGAGGAGTTCGGGTCAGGTTATGGAGGTAGGCTGCAGGTGTAGCTAAGTCATGTCTACCTCCCTCTCAATCCCCACATATTTGAGGGCATCGGCTTGGCTGTATCTGTGGAAGGAAGCAAAGAGTTTTAGTTGGTATACAGTATCTGTAGAAACCAGTAAATCCATCACAATGTACAGTGGCATTGTTTTTTATTTTACTTTGAAGCGATGGAGAGTCACAAAAAGGCCTGTGACTCTACCTGTAGTCAAAGAATAGTTCCTCTCCTTGCAGAATAGCTCTTTTGGCAAAGATTCCAATGCGGTGGTCTCCGTTCACCATTACCACTGAAAAGGCACACAACATCAGCTAACAAAAGCCTGCTTTCATCCCACAACAATGCCCTGAATTCACATTTCACTTCACAGCAAAACAAACCGACTCAGTCTTACCTTTTGCGTAACAGTTGGGATTAACTGAATGATTTGCGAAGCGGATTTTGTTCCCCTTTCGTGTGGCATCCACAACAAAGTCTACTGAGAGACATAGAGTGTATTAAAGATTACTTAACACGCTGTAACAGTGGTATGGCTGTGACCAGGAGTGGGGAATACTTGCCATTGTTCAAGTTGAACAGGAAGCTAGACATGTATTTGTCATAGATCCTTCCACGTCGGTCTGCCTCGTCCTGGGAGATCAACTGCTCAGGCACACACAGGAATAATAAACACTCTTGGTACAACAACTTCAATCAAGCTGAGAGCTTATAAATAAAAATGTTCAAATCTGACTAAACTGCAAGGACTTGCCTCTCCGCAGTATTCAGAGATGAACTCATTCTTCTGAACTGGTTCTTTGATGAAGGTGCCCCATCCGGCAACATCTGATGGAGCTAAAAGTAGGTGCTGAGAGAAATCAGACGCAAGTTAGGACACCACGAGACATATGAGTGATCTAAACCCCCAGAAAATGTCTCCAGAATAACAGATTATCAGATTTTAACATTTGTCCTTGTGTACCTTCTTTAGGCCCCTCTGGATGCTGCAGTTCTTGCAGGAGACCCCTTTGCTGTCCCAGTGATCTGCAGCGCCGCAGGTCATGCACAGATCTGGGTCGCACTCCCTCACGGCCAGGTAGCAGGGACACTGTTTAGTGTTGCACTGCGTCTTACACCTGCAGCCCGGGAAGCGGTTCTGGCCTGCAAAACATTTAGACACAAAGCTGCTCTGAAAGGGGACGTGCTGAGATCATTTATGAGCTAACTGCATGCAGCCAAGAAAGATAATACATTATATGACTTGGCAGAACACAATATGATTATGATAAATAATTCCTTTTGAAAATGCAGTTGTGGCACAGAGGCTCAGTGAATGCTGAGGAGCTCATCTGTCAGGGACCTCTGCTGGCAGATATGTTGAAATACAATTTTGCAGGGTGTAACATAACACCCTCCGGGCAGATGAACGAAAGGATCAGGCAAGAATAACCGAAATGTCTTTCCAGCAGCCGCTGCTTGGGGAAAACTGTCCATAACAAGAGCTCCAGGCAGCATTTGTCTCCTCTGTCGTGCCATTTTAACCTCCCATTCCCAGCCTGTGTGGGTTTTATGCGTCTGTATCATCAAGCATTGTTTAGCTGGAGCTGCCTGACTCATTCTGATGTTGGAGATGATGTTGTATATCAGGCACAGAGCCTGTCACATCCCTTTGATTCCTCTCCAAGTCTTTAGAGCACACACATGTGTAACCGGGGGCTGCTTCCTGTTTGGCCCTGGCTCTCCTCTGCTACGGGAAAAGGCGAGGTAACGGTTGGGTGAGGAGGAGGAGGGGAGAGAAGGTGACTGAACCACAACAGATGAACAAATGAGGCAAAACCATCTTGTCCAAACCATAACAAAATGTTTACTTCGTCTTATTCTCTTTCTCTGTTGTAAACTCTCCAGAGGGAAGAATACAAAAGGCATTCCTCCACCATGTGGCCATTTCAGAAAGCACAGTTCTGGGTCATTGCTGCTGCAGCAAATGCTTCACTGTGAACGCAGCTCTGTATTAAACAGACACCCACCTATTCTCGCCAGAGGACAGTCTCTCCTCTGACCGCTGCCAGAATACTGCAGAATCGTTTTACATTCTGCTGCCCTGCTCTATTGTGGCCTGGCAAAACGGCTTTGAAGCTACTGAGAGCTTTCAGTGGAATGAAAAACAATTTTATTTTAGCATCACAAGGCAAAGCTTGCTTCTCCTCGTGTGTTTGTGTAAGAACGAGGCGTACAGCACACAGGAGCACAGGTGAATAAGGTGACACTCACACTCATGCTCGCACTGGCAGAACTTCTCACAGAAATTCTGGGTCATCACACACGGGCAGGAGCTGTCGCATGGATGGTCGGGGTGATCACATGGCTGGTAGTTGTACACCTGATTGGACGAGTTATCTGGAGCAACAGAGGACAAAGCACTCAGAATGGCACAGTGAGCTGCGCTGTATTTCAGAGGGCATAGCGTAGTAATAGTCATGCTGTGACCTTTAAATTTTGAGACAAACGTACCTTTCTTTAGCTGAATCTTCGCCCATAACCTGCCACATTGAACAAACACAACAAGTTTTACTCTCTAACGCCTCTCACTTGTTCCACACCAATTCAGTTAATACACTTTTCATGTCCTGTAAGTGTAAGCACATGTGCAGTTTTAATACAAATGCAACTCTGCAGAGCATAGTTATCTTCTGCAGGACTCCTTTATGTATTCAAGTTTTCCTGAGTGTCAAGACCCCTTTTGTAAGAGCTCATATTATGATCATGTTTCCATTGCTCAGCAAAGGAAAATAACTGGCGGTATCATGCCTGTGTTTCCTTTTCTTCTTTTGAGGCGAGATGCCGCCATCCACCAAAGGGACACGATGGATCAGGACCTCCTTCACTGCAAACTCGTACACCTGCGGGAAATGAAAATGACATGAGCAACAGCAACACAAGCTGCTAATTTAGAACAAATGTACACTACTGTGAAGAAATTCTGTTCCCTTCATCGTAATTATGTTGTGTAATGTAGTGCCACTCAAGCTGAAAAGCACATCGCCGCAATTACGAAACAGAACATCCTGCCCCCTCCATCCTATCAAAACTCCACTGCAGGGGCCAAACATACACATGCATGTGTGCACGCACACACACACACACACACACAACCACTTCTGGCTGCCAAAACCCAGATTTGGCTTCTTCCCTAGGACACAGACATACATAATGATGCAGCTGGTTTCAGCATTTCCACTCAGTTAAGCAGTGGGCGTGGCCCTCTGAACGCCAGCAGAGCCATGACAGACAGTCCAATGCCGACTGGACCGGTCTGGCTGTGAGACAAGAGGCGATACAAGGGCTGGATCTGGGCTGGATGTGACCACGCAAGGCTGCTTCAACATGTCTTAAATTTTATATCAAAATTTGTTTGACTTGTTCTTTATTGAATTCAAAAGTAAAAAACTGTGAAATCTAATTTAGATGAAGTCATTTTTTCTCCACAAGCCTCCTTATGTAAAGCCCACATGACACTCAGTTGACATAAGTCTGGGAATGTCTGAAGGCTGAACGACTGCATCATGAGAGGGCGTGAGCGACGTCACATCTGGTAAGCATCCCCGTTTATGGTGCCACATGCCATTCTCTCTGTAGTCAGCCCAATTACCCACACCATAAAACCACAGGCACAGGATGCATGTGTTATTACCCTTGTACTGATGCAAATGCAACAGAAATCAGCAACGCAAGTATGTTGTCTACATTATTTCAAAACAACTGTAAATCAGTTTCAGAAAGCATTAGTCAGAGTTCATTGTTTAGTACATTTCATAGCTAATATAGCAACGCATGAGACAGGGGACAACTCACAATCACTGTTTTACTATGAGTGCTGTTTCTCTAAAATTAAGACCTCATTTCTCATAAACTGTCCTGCTTCCATTTCCTATTTGTCACCATTCCCTGGTTTTATGTGTGTTCCTTCTCTTTTCTGGCCTGCTGAAGTATCCTGAATTATTACATCTCTTCATTTCCATCTTTTTCCTCATCCCACCATCTGGCCTTTTAAAGAGGAACTCAACTGATTTTACACATCAAAATCTGTTTACAGGTCTTGGGGATTATTGCTGCATACGTGAAAAAGGTTCTGTGAAGCCCTTTGCGGCTCCAGAGGCAACATCGTTTTGAAGATGAAGATGATGACTACGAGTTTGAAAATTAAAAAACCTGGGAGTGATGACTTAGAAAGAAGTGAGGCTATCAGACCTCTGCAGCCTGCTTGAGCTAGTAGCTAGCAGCTTGTACCTACAATAGAATTACTAGCATAACCCACTCAGACTGAAGTGATGGCAACCCATTTGAATTGTGGGTAATGTAGGCACCAGACTTTGACAAGGAGGGAGAATGTGTAGGGAAAAGAAAGTATGGTTCTGACAATGTTATAGGAGTGCAATGCTAATTCAGTGGAGGACTCTTCATCTGATTTGTAGCAACGTATTTAGATCAAATCCACAGTTTGTTATGAATTAGTCGCTAAGAGAACATTCAATTTTTAATGGTGAACGAATACAGCCAAGTTAGCGCAGCATTTCTGCGTACGGTGCCAAAGGAAACATGCTGAGTTAGGAAAACTGTTAACGTGTGCGAACACTTCACCTCCTTGCAGTTCTTTGTACCGATGAGGCGCGCGATGGAGCAGAAGTTGTTGAAGTATGTGCCGTGCAGCACCCTGAACAGTGACTCCTCTGCCCCGCTCCACTGGACCACACAGCACGCCTGCTGCGCCCCGTCATCATCCCCTGGACGTAGCTTGGTGGGAGTCTGGCACCGTGAATTCCCCTCTGTTACACACACACACACACACACACACAGAAGAACACTTTAGTATGAAAAGCACTAACTACTCTTGGCAGAAAGTTCTGTTCATATTTTTTGAATCTGCACACATGCAGCTGCACACACAAACATTTTTCTAATTACTCGGTCTTGGCAAAAAGGTTTTTGACAGCTTTTTCGCTGCACACACTCAGATAAGCCGTTTTGATTCGCCCCTGCATCGACACACGTCTTGCTATTTCTGGGTGCCATTTTTGTGCATCTGCATGTACACACACGCTCAAACACACACATACACAGGGGACCACGGGCTTTGATTTCGCTTTTTGGATATTCAAGACCGAGGCTCGTACACCCACAGCTCGAGGCAGAGAGCCGAATGTTGCTTGGCAACAGGCTGAATGCAGCATTGCTGTAGCCACATGCTCCAGCACTGAGTATCTTTATTAATGTGCTTAACAATCTGTTTTTTCCACATTATCCCAACACGTGCGAGAGAGTCTGCTGAGTCACTGGCTGAGCATGGGCGGTTTCCAAAACTAACAGAGACTTCCAGCGAGGCACTGATGGAGACGAACAACAACCTGAGAGCTCCAGGGGAGGAGAGGACCACAAAGAGCCGGTGGAGAAAGGTCTTATTTCCCTTCCGTTGCTCTTCACATGAAGATGTCAACAGAAAGGGAAGAAAAAAACAAGAAGAAAAAAAACATAGAAGGAGGAGGGGGAGAGGGAACAAAGTGTTTATGTTGGGGCTGAAGCATGCAAAACTAATGGCTGGTTTATTTTGCTTGGCAAGAGAGAGCTGATATTGAGAGGAGATGGAAGAAGGGAAACAGAATAGAGCAGGATATGACTTGAAAGCTATCATCTTCAGCCAAATTTCACTTTTCTAAAGGGCCTTCCAGAAAGGGAGGGATTTGGGGGAGGTTATGGTAAATGATGCATCCACTCAGTCATACAGTGACTCAGAAACACATTAAAACAACTATGCGTATACACTATGAAGCCTCAAAGCAGCCAGTCATTACCAGGTTACTTTAGATTAGCTGAGAAAATGGAAATCTCAAAAGAAGAGGGTGTATATATCAACAAAAAAATAAAAACTACAACATTGGAAACTTCAAGATCTCGCCTAGTCATCCTGTCTTGAGTAGAAGAAAGCACCTGGTGGTTTCAAAAGCAGCTCCAAATCCAGTTCCTGTGAAATCAGACTCCCACCTGAGGAGGAGGTGGTTTCATGGTCGCTGTCGCACTGTTTATCTTCCTCAGCAGACCCAGACGGCCCAGGGCAGCTGGAGGTGGTGGGACGCTGCTGCCTTCGGCGCCTCCGAGACCTCTGTGAGCGTAACATATACTGATCCACAAACTCTTTAGCCCCTTTCTTCAGAAGAGCACAACAACACAACACAAAGGAGAGTAAACAACAAGAGCACATGCTACAAAATGCATGAATATGTTAATTAAATAACAATAACGAGCCTGGCATACCTGTAACAGGAAGCAGTCTACACCACATGGTTCAGTCTCCATGTGGATCTCCTTACTCTTCCTCTTGTAAACATTGGGTGTAGCATGGAAAGCTTTAAGAACACAAACAAACACATTGTGACTCTCTATTGTACATCAGGTTATTAGTAGTTAGCAAATGTATGCAAATAAGTAAATCAAACACAAAGACACACAAAGAAAGCTGGGGAGTCATAATCATAATGCACTCATCACAACCGCACTGGAAATCAAAAAAACCTAAAAATGGACACAGGAGGACTAATAATAAACACAAATCAAGGCATTACGGTGGAGGAAGCAGTCGTATTTGAAGCAACGTCTGCAGAAGAGCGTGTGGAAGGAGTGTAACGACTGCTCCCGCTGCACAGACTTAGCAAAAGGTCCGTCCAGGTTGGGGGTGCAGAGGGGGGGCAGCTTCACCGGACTGGGAGGCTCCAGGAGGTCCTTGTACCTGTGGAGGCAACGGGGGGAGTTTTAGTACGAATATATCTCCTGGCCTCTTTTGCCATAGTGTTTTTATTTTGGCTTGAAGTGGGTGATTGTGGATGTATCTGTCTAAGTAAAACTCTTTCAGATGCTGATGCGACTGCTCCTTTGAGTCGCAGCGCCTGAGAGGGAGCCACCATTATTACTTCCCTCCCTGACAGCTTGCGTCTCCATGGTGAACACTAAGCAACGGCCTGTTCGGCATTGTGCACGTAGATCCCCCGTTTCACTGCACTTTTCTTACTTTTCCTTCAGCTCCTCCATGGTGCCCTTGTAAGGGAACATTGAGGCGATGGCTGTAAATATCTTATCGTTGGGGACCTTCTTGCTGCTGGACAAGTCCCTCGCTTTGGGAGAAAACAGAGAAACAGAGGTGGTTATACAAATAACCCAGTTTAGTCCACACATCGGGCTTTGATAGAGATTCACAAATAAAGCTTATGTAATATGTTCTGTTAAACATTTTGCAATGGTACAGAAGTTTTCCCAGCGCTCAAGGCCAGTTAGCAATAACATGTTCTGAAAACAATTCTCAGGGAAAATAATTGTAGTCACAGCGAAGTTTTCTTTTTTCAGCATCTTTCTTTTCATGCACCCCTCATCCGTGGATGTGTTTGTGTACCAGTAGCTGAATGACTGCGTAGCCAGGTGTGTTTCCATTGCGCTATCACAAAGTGCGCATACAGCCTAGTTTCCCATAAAGCCGAGTACGAGGGGTCATTAAGTTCTGTAATTAGAGCCAGGCCATATCAGTGTCATGGACAAACAGGTTCCCTCACACACAGAGCCCATGCAGGGACACAGAGACAGCTTCAAAGTAAACAATGCCTGTGCAAGAGCTGCTGTGGCAGGGCGACCTTGTGGCAGCTGTACAGTGTAATGAGAGGAACACTACCAGCCTTGTTCGCGCTGAAGCCCTCTTGTTCTCTCGCACAACAAAGTCTGAACGCACAAACGCACAGCTGAAGACTTGCTCACCCTCAGTAGTGCTCCTCCTCTTCCTCCTGATGAATGCAACAGTACCAGATTTGGTCTCTTCTGAACCCTCCACTGAGCTCCTCCTCATCACTCTCTCGTCCTCCTTCTTCCCCGACACCTCTGCCGCCGCCGCCGCCGGGGCTTCCTCCTCATCCTCCTCCTCGTGGTCAGAGTACTGGCTCAAAGCCTCCACCAGCTCTTTAAAGATCTCGTCGCTGATGAACCCCCCGTCTGGGACACAATTAACATGTCAGAGCCCAACAAGTTTCCAGAAATGCTTAAGAGCTGCATCATCGGTGTATAAAAATTATGGGATTTGTGCATCCCAACACACACCTCTGTCACCATGGACACCATCGTAGTTGTCGATAAGTTCCTCCAGGAAGGCCTCGTCCTGCTCCAGCACCTCGTCACCCATGTATGGGATGTTGTGAAGGAACGTCTCATCCTCCACCTAACAAACAAAAACTCCCATTAAGACCAGTATGGAACCAGCTTGTACCGCATGTCACAACACCACCTGTGATTCTTCTGCTAACTTGTTAATAGCAAATAGCTCGCCAAATGTTCCCATGGTCCTTCCTCTGGACATTTCACAGCCCAACAAATGTACAAATATAAGAAATGTAAACCAAAAAAACTGTTAGCTTGATTTTCCATAATTCCACAACTGGACTGGTCCATTTCCACTGAACATATGGAAATCTTTTTCAAAAAGAGTTCTCTGCACCTGTAATAATGCTGTAGCTGCATCATCCACAAAACAATGTGCTTTATTTCATACCATGAAGTTGTGCTGCAGCGGCGACCAGGAGTACATGAAGGGGATTCCTGCCACTGTTGACAGTGGTCTCATGGCAATGGCTTGAGCTTTGAATGCTGGGAAGCCAAACTCCACTGTACACATCTGTAAGAGAACCATGGGTGGATTAGGCTTGATGAAACAATAGAACAGTCCTCAGCATTATTGGACAATTTTATAACCGTATAATCGGATACACATGCTGCTCGACCCCCAACAGGGAAAACAAACCCAGGAAACACAATAAAGAGGACCCTGACAGCATGTTGGAAGAGCAAGCTGCTGTTATGCTAGCTCCCACAGGGCCTGAGACCACCTTTAAGCTGCCATATGATCCATTTCTAGCACACATAGTTGTCCTGAGATATTCTAGTAATACCTGACAGCCAGGTGGGAATCAGAGCAGAACACTGATGCTGATGAAGACGACTCAACATGGATATGAGTTTTCTCAGAACACATTCACACAATAATAGCTTAACTTTACTAGTTAAGCAGGAATATGACGACAAAGCTGAACATTATAGGCAGGATGGTATGCACACACACACACACACACACACACACACACACACACACACACCTTCTTGCTGGCCAGAGCTCCACTAGAAGTTGACAGAGGGATGGACTGAATCCTGAGCCTGGACCACTCTGCATTCAGGAGATTTGTCTGCTGCTCAATCTTTTGCCTGTTGGACATGAACAGGGTCTAGAAACAAACAGAACAAAGAGCAGGTCAGGCATACTATAAGTCCTGCATGACATGCATGCATGCATGCATGCAGCACAAAACCTTTTTTCAGAAGCAGAGCTGTCAATAATTGACCCACCTTGACCTCCTCTGCTTTTTTAAGGCGTTTTAATTGGCGAAGCCGCATATACTCAGACTTGACCCTCCGCCTCCACTCCAGCAGGCTGCGGGAGGGTGCAAAGGAAGGCTGAGGTCTTGGGGTTGGTGGGGCAGCACCTGTGCCAGGGGCCGGAGCTGGAGCAGCTGTTTCCTCCATGACTATTTAAAAAGACAGAGACAGTACGTGGCCAAAAAGTTCACAGCACTGGGATGCATTGTGGTAACTAAATGGGCAAGAGTCTGACAATTTAAGCCTTTAAATCCCAGAAAGGTGAACATGAATGACTGTATTTGGGGCAAAAACTTAGTAATTTCCTGTAATATTCCTATAAGACTACAAGTGTGCAACTCACTAGTCAGTGTATAGTGAATTTATTGCTATTTGCACCACCCACTCAAACACAATAATTCTGAATAATATAACTAACAGGTATTTTGTGAAATGTTACAGTCTTTATCTATAATGTGTTGCCAAATTACTATATAAGTCTTACTTTCAACACTAAGTACTTCAAACTCTCCCTCTGCCCCTCAAAGACATGAAACTTCCCCATTCACCATCACAGGACGTCTATTTGAAAGAGAGCCCCCTGCTGGTGGCAAAACAAAACTGCCATTAAATGTCAAAAATGCCTTCCACACGGGTGCTTTAAACTGCTTAGGGTAAGACTGCCCTTGGCTCTTGTTCAGTCGCGGATGGCGGCGGCAGGGCAAACAATGGACAAACAAACCCACGATGTGCACACAAACAAGTGCCTTAAAGTCTCCGTTCATGTGAAAAACACGGGGCATCCACGGTGCTCAGGAGTGGGCGTGCCTCTTCAGAAAAGCAATATGAAGCGGAGCAGAAAAGTGCGTAGTTCAGTTTTTCCGTGTTTCATAATCACATTAGTGAACATCAACTTCCATGTCTGCGCTAAAACAGAATCAAAAATCGGTACAAAGCCAAATCTGAGCTCGGGAAACTGCAACAGTGCATTTTTTTTTCTGGACTACGAGTCGTGCACACGTTTCAGCCACAGCTATGAAGTGCGCTACGTCCTGTAGCTGCAGCCCCAGTTCAGACGGCGCTACACAGTATCCATTTAAATGTGGAATACTTTAAAGACGTGCGCAGCGAGCACCACAATGACAGCACGCTATGCAAGCGCACGCGTGTGCACGTCTACCTCTACAGCCAGTGTCGCAGTTATTAAATACCTTCAAATCCACGGCTTGCGTCCTATTTGTTGCGACAGGAGCCCGCAACGCGATCGAGTCCCTGACTGTTTTTTTTTATAGCCTAGTAGAGAGATCCGGAGCAATTAAAGGCTGTCTCTGCTATGGATCTGACGCAGATATCGTCTCCGCACGGCGAGGGGATCTCGGAGAAATCCCTACGTTATCCACGAGCATGGTGCTGGAGGTTGTTGTTGTTGTAGCTTACAAATAGCTGCGCACTTGGCTTGGTTGAGCCAACCCGAGCAGGAGGGTGACGTCTTTATTATGATCACAGCCTTTCCTAGCAGAGGAGGATTTATGACTATTCTGCGTCCTGGGAATAAAAAGTAGCGTGGAGCAGCCACAGCTCAGCCATTTACACGCACGCACAGGAACTGATGCAACTGTCCGGAGGGCTCGATCGCCGTCTTAATGCGTGAGGGCACAGCACTCATATGGGTTTTAATCGGCGTGTTGGTGTGTGCAGTGAATAAATGAAGCAATCTCACAAGAATGCCATGGTGATTTTTGAAATAGCAAAAACAAATGGACGGCACGTAAAACCGGAAAAACACATTCACGTAATCGGGCTACTTACGCGCAGATTGTGTAGATAAACTGAAATGGTTAAGAATTGAAAATGAGCAATAGTTGGAAACTCCTGCAGTGGAGTTCTGTCGGATGGAAAACAGTTCAGCTGTTGTTCTGCACTCCTCCTCCAGGGAGAGCTCAACGCATTTCACCTCCGTTTAAAGGGGGAGAAGCAGGGTTGGATGAAGGTCCTCGGGTCACTGATGCCGTCAAGTGCTCCACGTTCAACCCTCACCTGGACCACTTGAAGCTAAAAACGTCACAAAAGCAGCACAGTCACCTCTTTTGGTTAAAACTGATGAGCAGTCATGTCAGTTTTATTCACACAGCGCAAAACATGGCAAAGGTTATCTCAGGGCACGTCTCAGGGCTGTTCTTTATAGTATTAGCAGAAAAGTAGAATTGAATGGGCTGCGTTGTTTAAAGCCACGATTTATGAAACAATCCTCAAAGTATATAAAACAGGTTTTCCTTGAATGTTTTCATAGATGCTGGAGAAAAATATGAGCAAAGTTAACGTCACATCCTTTAACAAACCGCATGCGGTACAGTTATCAGATCAATTGCTTCTTATCTGCTTACTTATCTGATCTTCTAGCCTGATTTAATATCATTAACAGGAAACAATGGTAACTGCTATGTCTATTCCTTATTAATTAAGTCTAAATATACCTACACATAATCACCACTTTCGCATTTTGTGCTTATTAATGATTTAAAGCACGAGTTATTTCCTTTATCCACTTTTTGCGTGGCTCAGCTTGTGTCACAGCGACTTAAACTGACTGTGATGCAAAGATGTTTGTGCAGGAAATCCTATACTCTGTATAATTAACAGCAGATGTAATTATGTCCGCGGTGAGTGGAAACACAGCACCTGCTGCATGCTGCCTCCCATTCAGATGAGGTCCATTTTCTTACCCTGACTTGTTAGTACAGCCAAGCTATTGTAAACCTCACCTCGGCTTTAAGAAATGAACAGATCAGCAGTTTCATTTGCAGTCTTTGGATCAGCTTCATATTTAAAGTGACAGTGTGAAGAACAACAGGAAGTGCCAATGGTTTAAACGTAAGGTGCAGCACGCATTCAACCAAAGCGACTTCCATAAAATAAATGTCCATGAGTACTTTAAAGTGGTGTGGCTGACAAACATGTCTATTTTCACTCTTCTAAGCAGATATTCAAACGCAAAGTTCACAGATACTGAAACTCAGGATATAAGGGAAAACATCTGATATTTAGATTTATACCTCAAACAGAAAAACTACATATTTTAAGTGTGTTTGAGATATCACTCCACATTATTTTTCAGCCTATTAGAATAAAAAGAAAACTATCTGAATGCATATCTGCTTCAAAGGGTACGCACTAAACCCCTCGTCTTTGATGGGTTTCTGCTCAGAAACAGGGATCTTGACTCAAAATAACGGCCCTGAGGACACGGAAATATCCTTTCAGATATTCAGTGAGGAACCATGTCTCTCTTTTCTTGAGAATTATTTCGATGTTGTGGACACACGAGTCAAATATCAGTTAAATGATAAATGAAAGCTATACTGTCAAATGTCATATCTCACAAGCTGTACAGCTATGGATTCTTATTATTCTGTTAATATTTACAATTTTCAAGTACATTTCTTCAAAATAAACCCTGAATCGATGACAGGAAGCTACAGGAAAGTTACTTCTCTGGCACACAAGATGGCACTGTTCAGCCAATTTTCACCTCATGATACAACATGTGCTCATGCAGTACATATGTGTATATCCAGTTTGGGTAAAGAAACCTGGCTTTGCATGGTTTGGGCTGATAAGCTGTACCAACATGTTTCTTTCAGAACACCGTGCTGCTGTTGATCCTTTCTGCTCTCTTGTTCTGCTGTTTATGCTGTGCATTCCTGCTTAATTATGCATTCAGTGAGCAAAAGTATCTCAGATGATACAGCATGTTTGGCGCGTCTACAGTGGTATTTGAAGTAGCCCGTGCCATATTGGTACTGAACTCTTGAACAAAAGCAAACACACGGAGGAAGAAACGCTTGGGGAGTGGGGCTGTTATCAGCAGGAAGTTTTTGATTCTTTATGGTGTAAACTGTGTGTTGGTCTTGGTGCCTGTGATTGCGAGGCTCATATCTTCAAATACTGTGTACTGTACCTTTAATGATCTGTGACAAAGGCCTGGAGATGAGCAGCTTTTGTGGTTGCTTTTAAAGTCGTTCAAAATATTAACTGTAACTGATGAAGGAAGCATTTATTCATGGAAGAGAGCTGTGCCAAGTTAAAAAAAAAAAAAAAAAAAGTGGCCCCTTTATTTGAAATGTGGAAGCAATTTTGGCCCTGAGCTACCTGGCTGTCTCTGACGTCCAGCAGCTGAAAAAGAACACTCATCCTTGAGTGACTGGAGATCTCTGCCGCCTCCTCTTACCACAGAAGCTCAGAGTGACGTCAGATCCAGAGTTGATGGGAAGGGGGTGCTTGTCATCAGCACTGATGATGTAACACAGCACAGATACAAAAACATACATCAGTGATGTAGAGTTTAGTAAATCTCTCTTGACACCCAAAATCTGGAAAAAGTAGTCTCCAGTGACCGCAAATTAAAGTGGAACTGCACCAGTTTTCCTCATTAAAGTCTGTTAAGTAATACTGCATATTCGAATAAAGTTGTGTAAAGCCTTTTGTGGTTTCAAGGGGAGCTGCACGTAATCTAATAAACTGCCTCAAGTGATGTCACTTAAGTCAGCGCTGGCTTGGGCTGAAGACTACAAGCTGAAAAATCTGGAGGTGACGAGGTACAAAGAAGTTCGCTAACCAGGCTTCTGTAGCTCCTCCTCCCTGCTCAAAGCTACGTTAGCCACCTCTAGCTTAACTCACCGGAATCTCATACTGAGTGCAGGCGAGTTGAATTGTGGGTAATGTAGGCCCAGGTTTTAACAAGGATGATAAATGACTGACAACAACATAGGAGTGCCATGCTAACTAAGTCAAGCACTATTTTAAGATGTTGTACAACATTTTTTTCAACATTTTTAATTAACTGCTACTTTTGGATAAAAAACAAATATCTCACATTAATAGTATGAAGCCTTTGGATTGTGATTAACAACCTGCTGTGAGTTGGCTTTATGGCTGCTAGTGATAAAATGTATTCGTACAATATTACCGTTCCAAGTTTCCACTCAAGCGAATCATGCAAAACATTAAAAAAAGCAGTTGTCAGATATTCTGATAGCAGCATGAATTATTTTGTAGTCCAAGAGCGCCCACAGGCAATTAGTCCACTTGCTGTGTGCGGCCATTATTAACATCTAAATATTGCTTTTACTGATAAAAGTATTAATCACATGCAAAGGTAGAGGCAGAGAGAGGGAGAGAGAAAAGGAGAGGGTGGGGCTCTCCCCAGCTTTTCTCTGTCTGTCTCAAAACAGGGTGGGATGAGAGACAATAAAGAGAGAGAGAGTGATGGTGGTGCACCGGTGGACCACAGTAGTTCTAACCTTATCAGAGGCTCTCTGTCCCATTCTGTGAATACGCCCATCCTAGGAAATGAGTGCTTCCTGTTGTTTTATAGAGCCTTCCTGCAAAAAGGTTGAGATATGTAATCTCTACCCACCAGGGAAGACGGACACAGCATTGTCAGGCAAAATGACAGCTGCTAGTTGCTCACTTATGTTTTCTGGGTGTTTTGTGACTCTTCTCATCTGGGGTAAGTAGAGGATTTACACTGTCCATTTCTTATGATATAACTTCTTTACTTGCCCTCTGTCTCACCTCTCAAGAGGAATGCTTGGGGGCTTTCTGTGACTGAGTGGCTTTTGGAAAGGAGCTTAGCAAGTCTCATGATTGAGTTTTATACTTAAACTGTTTGGTTTAAGGGTCAGAGAGTGATTTTGATCAAAGTAAGACAACAAATTTGTTTTTAAGGAAGAATTTTGTGGTACAGGTGTTGTTGAGAATATTAACACAAGGTTTAACAGTTGATTGTGAATGATGCTGAAGTTATTATTTGCTCCGATTTATTAAATAAGATCTTTTAGTCTTGTGGGAGAGGAATGTGTTAAAGTTTAAATGCCCTTCAGTTGAATATATTAAGATTTCCTCGAGTCAGTGGCAGACAAAGGGAGGATGCATTGACCTGTTCACTCCCCACAGCTTGCTCCTTGTTTTTTCCTCTGCCTCCTCTGCTTTCACAAGATCTGAACTCTGTACATACAGGATTATCTATCATGATTTAGCTTAAAATTTGAGGGTTTTTACTTTTTATTCCAATACTCAGCCCTCCCATTATTCTACTTCTCTTGTAACAGGATGCACAACAGTGGTTTGTCTGGTTGATGAAAAGTTAGAGGTGCAACCCGCCACAACAATCGGTATGTGTGTTATAAGAAAAAAAGCACATCTCATGCATGATCACAAATACTTTGACTAACCAGCCCTCCTCTGTCTGCAGGGTATCACTCAACAGAGATGACGATTGCGAGTAAGTTATTTTTCTATGACACATTAACATAGGGAGACACAGACATGTAGGTGACAGTCTGAGACGAATGTTCATGTTCTGATTCAGTCTTACTTTGATAATCTAACAGAAATACATGAATACATTTTACAGTTACAAATAGTGATTATGCATTTGTGTCCACTGGAGGATTGTTCTGGATCAGTTCCTTGAACTCATTTGGCGGGCTGGAACTGACAAACACAGAAAGCAGAGCTCAGAGATCCTGGATTCTGCCAAGATCTCCTTGTGTGTATTATCATGAGAATCCAAGACAAACTCCTGGGGAGGTCTCTACTAGTGAGGGGTCAACAGCAGTAGACACACGGCCCATAATGGTTTAGGGTTAAAGGTTAACTTGAACCTCATTATGAGCAGCCCCCACCTGGCTCAACTTCCTGAATTTGTTCGTCATTCACCCCATGCAACGTCTGTGATCAACGCATGAACTCCGAGTTGTGAAACAACTGGAACTTTGGAGCAGCGCCCCTTTCACTGTTCCTCATCCTGTGCCTTCCTTTTTTTTTCTTTCCCCTGACTGTCCCCCTCCTTCCCCTGCCAACTCCCCCCAACTCTGAGCTCCTCCTTTGCTGAAAAGACACATTTCCTGATGTCATTACTAAATCAAAATGCTGCTCGGCAAACAGATGTTGTGAGAGGCCCAACATGTGGATTCGGTGACATAAATTAACAAGTTGGTCGTGAGAAAACATGAACCATACATTTCATTTTTCACTCAATCAATGAAACCACCTCTCTCACTCTGCTCTTTAAAGTGGTGAGTGGTGACAGTGAGAAACTACCTTACAGATGTAGCACACATATGAGCTCCTCGTGACATGAAAAGCATAAGTTTCCCACGCTTGTGGTGGAAAATTGTTCTTTACAAGTACATGTGTGTGGAGATACTTTGCCTTTTAAACAGCTGGTCAGCTCTGACTAATAACTTCTTCCAGGTTTGGCCACATTAACCTAAATATGAAATCATGACTGTCTGCACAGCACACCCTGCAGAGTCACGATTACATCTACCCCAAAACGCTAAGCCCTAAATGTTTACTTATGTTTCCTATTTGGCAGAGGCAGCCCAAAAGGCAAATAAATCACATGCTGTGAGCTGGCCAGGCCTTCGACTGTGAGAAACTGAGACTAAAAAGCAGAACAAGAGTTAAAGAGTAAAGGGTTTTCAGATGTGAGTCCAGCCCAGCTTGGGTGTGCTCCCTTTTATTTGGGAGAATGGAGAGGACAATCTTTGTTGCCTCCACCCCTTTAAAAAGGGAAGAAAATCTAAAAGAAACGTGTGTTGGAGAGGGGAAGAGCTGCTGCCAAGGCGCTGGGCCGTCAGACAGATCTTCGAAGAACATCTGCTAACCGCGGGTAACACTGTTTGGACATCTGGTAACCGAAGGTTACACTGCGTCTCTTCCATCCTGTCGGGTTTCCTGTTATGCCTCGCTGTACACAGTCTGAGAAGTTTAGGTTTATTACACATGGTCATCAGCTGGGGAAAACGCACCTTTATTCATTTTTTCTGACATGAAGGGAGCGCTTGGTTTCATTGGGGTATTCCTCTCCTTTCTCTCCGGTGAGTGTGTGGTCTCCCTTCTACAGCTGCAAATGCCTGCCTCAGTGTTAGACATGTGAAGGAACTCATGAGCTACAGCAGACGAAAACGCTCTTTTCATTGATTTTTGCAAGGATGCATGTGTTTGAACTTATTTAATGATCTGATTTAGAAGAGCTTGGCGTGGCAGATTTGAAGAGGGTTAGTGTTAAATGCCAATAGTCTGCTTTACTGTTTGAAGGTTTTAAATCTAAAAATCTTGCTTTTCTTTGTTTTAGATGCCACTTATGGAGACTCTATCATGCCAATTGGTAGGTGACACAACTTTATAGTCATAGAAACTTATATTATTCTGAGCAAATAATTTAAATGAGATCATTTCCTATATATCTTTTCAACATTTTCTAATCTGCCTCAATGTCTCCCTCTTTCTTTTTTGACTCTTTCTTTATTTCATGCAGCTTGTGGGAATAATTCTCACAATTGTATGGAGTTGTGCACTTTCTGTTTCGGTTCACCAACAATGGACTGCCTTTCCTACCTGCTTCACCATCTATGTCTCTCCAAATATGAGATTGAAATGGCATCAGTAAACAGCTCTGACTGGTGCGTTTGGGGCAACGTGAGCGGGTAAGTTGTGCGTGTTTGTATGTATTTGCAGTCTGTTATTTTTAACATTAAAAAAATAGTGTCAAATATTTGCCAGTGTCTGAATAATCTTCCACACACTTCCTGTTTCCACACTGCAGTTTTTATAGCAACCTAAGCCTTTGCACAGAGATGATATCTGACTGCCTTCTGATCCCATGGCCCAACCCTCTGGTGGAACAGACCTTTGTGGACATTCACTCCAGGTTTTTCAAGGACTGTCCCACAGAAGAACTCAGCGACCCACCGCCAGTCATTGTCTTTGCCCTGGTGATCACTCCCATCTGCCTGATCCCTGTCATGGTTAGCCTAGTGGTGCTCAAGACCAAGAATGGGGATGGCAGCTCTTGAAAATCCTGAATCTCTGCTCACCGTCATCAAGAGTATCATATTTTTGACCTACGCTCCCCCAACCTGAGGACTATAGCCTGTTTCTACATACACCACTGCTGTGCTTTCCTCTCACCAGTGACTTTGCGTGGGACTTCTGTACCTGTGCTTCACAACTCATCTTTGAGATATCAGCCACGGAGGAAACCTATTGAGAAAATGACACTGATTTAGAGTGGATGTCATGATCTGTGGCATCACAATTATTGCGGCTGCTCAATAACAACCTTCCCAACGGAGACTCACTGCAACAAAATCTATGTTATTAGAAATTCCTGCAATGTGCTGCACCGCAAGTTTTATTTCCAACCGGATATGAATGTATTGGTCACGTCCAATTTGTGCACACTATTCAGGAAACAGACCTTGATTTTTAGTGGAGAGCCGAGTATTCAGGGTTACGATAACAAAAGCTCTGCAGCTTGCAAACTTAAAGGCAAAAAATATTTGTGTTTGACGCTCATTATGTTGATCAGACAAAGTAATTTTTATTGCTGAATTCTTCTTATGCAACATTCTTTGCTGCCGTTCAAACTTAACTCTGCTTTGATCCACTAATTAGACAATACGCAGTATGCATGCTGAGGACATGTGTGACCCAAACTGCTTTTAAGTCTGAATTGGATACAGGTACGTGTCCATGTATGATCTATGAAAAGGGTCCTCTGTATGTGTAAAGGGAGGACAGGAAAAAGACTATAATCTGATGTATGGATCTGGTTATGTGAGTCATGATGTCTGTAAGGTTTGGGGTCAGAGGTTACAGATGGGACACAATGAGTGGGTCCGCCCAGCAAAGGAGCTCTCTTTCCTGGTATTGTCTATTTTTGAACAGCAAATCCTTCAGCACTTTCCTCCGTCCAACAACGACAATCCTCATGATCATATGATGAGCTAATTGAACCTCATCTCCACCCAGTTCAGACAAGAAGACATTTGAAGTGTCTGTGCAGTTTAGCGATAAACACTGAGCGACGACAGGAAGATTAAAGTTATCTTTTGCCTGAATCATGATAATGTCATTATGTCTTGTTCAGTCTTGACGATAAAGCCATTGCAAGTGCTTTAAGATTTGGATCAAAGTGTGTATTTATATACTGTGTAATATTTCTGCCATTGTCAGGAATTACTGGACTTACTGTACAGTCTGAGAGAACACTGCCTGCTCTCACACCATGTACTGTATATGTTTTTCTATACTTTTTTATATTTTATACAATTAAATCTACAGTTGTATTACTGACTGTTGTTCATTTTAACTCATCTGGACTGTCAGGTAAATGAAAACCATCATTTTTTTTTAGCTGACCATAATGAGACTGTGTTCAGTTCAGCTCATGTTCACAAGGATACATTAACAGAGTTGCGGCATCATTCTGGCAGAAGTACCCTTTAACCTTTGTCAGTATTTGATTAAACACCCCTTTCCCTTGAGTGCAGCGCAGATGGCACTGCTTTGTGCCTCAGGTAGTATTTCACTGTATCTTCTGTGAGCAGCACAGTATATTGTGGTGCAGTTGCTATGCTGTGCAAGTGCTGATGTAGTGAAGGAAGCAGTGACAGCAGTCATGTATCACACCCTCATCTGGCAAACACAACACTGCAGGGTGGGCCTGTGTTTGTGTGTGTGTGTGTGTGTGTGTCTGGCAGGGCTGGGTGGGAAAGTGTGTTTAGTGACCTTCTTCCTCTCTAGATGTCGGGTCATCCTCCTCCCCACTCCCCACTGATCTCATCCAATTCTGTGTTACTCCTTATTCTAACAGTAAGCCAGAAACCATTTCTGATGCCATTATGCAAGATGTGATTGTGAAAACAGTATTAATCATCTGTTATACCTCACATTACATCAATAATTTCGCAAAACAATATGTGCATGCATCCAGTGCACAAGTCAAATAGTCAAGGTCAATATACAGTTTGTTTTCAGTCAGGAAACCTTGCCCTCTAGTGGTTTCATGTGATAAAACCTGCTTCATGATTCAGTGGCAAGTTTTCAGATAAGGCAGAATGGAAAACAAGTGAAGAGACTTAAGAATTAATTTTCCTAGCAACTGTATGTTGTGCATAAAGTTATTTTTAACATTAGGTTCAGGAAGTGTAACGTTGTCATGGAGAGAGCAACATAGTTGTGGGCTACAACTTCCACCCCCCCTTTTTAGCCTATAATTGTTTATAATTTGGCACAGGCACCATTAAAACTATGCCGAATTTGCTATTAGCAGTTCCCATTTGCAGTGTATCTCTGGATGTACAGACAGCTTTTACTGGATTACTTTGATACTGAAGGAAACCTAAAAACATGATAAATCTCAGGCAAGTTCTGCAGTTGCAGAGCATTTTTTGGAACGATTTGTAAGAATTTGCGTGGATGTTTATTTGCAATAGAATATTTCTATATAGTTTTGATGTAAGTGACAGCACAATAATATCAGTTTCTGTAAAAGCTTACAATGCAAAATTGTTGTGCTTGAAGGGGTTTGAGCATCTCTTTGCAAAAGTACTGTAAAGTATGGTATCATCAGAAATCCTTCAAAACATATGTGAAGTCAACAGGTTGTTTTTCAACCCCTCAGCAATGCCACAGCACAATTACATAACATAACATAACATTTTGAGACGCCTCAACTCGTATATGCCTCAGCTAAAAAGATCTGTGCTGACAGAGACGTGGGTTGACATGATGCTGTGGGGCTGGAATTACTCTCTGTGATGGACCTGTCCTCCAGATACATTCTGTTATGTTAAATCTGTCAAAGATAGTTTTGATTGACAAATTAGGAAAATTAGGGAAAAAGGAATCAGGGATACTTTTGAACTTTTGACTTTGCTGACATCAAACTCATTGAGTAGATTTAAAGTATTTGATACTGAACCTGTGATTGGTGAAGGTAATGATTATGAAACATATTTAAACTGAGCTAAATAAAGTATGTGTTAAAACACTGACACAACAACATAAGCGATGCTAATTAAGGTGAAAATATGTTTTGTCCTATTGTAAAAAGTTTGTTGCACATTGCAGAAGCACCAGTCATACACCTATTTTATGATAACTTGAAAAATCATAATCGCCATAAATAGTTTTATTGCTTCATTGTCTTTTCTCCGCTGGAAGCATGGAAATTAGACATTTTCTAATCTTAAACATAGTTACTTTGATTAAGCTCAGATACAAGAAAATACACCTTGCGATACATGAGTATACTGTATATTTCTAGAACTGAGACTGCATTTTCAGAAGATTTGCAGACCTTCCTCTCTGCAGCAGTGATCGCACTTGTGAGCTGCAGCTGCGTCTCCAGTTGCAGGGTGGTGGGTTTTGGCTCTGGATCCTGTGTCGGGCCTCTGGGTCTTCCACCTTGGGAGCCGGTGACTGTTATGTCCCAGAGATCTGGCAGAGTTGTTGGAAGGACGGTGGGTAAGGGCATCTGTACATCAACTGCTGGTTCCTTTGGCAGACTTCATAGTGTGTCTGGGGACTTTGGCTGTGGAAATAATTGAGGTAGCTGACAGTGTCAGCTTCACTGCTTCATATGAAGGAGCATTCAGCAGCATCAATGACATCTGGTCAACCTCCACAGCTGGCCAGATAAGGTCAGCTTCTTGGAATCTATGCTAAGTTATTGATGACTTATTGATATCTCATTGCATTTACAGATGTCTTTATTTATAAAAATCAGTTTGCATTACATGTTTTTCTCACCAACTAGTTTATTGGTGGCTGCAGACTGGAGTTTTGCCAGACTTGATGAAAATTAAAAGATTGCACCCATTGATGCGAGTCATTGAGTGTGACATGAGTAATTACTTTGTTGTGCGAGATCCAGGCAGCTGGCACTGTGCTATGTCAGAGCTGACCCTTCAGCTGGATGACACCGAGCTGGCAGCAGACTGACTGTACATTCAAGCAGATTTGACATCAAAAGTGTTGCTCAATCAGTCAGAATAAACTCAACAAATACATAGAATGAAGAACCATGTTGCACCGCCAGCTGAAAATCTGAGAGACAAGAGGCAGAAATATGAAGGAGCAGGGCCTGCACCAACCCATGAAGGTTAATATTACTGATTTGATGAAGATCCTTAGAGATTTGTGCCTGGAAAAAACAAGATTTGGAGCTGCAGCAGCGCAACTTGAAGGTAGAGTTGGTCTAAGTGCATTGACATTCATTGCCGACTGAATTGTCACACGCAAGTGGATACCATTGGTTGCCATTGGCAAGATTGACAAGATAAGCAGCAAAATAAACATATACTGTGAATATGTAGAATTGGCAATGCAAGTGAGACATTAGATTACGCTTTAGTAGTTTACCTGCATATCTGGAATAGTTTGCAAATGACAAAACAGGAGCGGATGTGGGTCTGTAGGTTCATCTTAGGCAAAGAGGATGCAACAGATGATGAGTAAATAAGGATGTGCAGTCCTGATGTAAGGACTCAAAGAGGCTCACAACGCATCACCAGTGCAGACTTTCTCGAAGCATTATGGTAAAGCTTTAGAAAGTTTTCAATTGTAGATAATTTAAATGGCAATAACAAACTTTGTTGCCACTTGGGAGCAGTGAAAGCAAACTGTGAATGAATGTAAATCCAATAATGACTATCTTTTAGCTCTGTTTTTGTTATCTCAAACTCCTTGGCTGCTAAATTCTAGTTGCTAACTTTGTCTGCCTGCTGTTTGGTGCTGAGGATACAGCAGAGTCAGATGATATATCTCTGTGGGTTCATCACTGTGGATCACATTGTGATCCATTATTAGAATGAAAATATTGATATTAAGATTGTTTGGGTGTTTGCATGGTCTGTTGCATTATTATTGTGTATCTTCAAGACCAAAACAAAACAAAGCAAAACAACTGATGATCACCACTCATGTACTGCAGTTTACATACTGTAAGATAGTGTGAGCCTAAATTCTGCCAACATTTATCACAAGATTCACCATCTCAAGAAAGAAGCAACATGGCAGGTCAGTTTCCTGTAATAATGTGAGTACTGTAGAGAGCATTTTCAGAGTCTTCCCTCAAGTTATTTGTATTGTAAGACGATACACATCTTTGTCATTCTAAATGATAAGAAGTTCCAAAATAACAAGATAACACGACGAGACAATTTCCAAAGCCTGCAAGGGGTAACGTGGCCTTTGACCCTCATGTCTCCTCCAAAGGAATTATGAACAGTCTGTGAAATATGACCCAGAGAAATGTGAAACAAAACAAAGCAAAGCTGCAGAACAGTGCAGCTCCAGTTAGCTTAAAAGCATCTGACTTTATTGTTTTACCCTGGCAGACTCTCTGGAGGGGAACCTGACTGAGATTGAGGCCTGTAATTGAGCTCTGGTGACGGGGCTGCAGGCGCCTGTTGCCACTCTGACACACAGCTGAACTGTTCAAGAGTGCCAGGCCCTGCTGGATGTCAGGACCTGTTTGGAGCCAGAAATAGCTGGAGAAGACAGGGAGAGCAACATTAATACCACTGTCTGCTAATAGTGATGAGGTCTCTATAGCACCAAGACAGCTTAAAATTATGTAATTATGTATACATTACTGTTCATGTAGTATTCACATAAAGCCTAGAAGATATTTGAACAGGAAAATTCCCTTTTCTAAAGACTTGCCTGGGCTGCTTTGAGCATTTGAGCTGTATATTGTGACCATGCTTGATACCAGAAGTGACCTCTAGATGGCAGTCTTTGAGAGCATATTTAGTAGTTGAAAAATTGCACCTTTTAGGTATACTTCTGTTCACATTGAGAGAGATGAATATGTATTATATTACTGGTTGTATCTTTGATCATGGGTTCACACTCAAACCTCAGGTCGCTGAAATCAAAATATTTTATGCTTCTGTTTGAGTCAATATATAGTTCATTTCTTATGTCCTGTAGGCTTAGTTTCAAAGCAAATAGAATGACTGATACTCAAACAAAGTTGGAAGCTGAAGCTTTAATGAAAATACATTTAATGATCTGACTCTCCCAGCTAATGCTCTGTGAGCCTTGTGTTGATTGTTCGGCTTCATTGAGAGTGTGAAAAATTAAAATGTGTCAATAATTTTCATGCCCTGAAGAGACTCAGCCACTGTACGGTCTGATAACAGCTGGTGATGATAACATATGCGCACTGCTGTGTTTACTTCATATCAGCCTTTTTTTTTATTTCATAGCATGAAAACTACAGTACTAGTTCAACTAAATAAATTAACTAAGAATTAAATATTCCTTTGTGTTGTCAAACTACAGAAATACTGAGTGGAAATTGTTGCATATTTAAAAAGTCTGTAACAGGCAGTAAGAATTTCTTTGCATGGTAAAATCATTGCTCCAGGTTTTCAGTTTTTTTCTCAGTCATCTTTTTATCATGTGAAAAGCCACAGCGACGTGTTAACTTTGGTGGCGCACCTGCAATCATGCACCTCCCTTTCCTCTTACCATCCTGGAATTATTTTGACAGGAGCTTTTACCATGACAAACAGCTAGATTCACTCCTGTTTAGTGGTGAATAGCATCAGTTTCTATCCACAAAGGCTGAGCTTCTTAAGTTTATCTGCACAGGAAAATAAATGTTTCACATATCTTTTTGTTTCCTGTTTAAGACGTTTAATCCCGCTCAATTCTTGAGAGATTTTTTTTCCAGACTTGCTTAATACAAATCACATAATACACAAATGAATGCATTTGATATGAAAGATCCATCACTGCATGTGCTCAGAGATGCTCGTCACAAAAACGTGCCAACACATTTACTGTACGTAAAAACGCAGACACAAACACAAAAGCACTCACTCACAAGCAGACACAGTGGACAATGTAATACAAAACATAAAAGAAGCCGTATATGCAGGTGTAGTAAACACAGAGCAGCGACTGAAAGCAAAAATATGAAAGGAATGTGTGGGAACTTATCCCCATTTTAAAGCCATGACAAACAAAAGTTTGTGCTTATTGTTTCCATCTGTTTATAGGGACTGTGTCATTTCTCTAATACAGTACTTTACAATGCTTCAGGGATTGAGCATAAACAGGCCTAGTTTATGCCTCTATATTATGAATTGCATTTATGCAAATGCTATGGTGACAGTGAGCAAAAACCTTTGATCCGGGCTTCTTTGTGCCTGGAACAGTTAGTGCAGCGAAAGCATCATAGTGGGGAAATGCTGTGTTGAGATTGAATTGGGGGAACCTGATAACTTCGCCTGCCATGTAAATTAAGAGCTGATACACTGTTTCGTGCCTTAGAACCTCCGATTCTCCTGAGGTTAATGACTGTGGCTACACAAAATTAGCTGTGGCGTTACTGTAAGACAAGTTGTTTGAGGACGAGATAGCGTGTCAAGATTGTCATTTCCCCAATTAAAGAATTATGAAGCTTTTAGTCAGTGTAACGAGCTGCTCAGCAGTCATAATAATAAGGTTTTCATGTTAATCTATGCCTGTTTCTTTCACCACTACTGTACCTCATAGTCCCTGCCAAGATCGTTATTGCAAAATGCAAATGTACCTGTTCGTTTTTCCTTGAGTTTACTGGTCCATAAAAATGAACTGGTGAATGTGTTTTGAACAATATCAGCATAACTGAGATGTTTTAGTGTTCCCTCTGGTTCTCCTCACAAAGCAGGCATTTAAAACCTTCTTTATTGCAAAAATCATGCCACAAATACCGTTCTACTGAGTCTCTTAAAAAAAGATTTTTATTTAGCCAAGAATTGACTATTAATTTTCACTTGGGTGTTCATGGAGACATTATTTTGAATATTTTTGCAGCAAAAATTGATTTGTGGTCAGTTTCTGGGCAGTTTCTCCCATGCTAATTAGTTGCTCTGATTTTTCACAATATTGTGTAATTTAGCAGACAACAATGGAATATCTTAGAAATCCATCACATTTACAGACCACAGAAAAGATCATTTTATTAACTTTGAACAATTCAAATATGATGCATGTTAACCAAACGTCTGTAAAAGGTGGTTAGAGTCTTACATGTTCACATGATGTGTGGTGTGCTTTAAATACTCTCTGTGATTCATGCCTTGATGCTACCTGAAACAGGGTGTGTCCCTGTGCTGCTCTCATACAGCCCCTATGGAAAAAAAACTACACCCTTCGATTCTGTACAAATCTAAATTTCACTTCAAAATGATCCTCCTGAGTCCCCTGCAAACATGTTTTGGATGGCATGCGTGCATAAGAAACCCAATTTTGTATTCTAAAAATTTCAATCTCATTTCTTCTTGAGCACTTTTGCGCCTTTCTGAACTCAATCAACAGACATACGCAAATAGCTTCAGCAAAAGGTTTATTTTATTCCTCAGACTACAGTGTCAAGGTAAACACAGACAAGCTCTCGGTGTGTTTTATTAAGCTATGTGCCCTCGTCCTCCGGTGAGTCATCCTTTGATTTTCATTTCTAAAGATGCCATTTTAAAACCGGATGCTTTTCAAACAGACAGAGGCTTCGGCTATAAAGAGGGGTTATTGCTGCCTGGATTTATAAACAAACTAAACTCTGATCTTAAGAAGATTTACTGAAGGGTAATACCCAGGTATACAGACACATGTCAGCAACAATACATCTGTTAAATCATGCGTGTTGACTGTAGAAACAGTGTGCCAGGTAGAAGCTTGAGACTGAGGGATGAATTCTGCTGTGGAGTTTTTAGTACGCCTGCTGGCCTATGTGTGTGAAAAGCTTATCCCACACCTCCACCTTCATGATGGATTTGCCCATTGGACACATGGTGGCCTTGATATCTAGAGCGTTGCCCACATAATTGATTCCTGACCCAGTGGCTTCCTCCCTTACAAACCCATGCTCTTGCTGTTTCTTCTCATAGTACATTTCTTTGAACAGATCCTTGTCGCAGTTACGGCCCTTTTTATAGATGCCCACTGCAAACCAGTTCTTGTACAGGTTGTAGTCCCAGGGAACTGAAAACATGATGGCCAGCGTCTCAGTGTAGTCATTGCGTGCCCTCTCGAAAAGGTCGTATGTCAGGACGCCGATGCAGCCGGTTGCTTTGCCGCTGGACTTGGTGAAAGTGCAGACCTCCGTCTTTAGAGGGCGCACTGTGGGTTGAGGTGGGTTGTACGTCTCCCCATTGTCAAGATACACCCTAACCAGCACACAAATAGAAACATATATTACACATGGATCTTTAGAATAAGTTTCAGACAAGCCTGAAAATCCAACACAGCCAGAGCTTACTTGGGGTTGATGAGGCAGTAGTTGTTAGTGATATTTGAGATTTCAATGGTAGCACTTCTTCGGCTGGTCACATCGGCTGCGACGGCTTCAGCTGACTCTGTCATGTTGGAATGGCTCTGAGATCTGCTTAAAAGACAAACGTAATTTAGATGTTAACCAGCTGAACTGAACAACGTAACAGCTGTGACTAGCACTTCCCTCCACTGCAAAACACACTGGGAATCATGAAATATCTTACAACACTAAACATCCTCCTGGCTGCTGCTCTGCTGACATGCCGTGTTGACACTACACTGACCTTCAAAATTGCACAAAGACTGGAACTTGGCACGAATGATGCATTTCAGAGGCTAATGAGATTTCAAACCAGTTGCAAACAATCAGAGAATAGCTGCAGACTCTCTTTGCCTCATTAGGGAGTGTACCTCTTCAATTACAGCACTAAGTAGCACTAGAGAAAATGATCACCCCTCTTATCAACAGATACAAGATACAAATCAAACAAATGCCCCATCAGGCTTCTGTATGCCTCTACAAATTGCTTTTTTCTTTTAGAGCCATGAGGTAATGAGCCATTCTATGTACTGCCTCTTACTAAATTATTTCATTATTAAAAGTCTTTTTCACCAAATGTTCCAAGCGACTTACCTGCTGAGAAACTATGTTGGTGCTCCGAAGTCCCAGAAAGTTACCTGAAAGGGAGGTGCTGGTAGTAGGGCGTGTGCCATCACCCAGGAAACCCTCCCACTTACAGCACAACCCCAGTTGGACAGTTCCACACACACCCTCTTTCAACACACATCTGACAATAGGAAGAAGCAGACTTTTGACTATGACTATGTTTTTCCCTGTGGTATGAAACTGCCACACCCTTGTCTTGTGCAGACTTGAACGGTTTCCAGCATTTTCCAATTGGATCCCAACCTGTTAGGTTCACTCTGCACATTCCTGCAGGACTGTGAGACATCTGACTGACACGGTTTAGGAATCTCGTTGCTGTGGTCTTGCGCCACAGAGGAAAAAAGCAAATCGAACAAGTTGAGACAGACATGTCTGCAGGAACCTTGACCTCTTGCATTCACAAAACTATCCAAAAAACATACACTTCAGACCAAGATGGAGTGTCTCACAGCCAGCGAAGACCAATTGTTTCCATGCAGATTAAAAAAACATCTATGCAGATATTCCATCTGTTGCTACTCATTAGAATTGGATGGATCCAGCTAAGAGATTAAAAAATGATTACTGTTCATCAGTAATAATGAAAGCATACTGAGTGAAAACATATCCCACACAAAGCCACAAGCATTGGGTCTGAATATTTTATTGCCTTAATCAAAGAAAAAAGGAGTGTAGAGTATACACAAGACCAAGAAATAAGCTAATGGAGAATCAATGAGCTGGCTGTCAGATATTGATATCTTTCAGTGGACACAAAATACAGATGACAGCAGAATCAGTCTTCCTCTCCTCTGGATGTTTCTGGATGACAACATGCATCAGTAGTCAAATCAAATGATTTTGAATGGTTTATTTATTCAGTTCAGTACAAAAGCAACAAAGTACAGAGAGGCAGAGCAACACTAGCGACCCATTTTATCATAAAGCTCCACTTTAACAATGGCCTTGCCTGTACTAGACATTGTAGCCCTCAAATCAACATATGTAGCTTTATATACCAGCCCAGTGCCGCTTTCCTCAGAGCGGACGATGTTACTGAGGTCTTCCCCATCATACATCTGGCTGTACAGATGTTTGTCGCAGGCGCGGGAATGCTCAACCACACCCACGGTCAGCCGGTTCTTGTAGAGGTTGCGATCAAAGGGCACAGAAAACATGACAGCCATGCGCTCGGAGCAGACCCTGCTCTGCATATGGAACAGGTCGTAGGTCAGCAGGCCGACACTGCCCGTGGCAGTGTTGTCGTCCTTGATGAAGGAGCACACTTCGGTCTTGGTGGTACGAACTGTAGGCTGGGGAGGGTGTAGACAGAAGCCACTTTTCATGTAAACCCTGTACAGGAGAGAAGGAGACAAATCCTTACCATCACTACCAATCAGTCGGTAACTTATACGTGACACATCCCAGACTTGTGATGAAAAAATAGTTTTGTAAGTTTGGTCGAGATTGTCAGTGTACTTTTTGAGTGTTGGGCTTTCCAAGGTACCTGAAATACCTTATGCTGATGGATGGAGTGTGACTGTACAAGTACTGCTGTGGACTTCTAAGCAACAGTGAGTGTACCTGCATACGATGTGCAATGAGGCAGTGTGTGTCACTGCATGATGGATAGGTGGATGTTCTCAGCAAAGTGATGTCACACATGAAAACCACCCATCCAAGATACGGTCTGTCCTGCCACAGCTAGATAAATGTTGAAGCATGGTAGAAATTCCAATAGACGTGGGTTATTTTTATTTATTTATAGCATTTTGCTGTATTCATTTTCCCTTTATAAGCAAAAGTGGAAGAAACAGAGTGTTTGTTGAGAAGTAGGCACAACCAAATCTAATCATGTATTGACGTTAAATAGGTGGCACACTCACATTTCATTTGCAATATAATTGAGCATTACTTAGAATTAAATACGGTGCAATCACGTTGAATTAACTTTCATGCTGGAAAACTCAATGAACAAGTTGTGGAATATTAATTTTTCTGAAGGGATTGCATGCCAATGATATCAAGATGCTGCAGAAAGGCAGTGCAGTCTCAAAGCACTTCAAAGCAATGCATTAAGCCTTTTTCAAACCTGAGCACACACACATGCCACAAATAATGTTGATACAGGTAGACTTATCTAACTTCCACTGACCTCCAGTTGGAGATGTGTTTACACTTTCATGACAGTTTTTCCATAAATAAGCATTTCCATCACATTATCTCTGTGAGGCCATTAATTAATTTGTATTTCTTTCAGTTAACATTTTTGTTTTTTCCTCCATTCCTGTGTGAGCTCAATTTATATGTTCATTCAATCATTTTAATATGTATTAAATTGGTAAACACATTTACAGACTTACTTGGGGTTGATGAGGCAGAAGCTCCCGCTGACGTTGGTTATTTCTATGGTGCAGTTTCTGTTGGTGGTGAGAGTGGCTGACACAGCTTCTGCTGTTTCTGGCATCTTGGCTGCAAGAGGAACAGGACTGAAGGCTTAGAACAGTGCATGTTGTGCAGTAAATAGATCATTTTCTTTCACATAATAGACATAAAGAAAAAATCTGAGTACTTTAACTGTCGCTAAACGAAATTATCCTTTTAGTCAAACCAAGCTGACTTTAAAACTTCTGAAGAGAGTGCATGCTCTACAGTATGTGCATTTAAAATGTGAATACAGCTTAAATAGATGAGAACTGCTCTTATCTGAGAGTGCTGAGGAAAAAAAACCCCACATAGATCACAGCTAAGTTCTAATCTTGCCATAAGTAGGAGTATTTATATTCACCTTTTGGAGTTAGACACCCGAGTTGTGCTAGACAGCAGTCTCAAGTTCCCTTTTCTCGGATTCTGCAGAGAGGTGGAGACGGTCTCTCTTGTGTGATTACACCTCGACAGTCCATGTTCCAGCACAAGCACGGGCGTGTCTACTGAGAGTTCACCATTCCTTGTGGAACAACCTACAACACCTGGAAAATAAGCACCCGGGCCACCTTATATCCCAGGATCACAATATACAGTGAACATTATCAATTAGGTAAAACAATAAACTAATTCATGTATTAATTAGACAACAGGTCTGTGTCAGCATTTTTGCCTTCACATCAGACGTGGGTGGTATTGATCTCACTTCTGCATCTTGAAGTTTTAAGGACTTTCGGTGATTTTCAGACAATCTTTTCAAGTTTATGCAGCACATTGTTGTGACATCTAATCACACTGCCTGTGCTGCCGTTGAAACTTTATTTAACCTGTTTTGTTTTCCTGCAGTTATTTTATTCGTTTAATTGATTTCATTTCATCACGACTTTCATTTCATGTACCGACTCGCTCAGAATACTCTCGCAGGCATTGCTTAACTGATTGTTTGTTGTTACAGGTGATGGCTGGTGACAGATTCCTGTGGGAACCTCCCTACATCAGTCACAAATTTCAACACACCGTCTGACTCTTATTTCACAAATTCTCCTCCTGCCGACTCTGCCTCCGCTGGAGTGTGGAGCAGAGGAGGAGACACTCCCTTTTTCCACATCCAACTCACAGAAAACAGTACATTATGTAACACAGCATGGTACACTGCAGTGTTATATTCACACAGGGCCGTCCCAATTAAGTATATTTTGCAAACTTGGTGCATTTTGAGATGTGTTCATTATTCCACCAACCAGCTCAAGTTATATTATGGCAGCTGTTCTATTCCATACATCAGGCGCCTGGAACTTGATTTAAATCCTTTAACTCCAGTGCTTGAAGTCACCAGATGGCACCAAACATGCATTTGTAAAAATACATTTGCACTACACAGACTTTGTGAGTTAATGTTTGCTATCTGATGGTTAGCCAGTGACCATGGCAGAATATCTCTGACTACTCAGCATTCCCTTCATTATGTCCTGTGAAAAGGGCACGCTGCAGCCCATAACTTTCCTATTCTACAAGAAATGGGCAACCTCTGTCCTGCAACACATAATCAGCCATTTAGTAGCATCATCAGTTGATTTACGTATGCCAGAGGTAGATTCAAATTTCCTCCTCATTTTATTAAGCAGCAGGTCTGTTAAATTCAGTCATGCTGTGGAGTTAGCGTTGCAGTTTCTGAGAGCAGTAAGAGGCAATTAAGAAGGTGACAAAAGGACAGAATGTCAGTAATCTCTATTCATAGGTAGCTATGCCTTTTAAAGTGGTATGATGACAAAGATAAATGTACACTAAAGATGAAGCCATATTTAATTACAGTGGCTGTGTATCAGTATCTCAACCTCATGTCACTCGTTTTGCCTTTTCAGCCTGTTAGACACCTTTACCTTACCTCAGGCCTACATCCCTGTTTTAGAAGAATGAGAGTCAGGCTAATGGTTTGTTGAATCTAAAATGATAAATTACTCTTTGTCAGAATCATATCTCAGATTTTAGCTGCCATCATTAACACCAAATCTGAGTTAAAGCCGAGCAAACATGATCTTCAATGAATAAACACTCAGTTTCCACATCACTTGTTTACTTATCTATTTGGTCCTGATTAAACGGTAAAGTGAAGAAATGTTATGTCAGCGCGTTGTCACTAGTGAAAGCTTTACTGCACTGAAAATAGCTGAGCCGTGGACTGCAGGTTGTTTTTGTTTGCTTTATAGCCTCAATGTGTGATAAATACAGTACACCTCTGCAACAAGCAGCTGGCAAGCTAACAGTTAACCCGCTAGCTGGCCGGGCCGAGCGACCACCGGAGTCAGTCACAATCGTTTCTGGAGCTTCTATTTTCATTCTGCTGTTATGTTAAGGCGCCTGGACTTTAAGTCATTAAGAGAAAAACCAGAAGGAGTGAGTCAATAATAAGATAATAATAATAGACTTTATTTGCACAGAACCTTTCATACAAGAAACGTAGCTCAGTGCGCTACAGCAAAGACGTCACCTGCACCAAGTGCTTCACATAAAAAAGACGTACAGTGAACGTAAAAACAGGCCAGAAAAATAAGGTAATTAAGATAAATGCGCATAAAACCAGGGCTAGAATGCCATAATCAGTGTAAAATAAAATGGAGAATAAAACAGTAAAATAAAAGAATTAAAAAAAGATAAAAATAAGAACAAAAGTACAATGCAGAGAAAACATAATAGATAATTTAGTTAGCAAACTCGTTAGCTTATCTCAAGCTATTGGGACAATGCATTTGTCATTATATTCAGGAGGTATATTTGTACAGTGCCATCGACTTTTGTCTTATAACTGTCTGAAAAACATTTCTCTGTTTCATTCTGACAGACGCTAACAGAGGAATAATAAGCTGAGGTCGCTTCCACCAATTTGGACTCTCCTGCTCTCTGTCGCCCCCAAAGGTCAGCACTGGCACGACAGCTTGCTTGCAAATTTGTGTTTCAAGTTTCCTCAAAGTTGAACTCTGCAGACTTTGATTTGAAGAATGAAGACATTGCTTGGGACAATGTAATGGAAAAGACCTTCTGCGGTCCTGCCTCAGAGTTTAGGAGGCAGGGATTCATGTGTATGCAAAACATTTGAATTATGTGAATTTTCTGCATCATTTGCAAATAAAGATGAACTTTACTTGAAAATAAAGTTTCAGTAAATCCATTCCAATGAATTCAAGTCCTGGTGTGACTTAGGAAACTGATGTGTATCAAACGGGCAGTGAGAAGCAGGTGTGCAGGCAGGTCATGCGTCAGGTGACAGACTAGGGACACCTGGTGGGCAGGTGTGGAATTTCATATCTGAAACACCAGGAGAGGATAGCAAAGACCAAAATAAATCACTTTGTAAAATGTGATAAAGTGGAGCAGGGATGGGGAAGATGGAGCAGCTGTTGCCATGACAACACCGGTAAATCATTCACGAATAATTCTGATAGGATGTAATAATACGTGTCGCAACATGCGCCTGCCACAGGCTTTCTAATCTGGTTAAAGATATTTGTCCTAAGATCAGGTGCAATTGTCAGAAATTTTGACGATTGATTTCCAGCACAAAGAAGAAGCCTCAACAAAAACATGGCGGCAGATTCCTGCGCTCGTTTACATCAGAGACGTCGACACTGTGATGCACCGATGCCACTGAAGAAGCAGCATCAGTATTTTAATACCCAAAGGTGATAATTTGCACTCACACTGATTCATAGTAGGAGATTATTATTATTATTTTATCATCCTCAATTTTCACTTTACATGCTTACAATATCAGAGCATTCACAAATTATTATAATGACAACATAATAAAACTGGCAGGTTCCTGTCTATGTAGCCTCCAATATGTACATTTGTCTTCCATGCCTATGCCACCCAGCTCTTGTGGCCATTATCAGGCAACCAGTCAAGCCCTGTCATCAAATGCTTGATGTCTGATTTTGTTTTGACCTTTTCCCAGAATCACTCTTTCACTCCCAAATATGACATCGACATTATGGAGCTCTGGGGTGCCAAATTGGCCACTTAGGACGTGTGAAAACCTCCATGATCGTAAATTGCTCCTCCTGTGCGAAATGAAGCAGATGTGCCAAACCGATTTTGGATTGATATGACTTTGTACTCCTAAATATGCATCGGCCAAAGAAAATACAGCAAGCACCGGTCCTTGCATTTTTACTGCTCTTTGATTGTGTGGAGACACATGACCATTCGTTAGATTCAGTATTGAAATATATTGCTATTTAAGAGTGACAACACAGCCAGTTTTTCTGTAGTTAAACACTCTTATGATTTGATCCTATTCAAACCTTTTTCAGCACTACATATGAAGTCAAACACTGTGCAGCTCTAATGATGTGTAACGTTAGTGACATCTCTTTCTCTCTCTCGAGGGCACACTGTTGTAATCTCCTTATTTCTGCTGTTATAATACCTGAGGATAATAGCTTTGCTGATGCAGTGCTTCTTAATTGTCACTTTTTATCATTTTATAAAACACTGCCCATCCCTAGCTGCCGTCTTATATCTTTTATTCATGATGTAACATTTTTTAATGTTTATGTAACATTTTAAGTTGTGCCCAATATAGAATCATGTAAAACACATCATGACGTACGAAGACCCACAAAACTTCCATTCTGCTCTTGTTCAGAATAATGTTTACTGATTTGGAAATATTTTCATACAATTTGCATAAAGAGTAATTTTTGGAGACAGGGCGCATGCTTTTTTCGGCTTGCTCTAAATTCTAATGCTACAAGTGCACGGAAATGCAAATCCATGTACCTGATGGAAGCAAATGAAAAGGGCAAATCACTGTTTTGTTTCAAGAATGCCCGATTAGTATTATTATTATTATTTCATATCTGTGTTCCGAAGGTCTGTCTGACATAAGGCACTCAGTCACTATTAGAATATGTCATATTGTGTGATGTTTTTTTAATAATAGCACTACCTTGTAAAGGTTAATCAGTATGAAATTGAGGTTAACCCATTAGCTTATCTTGGCTGACAACTGTAATAGCAAGAAGATAATATGGTAAGACTTCACGTTTAGTCCACCTGTTTAACATCAGAACATATCTAAACATTTAATAAATAGTTTATAGAACACATAATGTACATAATGTTGTATGTAGGCATAAGGATAAGTGTGTTGTCAACAATTATAACGTCTATGAAGACATATTTCAAATTATTAGAACTGAGTTTTACTTTATCGTGACTTCATTATCTGTTTATACACCAACCTTCACGTCTGGGGGCCTATAGGAGGAGTTATAGTTGTTGACAAATCCTTT
Source organism: Chaetodon trifasciatus (assembly GCA_037975065.1). Classification (NCBI taxonomy): domain Eukaryota; kingdom Metazoa; phylum Chordata; class Actinopteri; order Chaetodontiformes; family Chaetodontidae; genus Chaetodon; species Chaetodon trifasciatus. Next base: position 2,050,955 of record JBBMOE010000035.1, read on the forward strand.
AATAAATCCTTGTATATGCTTCCAATGACACTACAGCGTGTTAAACCCTGTTAAACCATTGTGAAACAGGGAGAAGTAAAGTGTTGCCTATAAATACAGATAATGGGTCATTTTTTCAGCATTAATCACTGCAATATTTAATAGGGTTGGATGTTTCCAGTTTGTTTTATTTGTTTAATTCATGTAATTTAACAGAGGCCAGATGTAATTTTGCCCATTAAGTGGGACCTAGTTACAACAGAGTTACAACAGTGTATTTTTTTTTATCTCATGTTAATACTCAATGCCTCATATGTGTGAATGTGTGTTCTGTGTTGCGCTTCAAGACTAGAAATGTCATTTATAGTTTTATGTATGCACAATAAACAGAGCTTCACATCTGATTCACTGCAAGTATTGTTGATGCTGTCATCACATCACTTCTGTTTGCTGCTATCGACTATATTTGTGTTTGGGGAAGACAAATCTGTTCTGGTCAAACAGACTAAAGCTGTGGGATTAAAATGTGTTAGAATTCACAGGATCTGTGTTTCATTTCAATAAGACCATTATATTTCATTAGCCAGGCTTTTATTTGTGTTATTCATCTGGAAAGAATACTTTGTTTCAGTAGCCTGGCATAAAACGAGGCAAATGTGCCTCTATGTCTGTCTCTGTCCATTAGACGTTATAAGCTCATATTTATGTGGTTTACTGGAGCCTTGCATTGATTTACAGAAGATTCATCAGAAAATCATGTAAAGGTTTTAATGTAAACTATGAAGTTTCATCAGGGAACCGAGTATTTTGGTTGAGGGTGGTGGAGTAGTCTTCAACTGGAGATGAAAACATTTTAACCAAAGCACAGGCAGCAATTATCTCATTTGTAATAGTCATGCTATCAAACTTATGTAAACATAAAAGCAGACGAAAAGACCAAATAATTCGTGCACAACAGCTGCACATTTTCCCATGTCACCCTTTCATTTCTGCAGGTTCTTTTGAGTTTGAACAGGTTATAATCGGAAGAAGAGAAATTCACGGTCACCACAGTTGGATTCTTCATTTATTTCCTATAAACACAAGATAACCACTTCAGATTGTCTGATGAAACCCTGTGTGCTTAGACAGACTCTCTCGGTGCCGTGGTTCAAGGCAGCATTGCTCGGGATCTTATAATGCAGAGCCACGCGCAGTTTCTCAAAAGTAGAAATGTAAAATTGCAGACAATCAGTTAAGCTAGAGATCCAATCACTGAATATAAATACCCCCTCCCTTTAATACATCATATTACCACTGCATAAAGTCTTACAATTTCATCAGTGTTGAGAATGGGAGATTCTGATTAATCCCTTCAGTCATCAAAATGGTCTTCAAAGGTAAAGGTTCTCAAACGTGGGGTAATGGGTGGGGGGAAGCGGTGGGGGATTATGCAAACTTCACAGTGATTAATTTTGGCCTGAGACGTATCTCCACTGATGGTAGCCGGGAGAGGAGCATATTGATTGATTGCAGCAGGGGGCGCGAGGTTCTGCACATTTACTTTTTGATGAATAGGCTGTCAGGGCCACGAACAACCAAATATGGCTCCGTAAATGAATGTTTAAGCGATTATGGTATAAGTGTAAATATTACACATCCATTAAGGAGGATTACATTTGGTGCCACTTTGAAGAGGGGAGGAAATAAAAGGGACAAGCCCGCAGAATATCCCACAGCAGAGTAGGTGCATGAAGAAATGTGGTTTTAATCTGCATGTATAATGTTTTAGAATTCTAAATAGGAAAGTCCTTGACATTAATCTGTGTGCGCCTGAGTGTCCGCGCCTGCCTGCATGCATGCGCTCAAGTGTGTATGTTTATGTAGGTTGCTGTGTGTTTTCAAGAGGGCAGGGACTGAAGATGGGGGCTTTAAGTTGACAGAGCATGCCAGTGCATCCACCCGCTTAAATTACCACACGATAAAACGCATCCGGGGTGTTGCTCTGGAGGTGAGAGTGGGAATAAACGCCTGCTTCAAAGATGATTTGTGCTCAGTGTGGATTAATTCTCCCACCTAAGAAAAATCAATAGCGCCGCGTGCAATAGGAATACATTTGTGTCACCTCATGGGGACAAGGAAGTGAAAACACAGCTCTGAAGCAGGTTTAGACAATACGCATCAAAATGACTAAAACTCAGCCAATAACTAAACTGGTTAGAAGGCTCATTTTGGAGAGCTGCCAGTAATTAAGGACTCTGTTGCTTTGTCTCTATCTATCTTTCTCCATCTCACAGCTCAGTGTGAATTAAATGCATTTTTCCAAAATAGCGCTTGTATAATCTTTAACTTTTGAAGCTGCAGCATTTGATCAGTGAAAATATGCAAATATATTCACCGTATTCATCATTCATTGTTCAAGAAAGCACTTTCCGTCTCATTTTTTGTCATGCGATGCCTTACATTCGACCCTTGTATCAGCAATCTACTTAAATGGGAGAAGGGCTATTTAGCTTGATTTATAATTACTGGAGAGCATACTTTATGCACATGAACTCACACACTGATGCATGTAAACACAAGCCCCTGTTGGAGAGCAATCCACACATACTCAGAGAAGACATACACACCATGAGCAACACAAAGAGATTCAGATTTCAAACAGAAATTCCACTGGGAGAAACCAAATGTGCTTTTTTTTCTTTTTCTTAGCAGCATGTCAAACAGCTTAAGTGAAAACAAATCTGTTATCCTCATTTTGGGCTCATTCTGCCACAGTTCTGCTAATTAACAATTGTGAATATGTTCTGCTTTTTCCGTCCTTTTGCAGCTTGTTGTGTTTTCCGAAAAACATCTTGACTTGCCCTCTGTGGCCACGTTATTTTTCAAAGACATTCTGGGACAATATCTTCATCATGCAAACATGCTGTATCGCAGAGTTTGCTGTGCATTTCCATATCCCCAGACAGAACGTCCTCATCCTCACATTGACTGCACGATAAACACCAGGGCCTCTGTTTGCCACTGATCTTCTGAAGAGAAGACGGACAGGAGATCAATAAGCTACGCACCTTCCATCCCATCTGTAGGCATTGGCTTTTCTTCTGTTCAAACCCCCCAACCCCTCTCTTTCCCCAAATTGTCACTCTGTCATTACATCCTCCAGCGGCCCTCATGCAGCCTCTGCGACGGCTCGATCCCCTGTCTTTCACTCACACACCCACAACCCTGTGCCGCCCTTCCCGCTGCCCACACCTTCCTCTCCTCCGTCCTGCTTTATAAGAAATATAATCCCATTGATCCAAAACCCGATGGGAAGCGTTGATCTGTAAACAGACGAGTGCTCAATAAGAGCTGTCCAGTCCTCTAGAGAGGTGATGGAGGGATGGTAGGTGTTGGGGAGGGTGGGGGTATGTTCTAAGTGCAGCTGGTACTGGAGAGGTGTGCTTGCGAGAAGGGCTGCAATGAGAGGAGAGAAGGTGGTGGTGGGGTCTTAGTATCTGTGTGTCTTGGCATCATTTATCAGATTTATTGCTTTCTTGTCTTATTGCTGGGTGCCTTCGCCCCTCACCTGGCCCTCCTGCTGCCAGTAAACCTCGCTGCCATCCCTGCTGCAGCCTCACTTTGATAAAACTATGTTCTACCAATGCAATTAAAAGTCCACAGCTCGGGGTGAACAGATGAAAGGTGTGACATTTTGCCTTTGACTGACGATGAATTCGGAGTGACGGGCCGGACAGACGCATCCAGGCACAGATATGGATTTATTTTTTTCCCCTTATGTTCCCACAGTCTCCACACAACCCCTCCTGCGCGCCCTCCTCCTGCCTTCCCTGCTGTCTTATTTTACCTCTTTCCGATGTGATGGTGCCTAGCTGTAAGGGAGTGTGCCCCACACCCCACCTCATCCTAAATCATTACTTGACAGTTTAAAAGGGCACAAAGCAATGGATGGTTTTTTTTCTCTGTGTTTCCATGGTTATTTTCTTTCTCTTAACCCTTTCCCTTTTGTGTCTTTGATGAAGTGAGTGGGACTATCTGTGCTCACGCTTCTTCTGTGTCAAGGTCATTTGTCACTGAGACAGTGAGGCAAAGGCTCTCGAGCCAGATGGAGGGTCTGATGGCTGATGTGTGAGAGTTACAAAATTAAGATTTTTGGCTGTTAAATTTTTAGTTCTGACTCAAGAGGTGTCACTTCTGTCCCACCGCACTCCAATACAGGATTTACCTCTTTCGCCTTAGCTGAACTAGCCATCTTCAGCCACAGGTGGGGGATGCCTATGCTGTAATGGCTTTTTGTGGTCAGTCTATTGATCTAGAACATCCCTAGCTTTGGAGGAAGCTGCAAAGTATTACTTGCATGTTCAGAGTAAAAAAACTGAAGAGAATGACAGACATCCAGGTGAATCACCCCTTAAAAAAATGCACAGAATGAATTGCAAACTAAGTACACATTAACACAAAATGTTTTTATAGACACAATCTGCTGCCTTGACACGGTGGCCATTGTCAGATTGCAAACATAAATTCAACGCATATCCATTTTTTTCACGAGTCATCAGACATATAACACCTTGTTTACCTTGATAACATTTTTCCAATGATCAGTGAAGACTGAGATGATGTTACAGCCAAGGGTGAAATGCACACTGTTTAGGGCAGAGGGGCAACAATGATACTGTGAGCACACTATTTTGATAAACAATCTACAACATTTATTTTTGATTAATTTGACTCTGTAAAAGCAGCGTGGGGAAAAGTGCTGGCCGACAACATTGATCTATACTCAAACATTCATGAACACGCCCACAGTATTGATTGGAACAGTCCAGAGACCCAACAGAGGCCTTAAGGTTAAAGGCGCCCTCTTGCTAATGACCTGCAAAATAAACGGTACAGTTAAAAGGTGACATCGATACTGACACCTTGACCTCTCCTAACACAGGTCCCTAACACAGCTTGTCAACAAGAAAACTCTACAACTCTTCATACAGGTTGAAAACACCCTCATTGCAATGATAGGAGGAGACAAGCTACACGGGAGAAGCTCTGTTCTTCGGTATGTCTGCACGCCTCTACATCAGCTGGACTCGAGTGTGATCAGCTGGTCTTTGACGAGTGACACCGAGGCAAGCATATACATGATTTTTGCTCTAAGCATACCTTGCACCACCAGCCAATCCACAAATTCAGCACAACTCCTCCTACTAGTCAAACCTGCATACTCAAAACATCAGTAATACTCCAAACACGTGAGATCAGCAGGTCTCACTCTGCTCTGCCAGCGGTGGTCCAAGGTGTGTGCAGCACACACATGGAGATGCTATTTCTAGTTTGACCTTTGACCCAACACGCAATGGGCAAGAAGAAGGCTTTTGATTCTCAATTAAGCAGAGATGAAAACAGGGTCCCTTGGCATACACGTGACATACACAAAATGCAAGCTGCATGCACGAGACAAGAATAGTTTTCTGACTATTGGGTTAATGGACAAATCACAAGTGGCGAACCATCCATCAAACACCAACAGGATCAGTCAGGACTATTGATCCAGCAATTTTCCCAGTCAGCAATAATCAGGTGGCTCTCAAGCATCTCGAGCTCCAGATCCAAACACAGCGTCCCACTTTCTGAGGGTAACAGAAATTAATTTCCATATGGGCAGAGAATAGCAGAAAAAGATTCTTTAACAGAGGCAAAGGTTGAAGATACAGTAGATCATTCCAAGAAGCGCTGGCAAAAAACAAACATGAATCATCACACAAATGTGCAGTACTATTATTGCATAATTAGAACAAGAACAAATGATCATTTAATGTGAGAGGTTTATCAAACATGTGTTTTGTTTGCTTTGAAAATTACTAGAGTTTTGCTAAACTTGTAAGTTGTCCAGAAAAGATTATCTCACATAAGAGGAGAAGAAAAAAAAAAATCAACAGATTTTTCTCCCAAATCTGAGCTCAGATTGGATAATTCATTATTATGGGTGTTGAGCCAGCTGTAACCTGCCTTTATTGCTATTCTATTGTGCTGTCTTAGATTATATTGTTTCTCTGCTATTCTAAAATATGAAATATTGCTGTCTCTTGCATTTTTTTGGACAATTTCTCACTGGCTGTAACGCATTTGATGTGTTGAAATCAGTCCATATATCTTTTATCTTGTGGTTTACTTGGTGAGCATCAGCCTTTTCCCCTTTCTTTCTCTCAAATATACACAATGGGAAAGCAACCTAGTAGTGCCATCCTCATTTGAGTCTGGCGATATTGCAGACAGGGTTCGGTTGTGCAGACTTTGAGCTGAAAATGTTTACGTCATTATCCCCCACAGCATGTATTATCTGTGGGTGTTAAGGTCTGAGATTAATGGCTGAACTCCAAGTGCAGAACACAGACAAAGGAGTATGTGAATGGTAAAAGGAATTTATTATCACAAAGTTTGGATAATGATCACAGGGAGATGATCTAGGCTGATCCAGGTGAGGTGCGGGCAGGTAGGTGAAGTGACTCAGCGGTTTCTTCAGGTAGTGGACTGGAGCTGGGCAGAGGCAGCAGATTCGAGAGGAAATGATCCTGCAGCACAGAGAAACTGTCTTAGTGACACAGACAAGACAAACTTAGAAGCAGCAAAAAGCACAAGGGCTAGCAAAAGTGGCCGAGACTCATTACCAGGCTAGTGAGTACAACAATGTGACTGGTGAAGAGATGTGGGTTTTTATCCTGTGGTAGATGATTGTGGATTGGCTGCAGCTGTGGCGGCTGATTGTCGCTGGGAGCAGGTGTAGGTGGACCGAGATTGCAGGGAAACGCCCAGTTCAGACATGCACACACAAGGACAGACACAGCGAGAGACTGACATGACACAGAGGGGCAGGGGAAATGCAAGAAACACAGAAAGGGTGGAGGAAGGAGGCTTCCTGACAGCGCCTTTCTGCCATGTCGTAATTTGAAATGCGATGCTTCATCTTATTTTCTTGTTCCTGCACCAAAAACACAATATTAATCAATGCCAATACCATGTCTGTCAGAACTGAAACAAATAAAAAATAACAATTCACCCTTAAAACTTGAGGGAGAACTCCTTCATTCTTGATCTCTTTGGTTGTGTAATCACCTCATTAGTTATCAGCAAATAGCTGCAATGGACAGACAGACCCCAGAGTCAACTGAAGTATACAGATGGCTGAGACAGAAAAATCATAGTTGTCATATTAAATGATGGATGTGTGGTTTGAACTGGATATGTGTTTTAATATTTTCAATCAACAGTGTAATAGCACTGCCACTGTGATGGGTCTTAGCTCATTTCTGTCTTTGTGATTTCTCTCCAAGACCTGCAGGATAAAGCTGTTGCAGGCATGGCAAGATACCCAATTTGAATCTGGACCAGTCTAGTACACTGGCTGTGTTCCCACAGAAAAAAAATCTTATTTTGGAACTTGTGCATCAGATTCTCTACTTTCCTGTAACTTCAGACATTTTTCACTTGGGTATTACTGCAAGAGATTCCAGCTAGGTGAAGGAAAAAAGACCAAATACAGTAACAGGGAGACAAAAAGGGAGAGGAAACCATTGCTGTTATTCATGATCAACTGGCTATAGATGACAAAAGATATTTACACAGCCCTTTTCCAGCACAACAGTTTATGAACCAAAAATGATCTAGAAACTTAAGTCTAAAAAACTTTTGCCACGGGAAGAATTAAGTGTGTGCAACAACACTTTTACTGATGATTGATTGTGAGAACTTTCACTGGTCTTTAGCCTCTATTAACGGCTTGTGATTCTGCTGGAGAACAAAGGTGCTCAACAAAGAACATGAGGGGATCCCTCAGAGGTAACCTCTACACAAACGCCCGAGGCTAGAGAATAAATATGCACTGCCTTTTTACTCGCTTACCTTCTGATTTCTTTGATTGTCCTCAGTCTCCACTACACCTCCCTACAGGCGCCTGAGCTTTAACTGAAAGACTTTGATGCTGCAGGCTTTACTTAATTGTTTTGTTCACTTCAGAAAAATCATTAAGTGTTTGCGTGTGTGTGTGCGTGCGTGTCTGTGTGTGTGCAGGAAGGGCCATCTTTTCAGTCAAAGGAACCTGGGGAATAATCCCAGATTGATCTATAGACATCCAGTAGAACTCCCAGGCTGTTTTGGCACCTGTGCAGATGGCAGACCTTAAAATATCAGTTTCCTCTCAGAGGTGAGAGCTTGAGAAAGTGAAGCTCCAGGCTCCATAATAAAACTCACACCAACACGTTGTCATTGGAGGGCGAGAACAATGTGCAATTTGGTGCCCTTGTACTGTAAGGCATGACATTGTTGGAGATGTTTTATTGTGCAGACTAAGAATACAGAGAATGACGCAGAATACTTGGAAAATAAAAGTTAGATATATGAATAAGGACAGTCCTCATTGAAAATACTCATTTTATCAAAGATTTTCTGCCATTATGACACTTCACTCTGTATCTTCTATTGTTTCTATGTTAGAGACAACTGACTGAGAAGTGTGTCCTTCGCTGAGAAAAAAAACCAGCAAGCTACTGTATGTACATGTTTTACTATGTTCAAGCTACCATATAAAAAGAAATGTTCAAAGCATTTCTGTTGCAATATTCATACAAAGACAGAAGTGTGACAAGACAAGTGTTCCAGAGCAGAAACATAACAGAAAGACTGGGTTTGAAGGAAACTCTGATGTAACAGAAATGTGAAGCAGCAGATGTAATATGTAACTATGTTCTACAGCATGTAATGTTATTCTGTGTTCCCAAGCACAGATCAGTCCTTTACCACCCACATTAGTGGCCTACTGTTGCCATGGTTGTTTACAATGATAATGGTGGCAAAATTTGTGCTAACTTTTGAACAATAGGCTTGATTCTTCATCTTCACACAGAAGCAGGCCTGAACAAAAGTGGGACTCTTTTGTGGATTTTGTCTGCTCCAAAGACGGCGGTCACTGGCTGATTTTAGCAGCTCCCTAAGGTGAGTTGAAAGCTCAGTCTCTGCTTGACTTTTTAATGCTTCCAGTTGATTTGTTTTATGAGGAGAGCTCTATAAAATGTGTTAGATATGTGCTTGATAGTAACATACTGTACAAGATGTAATGCTAAAAGATGGAGGCTAAAGCTACACATAGGGATTGGGAATCATGGAGCATTCTGGGGCTAACGAAAGTCTCATTTTAACCATGTAGCTATCTCCCCATTTATGTAAAAGTGTCAAAGTAAGTGTTGAAAGTAAAGTTTAATGGAGTTGCACTGAGTTGTCCAGGTTGAGACTACCAAGATACACGAGTAACAGTAGGTATCCTGCAAAGTTATGATTTGATGATGGTGACATTTGCATTACCTATTACAGGAGAACAAGCTAGCTTCCTCACCAGTTTACAGCAGAACTGTTTGTGTCTTGCTGAGCACAGCTAGTTAGCCTGGATAGGCTATTATAGAACACTGTTATGCATAAAGTAACATATGGCATGCAAAAATATCAGCAGTTACTAAGGAATGAATGAAGGACAATCTAAAAATAAATGAATCATTAATGAGTAGCCTAGTTCCTGAATAACTCTGATCCAAAGACCAGCCTGCATAGTAGATAATGATGAGTTACATTCCCTTCATGATAATTAAAAAGGCTAAGTGATGGTAACATAATCACAAGGCAATGAGGGACCACTTAGTAACTACTTGGTATGATGTATCACTTGAGGGGGGACAAAGAGAGTAACTAATGATTAAGTATGGCTAATTAGTGATGAATGGGTCGTTCACTGGCTGATTCACAGGTTAATTAGGAACAGCTGATGATGAAAATAGTTCTTTTGATTCTTCTTTGGTTCTTATGGACTAATGATTAAGTAATGATTCATTCATCACTATTCATTAATAGGCAAGGTATTTCTTACCTTACCTTTACGGGGAGCTGTACTACTGGACTATTGCCTCTTGAGGTACAAAGAGGTATTACAAGACAGAATGGACTGCAGCTAGCTGGTTAGCATGTTATCTTCATGTTGATGATGTTCAGACCATTTAAAGTGAAATTCTGCTCATATCTTACATATTGCACCTTTAAACTGTAGTTGCTGGTGTTTAAATTTCCCCAAACCAAATAAAGTTTGGGTCATAATCAGAAGGTCTCACATGTACAGTAAGTTGTCATCACATTTAGGCAGTATTTTCATTTTAAGAATAAATGTACATGTAAGCGAGGTCCATTCTCTGACTTTCCTCAGCTGTGGTGTAGTAGGAGGAGAGGACGGTGCTGCACACTCTGGCGTGTACTTGACAACGGAGAGACATCGGTGTGAACTGTCCTCTGCCATCAGCCTCAGACACCTTACTTGGCTCCAACTCTGTCTTTCCTATTCAGGTATAATAGGCAATCTGTCTGTCCCTACTATCCTCACCCTTGTGATGGGCAACTAATTAATCACAATTGTGCAGGGCTGTTTTTTTTTTTTTTTAACTTCTTCCACCTTCCATCCTTTTGTCCATGTGTTGTCTTTTTAGCAGCGGAAGCAATGTCGTTCTATCAGTCTGTTGGTCCAACACTTTGGTACAGAGTGAAATATCTCGATAACCATTTGATAGGTTGCCATGAAATGTGGTGCAGTCATTCATGGCTCCAAGAGAAGAATGCCATCAATGGCTCGAAATTTATACTGATTTACCTCATATCTCACACCTATTTTTGGTCTCTCTTTTAAAACGTAGTACTTCCTATTTTTCATCCATCAAGCTGTTTTGTGTTTGGTGTGTCATGAGCGTTGGCCTCTATCCTTCTGTACTATAATTACACTGCAGTCTTGAGACAAGGGCATGACAAATTATTGTGAAGCAGCGCAGATTTACACATTCTTGTGTGTATGTGAGTGTGAATATATCAGCAAATGATTATTATCTTGCACTCTTCATGAGTGCACAGACCAGCATGTGTGATTTAGGTCTGCAGAGATAATGGTCTTTTGAGTGTTAAGGTAATTTCTGTCTGACAGGATTTTCTTAAAAACTCTGAACTGAGAATCGACAGCATGATGTTTGCGATTTAAATTAAAGTGACACAGGACAGACAGTCTGGCAGCCTGTGCGAAGGAGAAAGGAGAGGCAGAGGATGCCAAAAACAGTAAGTGAGAGAGAAAGTGGGAGGCAGGTGGAGGCAGGGAAGAAAAAGATGGGCAGATGAAATTACACCTGCAGGTCTGTTAGCTTTAGCAGCCGGAGTCTAGCAGTGTGATGTCCCATAACATACCCCATGGGTCCGTAAGGAATAAAGAGTGAGTAAACCTCACATATCAAAGTTTCTTTTCTCTCACACTCCTGTTATTGCTCCTGTGCCTCTCCTTGACAGCCCCGTGATTCATTTCCTCCTGCCTGAAAGACGGGAAATGAATAGAAAGCTTGGATATTGTCAGGCGCTAAATGGGAAAGCAGTTGCTCTGGAGACACAATGCAGGTGCAGGTAAGAATGGTGAGTTCAGTTTAAAATGCCACTCAGTCCCACTACGCAGCACACAGCAGCACCTGTCTCACAAGGCTGAGGGAGAAAGGAGGGGCAGCTGATTGGGTGTATAACATTCACACATCAGCGTGGTTTATGTTTGAGTGGGATATTCATCTCTTTGCTGTCAGACTGCAGGATCCTGACACTTTGTTACGCACCTGCACCTCGGAATGACAGGGGCTTTTTCACATTTGCATTTAACAATAAGAATGCAGCTGACCTCACAGTTTAGCCTCTTTTGGTAAAAAAAAACAAACCGGCAGCTGGTCAAGTCTGCGCGTTCAGAGGCGAATCTGTTGAGATTTTCACAAGTGCATGTGGGTTGAGCATACCCACGACACCTTTGATGTTTCCTTAGCACCTGCTTAGATGAGCTCAGCGCTGAATCGAAAACACGTATTTGCCCACATGCTGACACTCTCATGTAGCCATTTCTTACAGTATGGGGAATTAATGCCACATGAAATGTGCATAAGAGGGTTGAAAAGTCAGGTGAGTTATTTCAGGGGGCACAGAACCTGGTCCAGGTTCTGGACTGTTCATTTTCTGCATGACTGCTGTTAGATGACTCAAACCTCAAAGGCATGGACAGGCTTGAAACCCAGTTGTACATGTTCAGGTGATGAAGCCCTCTAGTGTCCACACGAAGGAAGTAAGGCCACGTTATTATAGAGATTAAACAAAAAGACTATCCCGTTTTATTTATTTATTTGGTTTAAAATTTGTAGAACTTCACTTTTGGATTGTGGGTCAGTTTTGGATAAATTTGGGACTTGTGGGACCCTGTTTTGTTCCCAGATTTCTGAATTTGCTACAGCCTCTGACTGGATTCTGCTCCATATAAATGGCAGCTGAGGCTGATAGCCATCATAGTGCTTTGAGCTATCCGCCATACCTTTTTATGTTGAGAGATACCGAGGCAATCATGTAAATAAAATTCTGAAATGGTAACTTACTGCGAGGAAAAGGTGTTTATTGTATGAGAAGAATGAAAGGTCAACATCTCAGTGAGGCTTAAAGCTGCAATGACTCAGTGTCAACATCTCAAGGCTTCCTCTACACTTGAGTATACTGAGCCATACTTGAAGTCATTGAGCCTTGAGATGAGCCTGAGTAGAGCTTTAATCCTTGCAGCTTCCCTGAAGTACATCTGAGATAATCAGGATTAACATATCAAATTCAGGGAAAACACTGCTTATAAGTATGGAAGAGATATGGATGCATGCTTTCAAGCCTTGTTAGAATAATACATTTCATGTGACTTAAAGTGTCTCCATACATTTTCATTAGGGTGAGCGAAAGGCCACACTGTGCGAGGATGACAGTAATATACCCCGACAGGCACGGAGCGACCAGAGGACGTCCAGAATCTGAACCAGGGGCAGCTCTACAAGATGTGGTCCCTGACAGGGTGGATGATGCTGTTTGTGTTGGCTGGTTCAGCACGGTCTGTGACCTTCTCTCCACATGTGTGCTCCATGGGGCCTCATACTTTGTTTGTGATGGTATTGGTCTTGCTGGGGCATGCTGCTCAGCATGTCTGTGCCTGAGGCGACTCCCCGCTGGGATTTGGACTCTTCCAGATGTGAGGGGGTGAAATGAATGTTTGTTAAGCTAAAAAGAACTTGCGTCGTCTCTTCTCCTTCATAGTCTACCAGTGGTTCAGTACTAAAATATGAGATTATCTATGAATATTGCACTGTTTTGTTCCTTTGCATGTCTATCCATGCATATGTTTATACAGAGTGGTTATAAATAGGGTTTGGCTCTTGACTATATTTTGAAATAAATGTGAAGTTGGGGAATGTGATTAGATCAGAGATAGAAGGCATATTTCCTGTATTAAAAACAATCCACTGGAAAAATATGATTAAAAACTTTGATAATGTGCATGTAGAAATACAATGCTCATGCAGCAATTAATTAACAAAAATCTATTTTAATGGTACTGACTATTAGCCCAGCTTAGAAAGGTTTGCGGTTAAAAAATGGTCATGCCTAATTCCTGGCATCGTGGCTGGATGGATGTTTTCCACTGATTTGGAGCAGTACAAGTTTTGGCATCTCCCATCTCATTTGATATTCCTTCATTTTTCTCTCTGCTGTCCTTAATTGGCTCAAGGTTGCAAAAAACAAAGTTGTTTTGTTGTGACAGCTACTATTCAAATCTGGCTCTGCTCTGAGTAAAGCTGCCACATTTTAGGGTGTTGAAATACATGGACCGTACAGTGTCAATTAAGGCTTTCATGGTCACCACAGCCAGTTTTCCAAGACTGAAATGAATTGTTAAATCAGAAACCAGTACACCATAAACTTGCAGGGGTTTTGTTTGCGATTGTTGTGTCTCCAAATTTACTTTATTTGCAAAGGCTTTCAAAAGCAAAAACTGGTCTGATGTTAGCCTTTTTTTCTGTTATCTGTCAAAACCTGCAGTAATGTTTAAAAATTGCCATCTTGAGTCAGTGTTCGGTTTGTCCATTCTGGGCAACTGTAGAAACATGGCGGTGCGGTATGGTGGACTTCGTGGAAGACACTCTCCCATTTCTGCCATCTTCTGCCAAAAGATCCATTAAATCTCATATACTGGATCTTTCTTGACATAAACCAATGAAACACTGGTAATCAGTTCAACTGTAACATCACTGATTCCTGGATGGGTTGTTAAATGTCTCTTGGCTTTGATGAAGACAGAGAAATTGGTAAAAGAGGATATGAGTTGGCTGATTTATTGAAATGGTTGCTTCAGTGAGAGTGAGCAGCAGTAGTAATTCAGAGGGAAAAGAACGTCCCGTGTCCAATCTCTGTTCAAGACAATAGACCGAGAGATGGAAACCAGAGAAAGAGCATGCAGGGAATGGATGCAGCAAGCATGACAAAAGGTTTGTGTAATGATGTCATTCTCAATTACTAACCTCTGTCCCCCTTGGGTGTCGTGGATGAATTTTCACCCTGAACAAAAAGACTAGTGTGGGCGAGATCGTTAAGGGAGATGCATCACTGAACTGGATTTCAAAGCTGCTGTGCTGCTAACTGTATTATTTGCTTGCTGAATTTTTAATTACATGAAATGTGTAATAACTACAATATAATGGAGTGAGCATCGCTACATCTACGATACTTTCAAAGTACTGTACCGCACTGTGGGAGAGAGCATGCATTACTGTTTGCAACACTAGGGATTACAAGTAAGTTTTGTCAGTGCCAGAGCCTGCTGCTGCAGATCCGTGCCGACACTAGATTTAAAAGTCTTCATGCCGGGATGTTGAATTAAACATTGCATGCATGCCATCCTCAATCTGTGTCCCTTCAAACATTCCAAGAGTGTGTAATTAGTCACACGTTGCTGTCTTCTCCTTTGGAGACGTGACACACTGAACACACACGAGGCTAAAGTCGGGATTACCGCATATGGACAAAGTGTCCCACAAAGAGGAAGGACAATTATGACAGCTTAAATCCCACAGCATGTCCCCATGGCCGCCATCACTTGTCCAGGGTGCTCTCTCTCCGAATTCTTTGCTGCTGCTGCTTTTTGACAGTCGAGCCACCTGTCAATTACTGTAAAACACTCGCAGGGAGATGACAGAGTGCCCGTGGAGACACTGCAAAAAAAGTTATTCTCTTTTAACCAGGATGCATGTGTTGTGGATTCACAACAACCCTCTGAAGAAGAGAGATCAAGATCTGTGCGTCTGGTGCCACAGAGTCAGAAGAGTCAAGTAGCCCCCTGTAGACAAGCCATATGGCCTAAGAAGAGTTTCATGGGTGAATATGTGTGGCAGCAAGCACCATGCCAGTCCCTCTGCTGATTTCTCATTATCGAGGAATAAATAGAACAAGACAACAAAACAGTGGCCCTGTTGTGTCATACTCATTCTGACTTCGGTGTGAGACAGATGGTACAAACTAAATGGCAAGATTTGAATAGTTGGGAAACTGGGCAGAAGTGCTAAGCACAACAAACAGCAAACTGTGATGAAGAGAGCACTCTGTCCTGCCCCTTTTCTCCTCTTTTTGTGAATAACACCATAATATTCTTTCTTTGTCGTCCGTTTTGTGCTGCATAACCAAGTGTCACTTTTAACAGCAATCGCAATGACCGCGTCTGCACCAGTCTCCTTGCTTTATTGCCTGTGCTAGCAGAGTGTGTGTTTGTGGCAGTGGCGTGGGAGGCTGTAGGGGAGTCACAGGGAACAGCAGATGCCAGGTCTCCGCCAAGGTGGCTGATGGGCGGGCAGGCAAGGCAGACAAGCACAGGATGCAAAAAGCTGAGGCAGAAAGGCAACCTGTAAATATAGCACAGCAGCTCAGAAGCTTCGGTTTCCATTAAATAGCCATGTATTTCCCAGCTCCTGGCTTTATTGCACCGCTGCTCCGGGAGTGGGAGCCCAGGAGGCTCTTCAACATTATTAGCAGCTCACAGTACATAATCCCACAGCAGATTCTCGTCTATCTTCAGACCAGACTGAGATATATAGAGAGAGATGAGGAGCGAGAACGAAGGGGGGATGGAGAGCGGGAGAGGAGGGAGGGCTGGTGGCAGTTGCCAGTCTTTGTGAGTCCAAGTCATTGATGCAAAGAGACAGAAAGAGGGGCAGACATACATTGTAAAGCCTCTGTGTTTCTCATCATGGTGTCAAGCTAATTCAACGACAGACACCAGATGGTGACCTGTCTCCAGAGGTCCCATGTGTCTCACTAAGTCATGAGGCCAGACAGAGCGCCAGTGCCCTCCTCTGCCATTCCTTTAGAACGGGTTGAAGCCACCACACCACCTCCCTGATGTCTCGGCCTGGTTCCACTTCTGACGCCTTGTGGAACCTCAGGTGCTGTTTGGTAGCAAAGAATGCGAGAGGGGGTGAGAGGGGGCATATATCCAACTTTTAAAGACAAAACGTCAGTGCCTGTTCAGAAAAAAAAAAAAAAAAAACATAGCTTGAACACAGCTGAAATCTTCATGTCGGAAAAACAGAAGGTTTTAAGTCCTCACGTTCAAGGGTTGCACAGTGAATCTGGCCTCGCAGACCAAACACTGACTCATCATCATTTATGCACTATAGGAGAAACACACTTACCTGTTTCACCGCTGGAAAGATAAAACTGGGCTATGGACCAGAAAGATGCAAATATTTTTTTAAATCGGTGCCACATGATCAGAGGAAACAGAGAAAAAGGGTGCTGTTACTCCCTTTCGCGAGCTGGAAGGTGTTTGGTTTTGGCTCGTCTGGTTTCAAACAATGGCGGCCTGCCCACAAACTTTGTGTATTACAGCTAAACAGTTCACTAAAATATGTTTCTGAAAACATTCAAGGTGACAAATAGGCAAAACAGTGACAGAAATCTGAGTTGCACTTGATTAAAATTGGCAAATTTTCCTTTAATGCAAAAACATGAATGGCTATCCCTGTTCAGTGTGTCATCTGCAGGCATTTACTTATTTTCTGTTGATTACTAGAGGACAGATAGCCTACACTGTATGTAAGTTCATTAACAAGTTGATGAGTAATTCATCAACCAACCTCAGAGATGCAAACTGCAAACAAACTGTCCCCTTAACTGTAGTCTGCTGCAGTCACAAAGAAGTGTTACAGCTATTTTAGTCCATTTGTGTTGTGACCACACAGGTCAAACTGTCTGTAGTTTATTGTTTTCTAAATCTTTGTTGTCATCTGAGGCAGACTTCACACGGCTGTATGCATGTCTTTCACAGGAGCTACAAAGCCTTTTATAGACAGGTGTTGTATTACCTGAGTGTAAAGAAACTAGATGGAAAAGAAAGAGAGGAAAACAACATGGCAGTCACATGAGTACGTGATATGTTCTTCAAATAGATGAGCCATCAGGATGCTGGCATGCCACAATTAGACACTGAAGACACCAGCCCATCACACACTGTGTTGCTGACATCCTGTGTCACAAGGTGAGGATACTATCTTAATATCCTACAGCAAAAAGTCTCATTAACATCGTTAACGTATGTGGTAGTCACGATGCGTGGCACCAGCTTGTCATTAGACAATCACTAGATTAGAAGCGGTGAGGGATAAGACATCTGAGAGCAAACATGGCCTCACCACATCCCTCGCAGCAGAGGCCTTTCTGCTGCGTCGCGTGAAGAGAAATGTGTTGCTATGGCACAAAGAAACACCTCCTCATCCTGAAAGGACTGTCTGTGCACTCTGTGATTATAGGCCATTGATGGCACAAATAAACTGTGTCAAACCATCAAATGCCCCACTTGCCTGACCGTTTGTTCTCCTTTTAGCTTGTCATGTAGAACCTGTAATCTTGCTCACATGGGCTTGTGCTATTAAAGTGATCTGGATTTAAGCAGCCAGACATTTGTGGTAGTAAGAGGAAGGAAATAACTTTGATCTATTTTACATAGTCACCACTTACGAAAGCAGTGTTTCAAATGGGTATGCAGGTCATAAAGGATTGTGCACAACAACAAACATTCATTGGTGATGTAATCTGTGCGAGAAGGAAGAGGCAGCAGAAGACAACATCATTTTAAAGAGTCTGCACTGACTTTTATCCAATCATATGATCATATCTATTAATAAAAAAAACAAAAAACAGGCAAAAGCTGCATCTTACCCCTGAAAATGATCACTTTATCCTACTGTTGTGATAGAGAGGCATTATTTTTGAAAGTCTAAATGTTTACATGCACATCGGATAAATGACCCTGGTGGTCCTCCTCAGGGGAGGCGCATTAAGCCCTCTGTATGTGCATGTCAGTGCTTCACATGTATTTCACCTCCTATCTCCCCCGTGGCAAAAGCCCTGACCGCCTCGGCCTGGCTGCTCTGCGCTTCTGCTTGGCACGATCATTATCACCACTCACCACTTAGCATCTGTCCAGCAGCATCCCAGCAACATTTCACGTCTTCCCCACTTATCCAGTTTCTCCCCCCCCTCCCCGCCCTCCCCTTGCTCTCCCTTCTGATTTTACCCGCCCCTCCACTCACCCCTCTCCTGCACTCTGCAGCGGCCTCTCTGCTGGCTGGTGTGACATTTGCCATTTAGACGAGGGAGGAGGGACAAACCCTTATCCAATCTCTGACCTTTCCCCCTTCCTCTCCCTCTCTGGTATCACTGACGCTTTCACTGCCAGTGTCACTGACAATGAAATTCAGAGACTAAAAATAGAATTCGAGATAACCGTTGCATATATTGCATGTAATTCGCTTGTGTTTTGGGTTTGTTTGAGCTGGGTTTCTCTATCCAATCATATTTATCTGATAACCTGTCGGAGCACAGTACCTAACTGCCTCACCATTCAGGTAACTGCAGCAGCAGCAGTAAAGGTTAATGAATGCTCATCGAATGCCACATGCCATGGGCCGCTTTGGGTCATTATGTATTCAGCTTATTCAGTGGTTGGCCAACTGACGATCTACTGTACAGTTTTGTCCACAGTACTGGAACTATCCTCTTGAGACAGTTTAAATATCTCATTATGTCCGGACTGTATGAGAAGGGCGAGTGCTTAAAGTTTAAACCCCCATTTAGTCTCTGCTTTGTTCTAACAACAACTTTACCACCAGAGCAGTTAAAGCACCGTTATAATGAGGCAGACTGTCGCTACACAACACGTTTCTACTAATTTAAGAGGTAGAGGGGCTCAAGAGTTCAGATGTGTTTGCCAAGATAAGGCTTACCTGACATGTCAAAGCAAGTGCCATCCAACAATCACCTTGTCAAAGCTGTGATCTCCCCTTCCTCCCCTCCAGCAGCAGCGGCGGCGGCGGCGGCGGCAGCAGCAGGGCGCTGGTGACACATATGGCCAATTATAGGTGGAAGTGGAGAAGATGATGTGAGCTGAAAGCTTGTTCACACGTGGCGGGTGTCCAGACGGCCAGCGGCTGCACGGCGGACGGCTGTAGAAGAGAAAAACTCATCAATAGCTGAGCTCTTCGACTCTTTTCTCCTCTCCTCTCCTCCATTCATCCGCAGGTCTGTGGCAAATCAAAGACTACTTTTAGGCCGATCAATACTGCCCCTTAACTTCCCTTTATTACTCCACAGCCAGAATAGGGGTTAGAGAGGGAGATGCAATATTCAGTTCATAAATCATGCAGTAAAAAAATGTCAGGGGGGTAATTGTGGTTTTCTAACACCCTTTAAAGGGAGGCAGATTTTATTAGTGGGTTAACGTCGCTGGGCGACCCTCATTCCTTCTCATTATGGGCTCAAGGAGACATCATCAAACCTTAAGCGTTACTATGCTTCTCAGCGGACCCCGGCCTCATTTCTCAACTACATCCCTCTACTGAACATGCAGATACACGAACAAAGTGAGTGGCACTAAACATGATGTACTTACACAAGAAAGCCTTTGTTTGTTTGGAATACATGACAGGGCTGTCTCGGTCAAACTCATTGTCTGGACTTTTTTATTCTTAATCATTGCTTCGTGTATTACTTTCCACACTGCTAGCTTCCTGAACAAATAAAAAGGCCTCCTTTCTATGAACACATAGCTCAAATAACTGGAATGATTGCCTCATTAAGGTGCAACAGAGTACGGTTTTCTTTAAGTCTCACTCCCATCTCTCTGTTTCTCTTCCCTCCCTCTCCAATGAATTTCAATTGGCCAATAATTTTCCACCATATCCCTGAGTTACGGCGTATTTGTCACATCTTTTAGTGATTAAATGGATCGATTTCTGTTCTCTGTGGGTGATTAATCCCACAGGGTTAGAGAGATTACAGAGAGGGAGCCACAGGGAAGCCTTCTTAATGGATTCACACAGAGAGACTTCCATTCATAGGGCTAATAAGATTGGATTACAGGACCGGCGCTTCAGAGAGGAGAGGGAAAACTCACAAGAGGAAACTCATGCCCAGTGAGTTAAAATTCAGGAAAAAAGAGAAGGGGTTTGATGTTAAGAACCACATGCGAAGAATGACCTCGCCGGTGTGCCGTCCGACTCACCCTTGTTGCCGTTTTTCTGCAGGATCAGAAAAAACCAACACCTGCTTGGCTGGTGGGGGTTCGTACCTCAGCGCTTATCTCGTGTGATATTCTTGCAGTGAAGTCTCACATATGATTGATCATAGTCATTATTAGTCAGTGGGACGGGTGAGCAGTGCAAGGGATCATTTCAGCGAGCCACTGCGGCCGCTACAGTAATTTGGGTGTCCCACATAGCCCAGCTGCAGCGAGGGCGTCTGGATGCTGGTGACAGTGGGTGGGGCCTTAAAGTCAGACGCTCATATCTGCCCTCCACAGCTGGACACAGAAGCAAGAGGGGAAGCTGTGACTCTTGTGGACCAGAGGACTGGAACCCTCCCTCAGCCTGGCGATCTGTGTCACGGCCCACAGCTTCAAACCTCCTCTAAAGCTCTGTCAGATCCCAACAGGAGACTGCGGCCCTCTAAGCAATACAGTGCAGGAGGGAGGGGGTGGAGAGACCAGAGGGGAAGGTGGAGGGAGGAAAGCATGTCGCTGAGTTTTAATACACATGTGTGACCCACAGGGGGGATCAGAAGCCCCAATCACAACTGGAGGTCATCCGTGTTACTGGGAGGGAACAAGCTGGCTGAAGCTGGTTCCTCCAGGTCACCGCACAGGCGATAGCCCCATTTCATCTGGAGTGAATAGACCAAATGCCTACAGAGAGTGACAGATTACAGAGCGGAAAAGCACTCTTTAATCTTTCTCTGGTCTCTCAATGGATCTGTGGGTCTGACAAAATGCCGTGTGAGTGTCTGTATATGGTATTTACTGGGTTTTTCATAATGACTGGCTATTTGTTTTTCACCACACTTTGTTCCTGAACGGCTGTTTGCTACCAGAAGGAAGGTATCACTCCACAGTGAACAATAAGTGGAAGGAAGCTGTTTATCACATAGAAATGAGGAATTAATGTTTGGTAGCAAAAGGCCATAAATAAATCAAATCCCAAAGTTTGCATGTGCGGTTAATATTTAATAATGTTGGAAAAGTGAAAGAAATACACACACACACACACACTCACACACACACACACACACACACACACACACACACACACACAGTACAAGCACTGTATTTCTACAAGGAGAGATAATTTTCTATTTGTGTGCATGAGCTCTGTCTGGACAGATCATTGGACAAATTTATTTGGTAACACTTCGGTGCATGTTTTATATCGGTCATAACGCTGTGCTCAAATAACTAGTGACTGGTCATGAGGGGGCAATGAAGAAGCAAACAGGACCCTGAGGTAACATGTCTCATCCCGGAGCAAAGGGCATTGCTGACAGGAAACTGTGAACCAACTAAAAGCAGACAAGCGACTGGGTGCCCTCAGCAAGGAGTCACAAACTGTCCCCGGCCCACCCTGTCGGCTGCAGCCTGGTCAGGATACCCCTGACATCGATGGTGGGGGACATCACTGTACGCTCGGTGCACTTCAGAGGCAAACTGCGACAATTTGCATAAACAGTCAAAACCCCGTTAAATGGGAACACACGTACATGATGCACTCATTTTCAGTTTCAGCATGACTTAGACTTTCCAAGGATATGATTAGCTCTGATGTCCAACGCAAAACAAACGTCCATAAATACACTTAGTGGTTAAATACACTCCAGAACCTGCACAATAATCATCATGTCTTTAAGTTGTCTTCATTATCAAAGCAATCCAGTGATAATTATAGGATATGCATGGCTACTTTTTAAACAGGAAATGCTAATAGCTAATGGCTAGTAATAACGCCGCACTTATAAAGCAGCTGCTCTTAAAGCCCCTGAAATTGGCTCAACACTATGTATTTAAAGCTAAGTAAGAAACCAATCAAAGTAAAAAAATATGTTCAGATTAAGAGTTTCACATTCAGAGCTCAGCTGATCTGCTTTGTCCGGAGTGCGTGGGTGTGGTTTGATCGTGTTTGACTGACAGTGACCAAATAACCCACCAACTGTCATCAGCTTCAACTGTTGGCGCAGAAGTAACTGACATCATTGTTCTCCATCTGGCCCCGCCCCCTTTAAACCAGCAAGAAGAGTACAGTGAAAAACAGATATCTCTCCCAAAACTGTTTCAGCTTTGGCACAAAAGTTGAAAAATAATGTTTTCAGCGCCTTTAAATACCAGACACACTCATCATGAACAGGCAGAGGCTTCAACAATATGGGTCATGATGGCATTAAATGAGAAGAAAATGAGACTGTGACTCTATCTGCAGCGTTTTACCGACTGCTAGACTAAATAACCCACAGTTAAGCTTTGATTGAAAAAGTCATTTTTGAATATTGCTGCAAAAAAAAACAAAAAACAAAACACACACACAGAAAACATTTGCTGTGAAATAACCAGAAACAAACTTTAGTACCACTCAGACATTTACAGAAGCTTTTATGACTCACATGAGTCACAAATCTGGATGAGCTGTACTTGTGCGCTAACCCAGGGTGGTTTTTTTTTTTTTTTTTTTTTTTGGAATCCAGTCCAAGGTTAGTTTTGTGTCACACACCTCTGACGTCAGACGGTTGCAGTTATGAGGGCTAATTATGGAGCAGCACAGGGGGATATTTCTGCCTCCAGTGAAAGTTGCGCACGTGGAGGGGTTAGTCGTGCTGCTGACTCTTTCAAAAACTGTCTGTCTGGATGAAGCATACATATATATATATACACACACACACACACACATATACAAGCCAAGTGTAGCCTATATTTTTTGCAGTGCAGAATGTCTCCAGGTAGAGAGGTGAGAGTTTTCCCTCAGTTGCAGAAGCCATTAGTCAGAATGGAGGTGATTTATGGGTTGTCTCCTTGCAGAATTTAAATTAACTGCCATGCTGTATGGAGGGAGGAGGGAGGGCACCACTGCTTTTTGGGCCGCTCCCCTTTGCACTCCACCTCTCATTCTCTCTGTCTTTCTCTCCCGCTCTCTCTCTCTCTCTCTCTCTCTCTCGGGAGAAATTTGGACCGTTTTTTGGATCCAGGTGTGTTGTCAGGTGGTCAGCTCACTCATGGAAAGATTTCGCTGGAAAATATGCTCAGCCAAGCCAAATGATTTTTTTTTTTTCTTCAAGGAAAAAAAAAGATTAAGCAGAAATCTGAATCATAAAAAGACACATACAAGGTCAAGGTCAGCATTCACTGTGCAGAAGGTGCTGTCTCTTACAAACCAGCATATAGTGGTGATACAGCTCTCCAGAGGCGTCTAATATTTTAACGTAAATATACATAATGTGTCCTACACTTATTTTTAAATGATTAATAATTAATGTGTGCTCAAATGTGGGGATGCAGCATTACTAATCATGGGTTTCTCATTATTTCAGGATGTGCTCTCCCTGTTCCCAGATCCATATTAATGATTTTCATATTAATGATGTTTTGTACTGTACTATCTCCTCCCTGATGGCTATATGATATATAACTGAGCTGGGAGTCAGGCCTGCAGTGTGACACGGGAGCTTCAGGGACAGGAACTTCATCAGAGTTCAGAAATTCCCCCCACGTTGCAGACGACTCATCGAGAAGACTTCATATACATAAATACATACTTATTGCATAATAATTAATGCTGTCTGGATGGTCCCTGCCGCGAGGTGGAAGCTGCAGGGTGGGGTGTGTAGCTGGCTGAGGTTGGAGGTTGGGGGCCCACAGGTGACTAGCAGAAAGAGGAGACAGGGTGGATGGTGGGGGAGAGTTTCACATGACATATTAGTGCTGTGAATGTGGATTCATACCCTTTTTGTTGTCAGTTTATTTTATTGGTAGACTACCTTACGTTAGTCCCTCTTTGCTGATGGGAAGATGCTTCAACAGCAGCTTTATTGTTTCTATTCCCAAAGCGCACACACACACTCACGCACACTTCACCTACACACACACACACCTCCTGATTTCCTTTTCAATGGGCTCACAGTGAAATATGTGGTGATTTCATTATGCATCTGCTTCCTCTGGATAGAGCTTTGACCTTTTGGGCACTTGTGTAATTTTGTTGCCGCTGAGCTAAAAGAGGAATGCAATTATTATCTTATAAGTTATTGGTTTTAATATTAAGATTAAGTACAAGGAAATACATTAATCATTTTGCATAATTACAGTAAATTCAGGTTGACTGTGCTCTACTTAAGGATGGTATTTAAGGATGGGGGCAACACAGCACCACAAAACAAGCAGAATGAAAACTATTAGAACATAAGAGCCTGCACTTGTGGGAAAGTTAAATATATAAATACATTTTATGATCAAATTTGTCAATAAGGTCAGAATAAATCAATAAAACCAAAGTATTGTTTCCATCATAACAACTGATATTTTGGTCATACAAGGGAAAATGCATCAATCAGTGTGTATATACTGGTAATTATTGTAGAGGAAAAGCATTGGGAAATAGGCTAAAATTAGCTTTGTGGAGATTTGAGAGGACAGATCTACTCTAATGTCACTATGCTGTCATATGAAGCTGTCACCGGCTAATTTAAGTCAGCATGATGGGTGGAAACAAAAGGAAACCAACCGGTATCTTCTCTGAAAGCTCAACAATTAATGTGTTATATTTCATTTTAATCTGTACAAAAAGCAGTGGAAAGTTTAAAAATGATCATTCCCTGCTGCTTACGCGGCAAATGGTGCTGGCCAGGAAATAGTTTGGTGCATAACCCCACATAAAATGGAGAACTGGCGTTTTTTTTTTATACAGATTAAATAAAAAGAGATAATGTGTTAATTAATGAGATTTAGAGGTGTTGGTAGGCAGATTGTTTTGCCTTCCTGCAGAGCCAGGCTAGCTGTTTCCCCCCTCCTCCAGTCTTTGTGCTAAGCTAAGCTAAGCTAAGCAGCTGCTGGCTGTAGCTTCATATTTACTATATAAATATGAGAGGTGTATTAATCTTTTCATGTAACTTGTGTATTTTGCAGAAATGTCCAAACATTCCTTTAAAGATCCCCTGCAGACATGTATATAAAGCACTTGTGTCTGGCATGTTTTTTCCACACAAAAAGTTCAATTATTTTGTTGAAGCCCTTAAAATGACATTTCTCCCTCATTTAAAATTCAACGATCTATAAATATGTAATTATTTTTCATTTCCAGAGTTTAACTTTTGGGCACAAGATGTCTCCGACTTCACTGAAAAGTCGATTCTCAGTGAATATACACTGGAGGCTTCAAGTTTCCACATCACACTGGTGAAAGCTGAATATTGGACTTGGACCGGCTTCCACACTGCTTGTGAAGTCACCAATCATGCTCGTACGCTTGCTCCTTGAAATCGGATTTTCATGGGCACGGAGAAACTTTCCACTTTCAGCAGATGAAAGTGTCAGACTCTGCATCATTCAGCACAGTGAAGCTCAAACAGTCACCTGTAGGAGCAAGAAGAAAAATGCATTTCTGGGCAGAGGGGGACTTTGAGCTTATGATGATCAGATCGTTGATATCGTCATTTCAGTTACCACAGTGCTCCTGATGCACTTCACCGAACCTTTTCCTGCACGTACCTTCTTAAACACAAGATATAAGCAGTTTTTTTTTGTGATACATGCATAGGACACTGGAGACTTGACATCTCACTCCCACCACTCTTCATCTCCTCCCTTCACGTCCTCTTTGGGGAAGTTATCTATTCCACAGGAGCTTGATCCTCTTCCCCAGGACAGAATATTCCTCTGTGGTTTCTCTGCTGCAGCTCTGCCACGCTGGGAGCAAGACCAGGCCACAGAGAGCCTTCACTGGAGTCCAGCTGAGGCTTTGACAGGCTCTTGTCTTCAATGCCTGGATGAAGGAAACCACCCTGGGACGTCCCCTGGGTCAGACAAGAAGAGGGAGAGGCACATAAAAAATCCTCCCTGTTCTACACCAAATATTTCTCAAACAAAGGAACGTTCACATCGCTCAGTTTTCAGTACAAATTCTGTAGTGATGTGTCTGTTCAGTATCAAATATTTACCACAGTTGTTTATTTGTAGCTTATCAGAGGGATCATAAAGTGTTGAATTAACTCTGATGAGTGAGGCGATACAAAAACACTCGCTTTCACACTCTCAGGGCTAAAATAACAGTAATGCCTTTTTGCGTGTGGTTACTACATTTCACACTCATGATAATTGAAACAATTTACCTTCACAACTAAAATAAAAGCACTAGTAACACCTGACAGATGTTAGCTCCTGACAGACTTTGCGCCACCTAGATCAACATAAGACCAACACTCATCACTCATCAACGGACAACCCACACACAGATACACAGAAATATTATTGAAATAATATTGAATTTCATGAGCCTGAAGCACTATGAAGGATCTGGGCACAGAAGAATGGAAAAGCTTATTTTTAGCTTTTGACACGTAGCTGCTCTTTTTTAAAAAGTCCTTATAAATTACAACAAAAAAAGTTTGACTGAAACATCCTGAACTCTAGAGACAAAAATCATGCTTTCATTGAGTCATTCCTCTGCATATTGTGCCAGAAACCATTCATTTACACTCCATAGTTGCCTGTTCTTCCGTTAAAGGACGAGCTGAACCCTGTTATCAAGAGGAAAGTACTGTAAGAGTAAAATTAAACCCCTGAATATCTTACACCGCTAATGACAAGAGGTAATGGTTGTGTATGGCGCTTCAGAACCCAAAGCACAGGCAATAAATATTGCAAATATGATGTATCCCAAGAATATAGGATTCTGACCTTTCTCTCAAAGCACGACTCAAATCAGATGCAAGTGGAGGAGGAAGGAAGGCAGAGCGGAGAGCGATGAGGAGTGTTTAGCGAGGAGATGAGTTTTCAGCTCATGCTGTGAGTGACACTGCAGTCCTGGACGAGGTGGAAAGGTCAGCCCATCATTCGGGAGCCTGAAGGGAGAGAAGTCAAGACCGAGTGAAGCCACAACCAGCTCGCTGCAGGCGAGGCAGACTGAGGGAATGCACACATAAATCACGCTCACACACACACACACATAACACACCACATCATCACATTCATTATGATGTCTGGATATATTAGCCAGCCCTGCAGCACGTAAGTGCAACAGCAAGCCTGTGATTTCTCACTTCTCTTTATTCTGCAGATTGGAGGACAAAGAGTTAAACCAGAATTTCCCTGGAGCTCTGCTGCTCAGTCAAGGAAAAAAAAAAAAAAAGACTACGTGTAAACAGAGACTAAAGATCAAGCCATGTTCATGGGTGACAAAATTCAGCTACCCTGAACATCTAACAACTAAGCAACTAAATTGTCTATACTGTATCCTGCTCTTGGCTGATAAGCATATCTGTGTAATCAACTAGTAAATATCTCATAATCTTGCACGCAGAACGTGCAACTGTTATCAGCTCATCACACATGCAATAAGGCTGATTTGACTGCACATGTGACATAACATGCAAAGTGTTTACAACACGTCGTAATCACCTTGGTATCAGGAACAACCCCTCAGACACGGAGCTGTGAACATGAGGGAACACCAGGCTGACTCACCTTTAAGTGGAGGAGCTCTGGCCAGCAAAGTCAGAGTTATTATGTCTTGTAAAAATGCAGTGCTGTCACATGCTTTAGTAAACAGGGAAGATGTCAGGCTTGATAGAAGCATGGCTGCTGTAGTGAGGAGGAACACATGCCCTCAGGGTAATCTGTGTGCGAGTTGCTCGTTTCCTCTGGAGTCATGTCCTTCACTGTTTCTGCATCCACCTGGATATTCTGTGCATTATAGTGTGCGTCAGCAAGAAATCACTGAGGCAGAGCAGGCTTAAAGCAAATACATATTAATTTTCTCAGCACATATATAAAGCAACTCCTCCCAAGACTCGAAGATTGCCCTGTTCTCCGTTCTCCGCCTCTCTCTCCATCATGAACAGAAGCACACACATTCGCACACTTTCATTCCACAGACACTTTGCAGGAGCTGTGGGCAATTCCCCTCCGAACTCAACCTTTTTCCTTCCCCATTTTCCTTTAAATGCACAAATGTACCATCTCCCCTTCACTCACCATCTTCAATTTTGACTTCCTCTGCCTTGCCGTCTTTGTTTTGAAGCCCCCCTCCCCGCCCTCCCCCATCCCCTTCCCATCTCCAAACCACCTCAGTGGGTGCCAAGCAGTCACAGCAGTGGCTTGATCCTGGCACTTATGAAAGGAGCTCTTTGATAAGCCTCGGCCAGGAGCAACACAAGGGAAGCAATCAGAGACACAAACTCAACTAAAGATGAGGCATCTACTGTGTTTGCTTGTGTGTTTGTGATGTTGTTTTGTTTCTTTGACCTGTTAAACTTTCCTCTTGAAAAAAAAAAATGAAATCCTTGAAAGTCTTTTTTTTTTCACTCTTCCATGTTTTGTGGTTTTCCCTTGTGCACTTCTGAAACTCTTGCCTCCCCATTTCTCTGTAACCAGGGAGAACAACAAAGTGATTAAACGCGTTTGAGGTGTGTTTGGATGTGGCTGATGCCTGGACACAGTGCTACTGAGGTTGTAGTTTCCTGTTCTTGCCTTGTCCTCTCATCCGCTCACTTATTGTATTTCAAAAGCCTCTGGCTCATCACAGTACAGCCCGCTGTGCTGGACAGAACCTGTCTGAGCTCTCTTTTAATAACAAATACAACTGGAGTTAAAGTTAAATGAATAAAAAACTCCCTCTTCCAAAACAGGTCTCACTTTGTAGTATTGGCCATCATTTCTATTGGCAGCGATGATATTTAAGTCACAAACAGCTGCTTCTGTGTGCAACTTTTCAAATTATATACGCTGCATGTACGTCTGAGTGCTCAGTTACAGCCTAGCTTCTCTAACCAAGATGTGAACAGATGGATTTTAGAGCCTGACGTGTGCTCCAATAAGGCGTTCTCTTCATGATTGAGTTTGAGTGAAGAATTATTTGAATGGGATTGACACAAAGGCAAGAGAGGACTGAACGAAGCAAAGTTTACGTCTTTGCATGAACATGGCTAGTGCATGAAAATTTGTTTTTCCAGGATGGCGAAGTCACGACCCGCCCTACTCCGCCTCTGATGAGCACGATCCCAACCAGTAGGAGTCACTAGTACAGCAACAAGGCTGGGAAACTTTCCCTGGTTTCCCGCCTGCCAGCAAATTCCCGAATGTGCTTGCTGGAACGCATCACATCCGACGTACCACAACTGGGAAGCAGAGCGTGGCAGCGGACAGGAACGTTAACTCTGCACCACTCATGCGACCCTCTAACTGTTTTAGAAATCTGGCATCTGCAAAAAAAAAAAAAAAAATGCAAGTCAGATCTTGAAAATCTGTCTCTGCCATGTGCAGCAATTCAGGGTTCAAAACATGCCACTGCCATTAAAACACGTTTTACCATTACGACCGCTGACACTGATGGATTCTCTCCCTATATGCTCCAACAAACCAGCTCCATGCTCTGATATAAAGCTCAGCTGTCACAGCAGTTAACTCCCTCTCCATGCTGTACCTCTTGCTCTCCTTCTGCCTCTCTATTGCTCATCTTCCCATCTTTCTCATCTCTCTTTCATCACTATCATACTCTGTTTGTCCTCTCTGGTGTGCATTGATCTCTGTGGTTCAGAGATTTAGAGATTTGGGGCACAGTGATCTAACTGGCACTTAGAGACGGCAGGTGTGAAGAACAAACAATGCCCCCCTAAATAAACCCCAAAACCAATTTAGGGCCTGTGTGCTTCCTCATATAGGCAAACTCCATGTCTATTATGAGGAATAAAACAAAACAGGCAAATATGCATTGCAAGAACACCTGGTGTGCCAGTTATTTGGGTCTGTCTCACAGACTCGGCTCAATGATAAATTAGACAACAAACTGGTGAAGCCATAAGTTTGCAACTGAAGTTTAATGATGATGAAGAGAGAGAAATGCAGCAAAATAACTGGTGATATGTCAAGTGTAGTGGTGACAAATAGTCAGGCATCCTGCTCATTGATCCATCTCAATCCGTCACAAGAGCCCAGTCCAGCTCAGGCACAGACAGTCCCATCCGAGCCAAGAATAGTCAACCGTGTGGCGTGGAAAGCCAAGATTCTGCAGATTTTTATTCCGACCAATGACTACACCAGCTGATTTCACTGATTAGCACAAGTTTAAACAGAGAGGGGGAAGCGATGAGCTAAAACACCCGGTGAACTAAAAACCTGTGCACTGAAAAGACGACGGTTCAGAGCATCCACATGTTGGCAGCAGCTGCACCTAAAACAGCATCAGATATGTCCTTTTCAGACGTGATTCCAACACACTGAATATAACTGATGAGTTAGATTTTTGTGACCTTGAACCGCACATCAATGCATTGTGTGTTGTATTGAGCTGTATTAGCTTCAGTTTTGCAACACAAAGCCCGCCTCTGCTGTTTTTTACCATTGCCTCTGTGAGACTGACACGAGCACCTTTTTCCCACACCTGCAGTTCATATTGTCCTGGACCTGCCATATTCTCTCCATCTAACTTGATTTATTTGTCCATTTTGTGTTCTGAACTGACCTCTTTGCAAACAAAACACGTACTTCGCATGATGACCATGTCTGTTTGCCATCTACAGACTTCGTCGTTTGCTTTCTCACTTCACCATTCATCACTCCGAGCGATGAAAATGTCAAACAAATGACATCACTGCTGCATATAGATTTTTTTTTCCCAACCAGGACCCCTAATTTGATAAAAACCACGAAATCAATACCTAAAAAAAGACACCAATAAGAAATGGTGTCAGAGCATTCAGGTGGAGAAACAGGGTTATTGACACGCGGAAAAAGCAAAGAGGAGAATACAATAGGACAGAAGAGCGTCATTGTCAGTGGCCCCTAACGGAAGGATAGATTGGCTGCTTTTACCCTTAAAAAGTGGTCCCATGTGACGTGCCACCAGGATCATTTTAAGAGTTTTCACTGAGTTCTTCTACGTGTGAGGTGGCATTTGTGGTTTATTTGGTATCATACTGCTCAAGCTGTTGGCTCATGAGTTCAATCTTGGCATTAACTTTCATAATTAGCACCTTTTTTATTTGAGAATCGTGCTGCTAGCGTTTCCTGGCATCGCAGATTTAAGTGTTGTCTTGTGTCTGTGCACATATATGCATGAATCTCTAGAACCCACCTCCAGGAAAAGGAAAAAAAAAAATGTCTTTCCACAGCTCTATCTTTATTTTTAGAGTCTGGATGCCGATAAGAGAGAGGAGAAAGCAAGGGAGTGAGAAACGGCATCAAAAGTGGGGGAAAAGGAAGGAGGGTGAGGAGAGAGGAAAGGAGAGGGATGAAAGAGGGGGAGCGAGATGGTCAGGGGGGTTGTGTTGGTTCCTCGGTGGTTCGGCAGAGTGGTAGAAAGAAACGCAGTGTGATGAGGGTCCTTCCTCTGAGTGAGCTGAGAGAGAGAGAGAGAGAGAAAGAGAGAGGGAGAGAGAGGGAGAGAGAGAGAGAGAGAAGGGACGAAACCACACCAACCTCTCGCTTGATGGGGGAGCAGAGGGGAGGGGTGGGGGGGCTCCGCTGCTACCGCCGTATAAAAAGCCAAGCCTGAGAATCCGGCACCACAAACTCACCGCACACACACACACGCACACACACACATACACACACACACACACACACACACACACTGATCCAGTGGCTGCTCTGTATCTCTCACACTCACCCACTCTCTTCATTTTCTCTCTCTCTCTCCCTCCCTCTCTCTCTCTCTCTCTCTCTCTCTCTCCCTCTCCCTCTCTCTCTCTCTGTCTCGCTCCCTCTGTCTCTCACTCCATTCCTCTGGGCTCTGCATCCTTGTTGCTTATTCTCACAAGTCAGATTGTGTTTGTAAGTACGTGCTGAATGTCTCCTTGTGTATGCTTGGGTTTCCTTAGGTCTTTATGTATGTGTGAATGACTGGTTGCCTACTTTAGTGTGACTGAGCAGAGCAGAGAGGAGAATCAAGTGTATGTGGGTCTCTGTCTCACCCTCACACACTTGCCGGTCCTCTTGCAACTCTTCTCGGGATCTCCGGGTTCCTTTCCTCGGTGACAGGCTCCCCACACCAAGCAGTCACCATTTCCGCCCCCGGGAGACCCACGCTGGCAGCGCAGCCCCTTCCCCGACTCAGCATCGGGAGGAAGACCCTGGTGGCGGCTGCCGTAGGGGTTATGCTGGTCCTGGTGCTGGTGGTCCTCATCCCCGTGCTCGTCAGCTCTGTGGGTACAGATGCCAGCCACTATGAGATGCTGGGCACCTGTCGTATGGTGTGCGACCCCTACTTGAACAAGGGCACTCCGGCCAGCAGCACCAGCTCCACCGGTCTCCAGGCTGAGGCAGAGGCGCTGAGCGACCACAGCAACGTGCTTCCACCCTCCACCTTACTGCAGGGCCCACAGGGGAAGCCTGGCAGGCCAGGCAAGCCGGGACCACCCGGACCGCCTGGAGAACCGGGACCACCAGGACCAGCGGGGCCTCCTGGTGACAGAGGGGATCAAGGAAGGACTGGGATTTTGGGTCTGGGGGGGAACGGAGCTATCAGCACAGCCACCTACAGCACGGTGCCTCGGGTGGCCTTCTATGCAGGGCTTAAGAACCCCCACGAAGGTTACGAGATCCTCAAGTTTGACGACGTGGTCACCAACCTTGGCAACAACTATGATGGCATTTCGGGCAAATTCATCTGCAGCATACCGGGCACGTACTTCTTCATCTACCATGTGCTGATGAGAGGAGGGGACGGCACCAGCATGTGGGCAGACCTCTGCAAAAATGGTCAGGTTAGTGCTTTGAAACTTTTTCTGACTTTCCTCTCCTCCGTGTATGCATACCTGACTCCTCTGATACTCTCCTCCTCCCCCTCGCCGCCTCCTCTATGCTCTCTCTTAAAAATCCACATTGTAGGAAGCTGACTTTTCACAAAGCCAGCGAACAAAAAGTGACATTGCGAGGGAAGCGTGCGCATCTGCCGCGCGCCTCCAAAGCCCAGAGCGCACAGCTGTGGCACCCAGCGCGCCTGGAGATAAAGATGTGTTGACTGGTTGCAACCCGCGTCCCCTCTTCGCATGATGCGTCCTGACATTGCCGCGTCCCGTGATCCAAAGGACGGTCACAGGTTGAGCTGAATGGGCGGTGCGCGCAGATCTTTTGGAAAATTTGGAAATCCGCGTTCCGTTTTTTTTTTGTTTTTTTTTTCCCCGAAATAAAATTAATATCCAGAGGAATTTACTGGCAGTTTGTGCCGGAGGGTTGGCATTTACAGCATTTTAGAGTAAACGGGAGTGATGTTTGATGTGGCATCTTATCCTTAAGTATTCAGCCAATTTTTTTGTGATTATAGCCGACTGTATTTCGAGTTGCAATTGCCAAGCCTTTGTTATTATTATTAGTATTATTATTTTTATTATTATTATAAAAGCCAGTGTATGCATCCAATTTCTGTCTCATACAACTTTTAGACTAAAGCAGCTTGTCTGCGCTGTAAGTGTAAAGAGAAGAGGGGACATAATAGAAATTTCTCTTCCAGTATTTGGACCGTACCTGTCTGTGCGAGCCCACCGGATGACACCGCCTGTCCGCGGCTGCATCCATCTATCTTTGCATCGTGTTAAACACATTAGGACGTCGACGTGATCTATTCTCGGCTTCTTTGATGCATCGTTTTAATGGGGCTCTAATTTTATTTAGCGCCCCGGAGGGTCTTCTCAGGTTGGTAATGTGTGCCAGTGTGGTTTGCAGCCTTCCGATCAGCCGTCAGATCTCTTATCTTCAAAGTGGCTGCAAAATGCGTTTCGCCTGTAAAAAGATGGGTGTTAAACTACACTTAATGCGGATATTGTTTGCTGAGGCTGCAACTGTGTGTCTATCTAATATCATAACAAACATGAATATGGCTAAAGTATTTTTTTTTTAAATCAGAGGAGTCATCTGTTATTTAAAGAAAGGCTTTGTGCTACAGAGAGCAGCTTTGACATCTCTTGCAAACTAATTTCAGTGACATGTAAAGTCTCAATACTTTATAAATAGTATGGGTTCAGTTCTGTGTTAAAATGTATTATATGAATAAAATATGATGAGAAAGTTAAGGGGTTTTCAGCATTGCATTTCACACTGATGCTTCTCTAATGTATATCTGCATGCT
The DNA here is from genome assembly GCA_037975065.1 of Chaetodon trifasciatus. NCBI lineage: Eukaryota > Metazoa > Chordata > Actinopteri > Chaetodontiformes > Chaetodontidae > Chaetodon > Chaetodon trifasciatus. The sequence continues at coordinate 2,085,451 of JBBMOE010000035.1, forward strand.
TCAGAGGCTCAGCTGTACCTTATTGCTTGCCACCATAATGTTTATACTCAAAGTCAATTGTACACATGGAGACACAGCTCTGTGCTGCTGGTGACAGACGTCTTTTTTTGTACATGAGTAGTGAGCTCACACTTTACTCCTCTTACTTCACACAGGTCACAGGAAATGCATTATTTCAAGTCCATTTCATGGACATTTTGAGATTCTCATTCACCGTCATCAGCTTGTTCTACAGTCAGAAACACAGCCCCGCAATGAGGTGAAATAAATAAGAAATATAAACTAAAATCCGCCAAATCTGATTCTCCAACTGTCATTTCACACCATCACCCCACAGCCTCTCCAACCTGTTTCACACGTGCTGGCAGTGAAATCATTTTATTTTTGCTTGATTTGAATTTTCTGAAGTTTTTTAATATGTTCTCGCCAACTGCAGTTTAAAACAAAACCATGTCAATCGATAAAGACGGAGTTAGACTAAAGCAGAAAGCTGCTGGGGTCTTGGGGAAGTGCTGATGTGTGAGAGAAGAGAGAAAATGAACCTGCTGTCTCACCGAGGCAGCTAGAGGTTAATTCCTTTACCCTCGCCAAGTTCACACCCGGCAAGAAAAAGAGAGTTCCAGCAATCACCTTCTATATATAATGTCTCACTCAACAGTAATGTTTATGGGTGGGCGTAAAAGCATTGATATATAATAGGGGAAGAAGAACATATGTTCCTATAAAACGCCTTCTGTTCCCGCTTCATTGTGCTCCCAAGAGGAGGTACTTAAGTTAGACGCACAGTGTGCATCTCCAGAGACCCGAGTAATGTTTATAAAGTGGTAACTGCCTCTCTTTCTCTGTCTTCCTCTATCCTATGCACAGCTTATACATAAACTCAGTCCTCTTGCTGTGGTGTTTATTAGCTTGTGTGCTTGGCTGCTGGAGAAGGCCCCAGAGCCTTAGTCTGCATAAATGACTGTGAATGGTTATAAATGCTGGGCCAAGTTATGCTACATCATTGATGAAGCACTGAGAGTCAAACTGAAGCTCCTGCAGTCACAGTGTTGCTTTCCTCAGCTCATTAAGGCTGCAAAAAGCTACATTGCGAGTTGGGACAGGGGAGGCCAGGGAATTGCGGACAATACAAGTATTTTATCATCTTTTGGCTTCAGTCGAGCGGCTGGTTTCCAGGCCCTGCAGTGCCGCTTCACTCCAGCATGTGCTCCTCCCACTCCAGGGGTTCTTACAAGCTAACATCAACATCCATTTCTTCTCCTCTTCCTCCACTTCCCCTTTTCCACTTGGCAGAGTGCAACACAAGGATCCCAACACTGTCCCCAGAACTTTGACACTTTTCAAGCTAGACCAAAAAGTGAGCCTCCTGGTAAACAAGCAAATAGGAAATCTATTTTCAGCACAGCACATTTTATCTGCTTTCCAAGTTCCTCTCCACACACTCTTTTGGCTTCTTCATCGCCTGTTCTTCTACTTGCATGCCAAATATTGCAACCAATCCTAAACTCTCTCCAGTAAATCAGTGTTTTGCTATAACCTGTCTTGGACTGAGAGATACAGAAGTGACAGTGAAGACAAATTGATTGGCCGCAGCAGAAAGGAGAGAGGACAGAAAAGACATAGTTATTGTGCTATTGGGCCATCGAGTCTATTTAATTGTAATTAAAAAGCTTGAACCAGATCCAGGATGTGTTTGCGCTTCTCCTCTCCATTCCCTTCTTAATATTGTTATTAATCCGCAAAACCGTTTCAGAGTTAATTAAAAGCAATGACTTCAGCGTCAGTCTCTCAAGAGGACCATAGTGAATAATCACTCTGTCTCCTCCTTTAATAAGCTTCAGCGTCCTTCGTGCACATGGCTCTTCCCTAGCAATTACTGCTGCAGTCTCCTCCTCACATACACACACATCCACACATGCTCACACACGCGCATATACGAGCACACTCGCACCCCCCCCACCCTACCCTCCTAACCCACTGCCTCAACCCACCCCAACTGTGCACTGCCCTCCATCTCTCCTCTATGGCAGGTCTACAGGAGCTCACTTTTCTGCAGGAGCAAAAAGTTTTCATCTTAAAACAGGAAAAGTTTTATTTTATTTTTTGTAGAAAGCTGCAAAACAGAATCCAGATTACGCTATCACAGAATCGATTTGCTAAAACACAATGCCATCAATATTCTTCATTGCTCTCAAGTGATGCATTGCGCTATAACAGAATAAGTTAGAGCCTCCCATCCTTTTCTTAGATTTTGTTTTGCGCTTCAAAGAGACTCTTTTTTCACCCTGAAGTGCTCCAGCTCGTGTGTCATTTCCCTGTCAAACCATTCGCCGTCATAGACTCCGCGGGGGCATCCAGCTCTGTTGCACATGAACACAAGACTGTTTATCCTGTTGCTCTGTATACAGGTGAAACCCACGCATTGTGTTTAGCATGTGGTATCAATCCCAACATTAAACATAGGAGATGAGCCATCTGGATGAGGGTCTGCTCTGTTTGATTCGGTTATTGACATATGCTCTAAAGATGGGCGTGAATAACACAAAGAGATTGCATTCAACAGTTTACCTCTCAGGTTGGGCTGTTGTCATAATGGATTTTCACAAGGTAAAGGCGGCAGATTTTTTGTCCCAAAATGAACGACCTTTGCAAGCACTAAACACACACACACATGTTATCTACACACAGATACAGCAATACTTAGACTTGATTGATTTTAACATTCTGGTAATGTTCAGACCTGCTATTCTTCATCGTGGTCTGACTTCAGCACTGAGAGGCCTCTGTGCGTCTGCCCGGTGTAACAGAGAGACTCTGTCTGAAACAGACAGACTGGGTTTGAGAGAGCCACCCTCAGTCCCTCAGCCTCTCTGCCCGTGGTATTGATCCCCTTATGTGTATGTGTGCATGCGTATGCGTGCATGTATGTGTCTCTTTCCTTTTCCTGACAGACCATTTCTTTCTGTGTGATGTATACTGTGGCATTTCTTCTATAATCAGCCAGAGAGGTAGTGGAGGCGGACCTTTGGCCTTGATCTGCTGTGTAATTGGACATTGGATTTGACACTCTGCCGAGTGGAACATTAGAGCTGGCCTAATTAGGTGCGAGGGCTATCAAATGAAGATTGGCCCATGTTGTTAGGAAATACCACACAGATTGGAAATGTCAAGATGACATCGGGCTGTCATCTGCAAGCAGAGGGAAGAAAATCTATCATTTATTAGTGAAGTTTCAAAACTTGCTTGAAAGCTGCCCACCACTTGTCTGTAATAATTCTATTACTTTTAAACATTTGAGTTCCTCAAACAGAGAGCCATTAGCGCCCAGGAGTGCACACACTCCCTGCGCTGGCATCTCAGATTAAGTAGCTCATGAAATACTGCCATAACATCTCGTGTATTGTGAGAGCGAAAACATGCGATCTAAAATAGGCTATGGATTGTCTCCTGTGGCTGGCTGACTCAAGGATGCTATGGTGTTGACTCACAAGGCTTCTTCATTATAATGAGGGCCATATGGGAGATAGACAAGTGCCCCTGGCCCTCTTATGCAAACATCTCTCTCTGCGTCTCTCCCCACGCCCCTGACATTTAGCCGTCCCCTGAATTCAGTTCTCAGTGATACCCACAATTATCCTGTCCCTCTTCACAGGAAAGCAGCGAGTCAATGGCTTCAAATGACTCACAGTCGGCTACATAACTCAATGCGTTTAACACCTACTGCCCTCCCCCCTCCTCCCTTAAATTGAATATGGGTAAGACATAAACAATCACCCCAGTTAGGGAGGATGAATCGGCTATTGTGTGAAAAATGCTTGTCATAGCAAAGCTGTCTGCCTCTCTCCAACACTTAAAGAGAAAGTCACTTTGCCTCCTTTTAACGGAATCTTTTTTATTCCGGAAAAAAAAAAAGAAAATTGCAGTGCCTGAGGGTTACTAGGAAGCACACTGGAAAAATAGGCTTAGTGTGAACAAAGGTTGAAAATTTTGCAGCAAAAGTCTCCTCTCAGATAATGCTGCGAGCAGTGATTGCGGTTTTGGCGCTGGAGGCAGACAGTGCTGTGTGCCTCAGTAATTGACTGAGCGTGATGAGTCAGACACAAGAAAGAAAGAAGTGGCTGGATTGCAGGTCAAAGTTGATGATTCTTTTTTTCCACCGCTGTTTTCCTCTTTCAGCGGCTCTTTCAGGAGGAGTGGGTTTGATTTCATCCTCTTTGTTGCCACTGTTGGATTGCGATGCCATTATTTTGCCCTCTTGAGGGTGTCTACAGTATTTGGAGCAAGTATCGGTGGTACATGAATGCCCGGCACCAGACTCACCTTTAGCATTAATGTAAGCAATTTCATAAACAGCGATAGGTTTATGCAGTAAAGTCATTCTGTTTCAGAGGAGGCTTAGCAGGTACAAAGAGAACAGCTGGTGAAATTAATTCAGGAAGCCTTTTTCTACTCTCCTCTGACAGATGGCAAATCTCCTGTTACCATTTCATTCCTCTTATCATGTTTTCATTTAGGTTCCTCCGACAAATAAACCTGCCACACATGGGAGACCCGACGCTTTCTGACACAACAATTCTCCTGCAGCCCACCATAGTTTCCTGTTCTCATTATTTCCCTAAAATTGCATCTTGTGTGTATGTGTGTGCGCAAAAATGCATGTGGACGTGTGTGTGTGTGTGTGTATATGTGTGGTGCAGTGAAATGCTGGACCAGGCTCAAGCTATCTAAGCTGCTATTAAGCATGCAGTTCACGGCTGGAGCGTTCAAACACAATTAGAATGCAGTACACTTTGATTTAAGGAGGACCAATAGACTCGTTGATCCAAAATGGAGGCTCAACATCAAGTCAACAAATCCTTGTCGGAGAAGCCGTGAGACATGTCCTTGTCACAGTGACAAAGCCTCTTGTAAGAGCTCTGTCCCACTGGGACATTACAGGCTCCTCCCGCACCAGACACAACAGATAAAACATCAAACTGTTGTGATTTTCATAAGAAGCATTCTAAGAAAGGTTTACGATAGAATGAAAACAATCTAAAATGCCTTTTCAGTGGAGGCTGATTGGAAAAGAAATAGCAGACATTGAGGAGCTGTGATCGAGCAGCATTTTAAAATGATCTCTTTTCGTCACATAAACACCGTGGTTATTGATGACTGTGATGCTCATTGACACTTGTAAAGCGCAGAAGCTGAGAATCCACACTTGACTCTTTCAGGCACGTGATGTCTATTAAGTCCAAGTGCATCCTTGAATTTTCTGTGTCTCCACTCTGAATATTATTCAATCAAAGCCATCACGTTGACGATGTGACGGATGCAAACATGCACGAGCAGCCACAAGGAAGACAACATCGCATGACACCTCATTTACCATCGCTGGATCCGGCGCTCAAAGCCTCATGCTTTGTTTGTCTTGTCAAAGTTCCTCTACATATTCTGTATCAAGGTCACGCACTGCCAGTCGGCTGCTTGTCCTGCTCGTCTCCCGCTATACATCGCCGTACCCTGGATTTGAACCTCTGGTTTCATATCCCTAACAAGTTCCTTGTGTGCATTGGAGACAAAAAAAAAAAGAAAAATAGCTCCAATAGGAGCTCCCTGATCATTATTTCAAAAACAGTGAGAGGTTTTATTCATGCGTGTTTATCACTGAAAGCAAACGAAGGAGGCCTAGACTGCGGCAGTTAAGTCTCAGAAGGGGATAAAAACCATTAGAGCAGAGAAACAAAACAAAACAAAAATATCATCGTGGAAGAACTAGAAGGATTTCAGAGAAGGTTGCTTTCACCAGGGCTTTCCTTATTCTGCGTCTGCTAAAGAAAAATGTTATAATTGTCTTGTCTCCCTCCTCCTCCCAAACAACATCAATCGTGCACTTGAAGACGTTCTAAATTTAGCTCTTTAAAGAGCAAATGAAGAGAATAATTTAAGCTATATTACACATCTGAGACGTTGCCTGAGGTTCTGAGGTTCTGTGTGAACACCTGGAAAGCAAATATTTTGATAAAGTTTCATTAAAATCCCAACAATCCTCCTGAGCCATCATCACCCGCTCCCCCACCAACCCAAAGCTGTAACCCTCTAATAGGATGGTGTTGACTTTGCGCGCTCAGGGCTCATCATCTGATATTAATATGCGCTGGACGCCGGCATCTCAGAATCAGAGCAGGAGGCTTTGTTTGCACATTGATATGAGCTGTGCTAGATTTAATCAGGAGGATAAACAATAAAAAAAATGTACAATATTCCATATATTACTCCTGCATCTTAAAACCTCTCCTTAGAATTTCATTATCCAGATTAGCCTTTATAGCACTCGTGCATCTCAATGTGACTTTCACTGTCTGTGGTGTGTTGTTAGAAAGTTTTAAACAACCTCCAAATCTTCCCTTTTTTAAACATAGAGAAGGTGATTTGGACGCTACAGTAAAGTTTGTCTCGCTGTCTATGCAAATATTGCTGTAAGAGCTGTGCCCATGCTTGATGTTCTTTTAAATTCATCTGGCTCACAACAAATGTTTTGTTTCGCCATTTTCTTATTCATTTCACCTTCTTTTACTAAATTGAGCTCTTTTTTAAAGAAAAATCGTTGACAATAAGGCTGTTCAGAGGGCTGAAGAGGTGTCAGCCTTGCTCCTCTCTGCTCTATGATTCAATGCATGAGCTGAAGGCAATGCAAAGAACAGCTCCCTCTTTGAAAATCATTCAGAGAACTGAATGTTTGCAAGAGGAGTTCACAAGAAATCCAGCAGAATATTGGCCCTAAAAGCACAAACAGAGCACAGATAGCTGCACGTAATTAAAATTCAGCATTTTTTATTGTGGTGACACTTTTGAGTAATGTCTTGCAGTCCTTGCTGGCTTTCTGTAGTTTTGAGCATTGAATCATAGAAAATCAGCGGTAATAGCGGCCATAAATAAGCCGAATAGTTGTTCTTCTCCCCCGAGCGACGCGGAGAAACACTATGGCAGCACGCACAATGTTGATTTCTGGGGGGATATCTGCAGAAATGTTGTCTCACTGAAGATGAAGTGTTGCAGAGGGATCTGTAATGCAACGTCACACACACTTTAGCACACAGCTTGGTTTGACCAGGTTCAAAACAAGGTGTCACAGATAGAGCACCTTACCACTTAAATGTTTCTTATAGCAGTAGTAGAAAAGGCTCACTCCAGCCTCCAGCGTGGGTCTGTGTGGCATTGTGCCGCTCAGGAGGAAAGCACTTTCAACTCTTACGTGTCTTTCTTAAGGAATGTTCTGGTTTCTATCACAGGCTTTTAATTCTTGTACCATTTACAGCTTGCAAACATCCAGATTTTAAAAATAATTTGCTGAATATGACTAACTGTTTCTCTAGCCGATCATGTGCTGTACCAGTGATTCAAACTACCGAATACCCAGTTCAAAAGCTTTACATTTGCTATTTTAATACGCCTCTGCACATCCTCTGCACACTTTTATGTTCCCAACAGCAGGTTGTTAAAAATCAACAGAAGATGAGGTTTAGCATGATCAGTGATAGCTACTGTGGCAGAAAAGACAACAGGAAGAACATCCTTAATATAACTTCATTAACAGAAAAAAACTAAGCACAGATACTCACTGAGAACTCGTATCTGGGAAGAGCAGAGTAGAAACACTACAATAATAGGCACCAAAATGGAGAAAAAAATAGTAAACAAACAAACAAAAATCCCCTCTGGATTCTTTCAAGAAATCTTTATATCGATGATTTAAATTGTGAAAAATATGTACTTTACAATTTCAATAAATCGAGAACCTGTTCCAGGCTCCCTGTTAGGTTTGGAAAGAGTTCTGTGCAGGAGATCTCTGTCAGTAGCTGGCCTCTCCTCACATTTGTCAATATGCCTGTAGTGTGTGCTCCTTAAATAGGCCAGCTAATTATTGGGAATCCTCTATGACGCCTGTTGGGCCAGTTTGTCGACACCCGCTCGAAAAGCCCCGATTTAAAGCCGTGTGGACAAACACGGAGCCGAGGCGAGGGCCAGGATGGACTTTGGAGACCTGATAATGAGCCACAAGGAAACACTTGAAATGCACGTACAAAAATTGATTTTGATTCAACCTCACTGACCAGACTAAGTGACTAATTGGCTTATTTAACCAGTGGCTACTTCAAAGGATGTACAGTACATTCACTTCCCACCTCAAGAGAAAATAATGATCTTTTTGTTCGATTCTCTTCTGTTTAAGTTACGACTAACACAGTTCCCCTTGTTAGCAGAAGGAAAGCATTTTCTATTGTTTCGCTGTGTACCCTGACCAGCACAAAGGACTTTGAATGAAACAATGTCTTTTTGGTTCAAGCGGCAAACTTCAGTTTAAATTCAGCATCCATGTTGGGTCAACAGTTTCAGAATCATAAAACTCTTTTTATAGTGATCAAAGTTAGCTGACAGATTAACATGAATGTAACGAGGGCAGAATAATTACTTGAAATCTTATCAGAATTTGATATGACCAAATGCAATATCCAAGTTGCAGGAGCTGCAACATATTGATAAAGGCATGTGTGTCAGAACATATGATTGTAAATGAAGCACTGTGGTGCTGCAGAGATGCCCCAGCCTACAAATCGTATGTAAGGGAATCATCATCACCATCATTTTTAGACAGAGAAAATGAAAGCAAAAATTACCATTTCCACTAAAATTGTTACTCATATTGCAATTACAATATTTTTTTGCATATCGTTTGGCCTGCAGTTGATGACCCACAGACCTGGTGACGCTCTGCTCGGCCTTCTTGCTTGTCTTTGCCTTCAGTCTGGTCTTTGGCAGTTGATGCAGATGCAAAGTTGCTTTGACATCAAGCGACTGACTTGACAAATAAAGAACAGTGGCCATAAAACCTCCTCGGTTGTTTGCACGTTTCGGGTCATCGTCCTGCAGCATGGTCTTTAAATTTGCAAGGGCTAAAAAGTCCTACAACGTGGACACCTCCTTCGAGGTTCATAGTCTTTGTTAAAAGGTCTGGGGGAATAAAGTGACACAGGAAAGAAGTATAAAGCCTTTTGTGGCTCCATAGGCAGCTGCACAAAGGTGACCTTACCAGCCCTCTGTAGCCTGTTTGCTACATTAGCCGCTAGCAGCATGAAACCCTCAAATCTGCGACTGAACAGTTGCTGGTTGCATTGTCGGTAACGTAGGCGTCAGGCTTTGACAGGAAGGAACATTGTGGAGTACTTTTTTACATCTCAAACTTAATGTGCTGGAATTTAGAGCCAAAACAACAGAAAATGCCATGTGTCACTGTCCAAATAATTAACAGACTGCACAGCACAGAATAAGCTTTAAGTTTATGACTGTTGTGGAGGAATATATTTACTTAGGGCTGTTGGCTCAGCAGACAAAGGCACACGCTGTACGCTGGCAACATCCAGTCTGTGACCTTCATCAGATGTCACTGATTTCTCCAAACTTTCTACTCATTTTGCACAGATTTTATTCATATTGTACTTGGCAAAGAGAGGCTTCCTGTACAAACAGTTACACGTCTTAAAGATTGCAGCTTCAGAGACAGGATTTTGTAGTAGTAATTCCTACTGATAATATGCACAATTAGTCTCTTTGCCACACACACACACACGCTTGTGGTTGAAAACACAGCTATTGTTTCAGCGCCCATTTGGCACTGCAGCTACACCTTCCTCCCCAGAGAGAGAGAGCATGTTTGTGGTGGAGGTCTTAATTAGGCAGGACAGGTTATTTAGAAACGGTTCCAAATGTCCTGTAGCCAGACTGGCAGAATATGCGTGCTCACACATGCACACGCACACACAGACAAACATAAGCTATATAAAAAAAAAAAAAATCCTTGAATGAGTTTACGTGATATAAAAGAGAAATCTTTTACATCATGCAGTCCAATGATTCACGTCGCTGCTCGCTATGAGTTATCAGATATTTCTGTTTGTATTCGGTGGGCGTCCTCGGTGTACTTTTTAATTGTATTTCCTCCACAATGAGAAGCCCTCACAGCCTGCCCTGTTGTTGAGTTTCTGAGACTTTCTCTTTCTGTGGACCTTTTGTTCCAAGGTTGAATGTTAGGTCTTCTAAGACCACTGGCTTGATTGAAACCATAAATCTGTTTGACAGAAAGGCACGAGGTGACTGACCCTCTGCCTGCTCCTGTAGCTTTAATATCAATATGAAGAACTATTTGTGCCATTGTTGTGTCCTGTAATTCATTTAACTTCAAAATGAAAAACTTTGCGAGATTTCAAGAAAATGTGCTGGAAAACGGAGGTTTTATTTTGGTATTCCCCTACACTCTCCTCCTGTGCAACACAAGTCGTTATTCTCTTGTGGTGCAGCAGTGCAATGATTTCTCAGACTAGTGACACGTTCTCCGGCTCTCTTCGGTTGTCCCTTCATTACCTCTGCCAAGCAGGAACATGATGTTTTTATGCTGTTTTAACGATGCCGGTCTCATTTGTTTGTTTGCTAGTTAATTAGCAGAATATCTAAAAAAAAACTGAACTTATTTAAGTCCATGGAAGAAAAATGTTTGGTGCTTTTCGTGAATTCAGTGTCTGTCTACCTGCGTGTATAAGAGAATGCCAACCTGCTGAATAAAGATGATGTTCTGATATGTTCTGCAGCTAACAGCACTGCCCGTTCTCCTACATGTTCGTCTGTCCCTGTTCTTCCAGGTTCGTGCCAGCGCCATTGCCCAAGACGCTGACCAGAACTATGACTACGCCTCCAACAGCGTCATCCTCCATCTGGACGCAGGGGACGAGGTTTACATCAAACTGGACGGAGGCAAAGCCCATGGAGGCAACAACAACAAGTACAGCACCTTCTCTGGCTTCATCCTCTACGCAGACTGAGAACAGACAGACACAGAGACAGTCAGACAGGAAGAGATTGAGAGAAAGAGTTGTACAACGGGGGGTGGGGTGTGTGTGTGTGTTAAAAGTCGGAATGCTTTCTAGTTTTCCTAATTCTCTCCATCATCACGGACACCTCTGCTTCGTATCCATCAGCCGAGACATCCAGGCTCTGTAGCCGAGCCTGGATGCAAAGCTCCCGAGGACGCACTGACAGGGGCCGGGTGGGAGGCATGGGAGGAGTGGGACGCGGGGTGGAGGTGGGCTGGTGTTCCCGCACTCCTCACCACAATGCCGACGTGTCAGAAGCTCCTCGCTTTCAGTGTCTCTCCTCTTCAGCCCTGCTCCATTGCACAGAAAAATCAACAACAAAAATGAAAACCCCGCGAAAGTGGATGATCTCACCTCTTCTCTCCACAGTGGCAACAGTCAGCTGTACTGTCAGTGGACTCAATTGACTGAAACTCGTAGTGTTGTTCTGTGCAATTTTCCTTAGGCTGTGTTTTTATTTTGTAGACATGCATAATACTCTACACAAATGAGATCTATAAAAAAAGAATATATTTGTCCCTTGTGAAGACATTTTGTTTGACTGAGAGAGCAGATTTGTGAGATGTTACATGTGATGCAGCTGGCACAGCTGGAAAAGAAATGTTTAAATGAAGAGTGTCGGAATTTCATGGCAGTGGGTGTTTTTCTTCATCGCTGGGTACAGCAAGGTAACTATATATCGTTCATGTGGAGAATAACATTACATTTCGCACTGTACCTTCCAATGTATCTGACAAAGGAATCATCTCGTTTCGACATTATCCTTTCCACAAACCACCTCACGCTGTTTCGCGCACACACAATGTCCTGCTGCTGTCCAGATTAAAAGCAGAGCTCAAATCGTCTCCTCGGTGTTCTAGTCTTAGGTAGACGCTCGACTCGACACAACCGCGCGATGAAGCAAAATCCTCCGATTCAGAGTTAACCTAGTTGAAGAGCTCGCCGATCTTTCTTCTTCTTTGCTGTGCCGACCTCCGAGCCTCGTTGCGTGGTAAAAAATGTGGGAGAAAGTCACAAAGATGGAGAGGGAAAGAAGAAGAAGTGAGTGATGTGGTGGTGGGGGGGTTTCAGGCACAGTAACAGTGAGTGGGCAATTTTTCTGTTTCAGCGTCTCTGAGCTTCACTGGATGTCATCCATTCATTAGCTGCATATTCACTGACACACAGGCATTATGGTAATATTTACTCAACATGGCGGCCTGACAGCTTGCTTGAGAATGAAATTGATTGGGTGAGTGACTTGGTCTATTACGACTGCACGCTTGTGTGTGCGTGCGTGTGTTTGTACGCGTGAGTACGTATGTGTCCGTGCATACCAGTGAGTGTCTGCATTTTAGCATGTGCCGTGCCATAGCTACATCGTTCTTTTCCAGAGTTATTCTGTGCTACAGCCAATGACAGATATTCTACTCAGCAGCCAATGAGATTGTGCTCTGTAGGGTGGGGAGCCTCTATAGATACGATGAGAAGAACAAACAGCTTGTAAATGAAATCTATGACATGTTTGTCTATCTTATCTTTTGGAATTGTTGAATACATTTAAATAATAAATGGGATTTTTTGAGTGACTTGTCTCAGGAGAATTCTTGTATCCCAAATACGCTAATTAGAGAAAATGATCTCATTTGCTCTGTGAGACTAACTAACTACAGTGCAACAACATGACTGGAAATGTTGCCTATTCTGTCTAAAATAAGAATTTTAACAATGGCCTGTCAGCGCAAACATTAAAAAAAGATCCCATCAGCAAGTCCCTCATCTCTCTTTTCTCTCCAAAAAGTAAAGTATATTTAGGGTGATGGGTATCTAGGGAGCGATTTCTGTGTTTATGCTCCCTTCGTCCCATCTGAAAGCGATCCTGCGAGCTTCCCGCCGTCTGTAAAGGTGCGCTCGGAGATAAAGACCCTCCAACTTTAGCAACATCCACCGGTGGAGCAAAATGCAGCTCTTGAATGCTGATGAGTCCTTAAGGAAATGCAGCCTATTCCTCAATCGGCAATCACAGCGTCTTTTCACAGATTCTCATCAACAGCGGCGTGATATACCCAGCGTGGAAGTGTGGATGGAGGAGAAAAGACACGGGGAGGAAAGATTGAGCGAGATAGAGGAGGAGAGGTATATGCTTTGACAAAGACAGATGGAGACACGAGAGAAAGAGTAGGCCACAGAGAGAAGTAATGGGGAAGGGATAGATAGATAGGGAGAGGGTAAAGAGAAATATAAGGAAGACGGACAGAAGGAGAGGGGGGCTGGTGCTGATTTGGGGTGGAGAGGGAGGAGGGCCGGATTGTTTTCAGGGTAGAGTGATTCCCTGTCGGGGCTGTGTGAGGTGTCAGGAGAGATTAGCTGGCGTGAAGCTGGAGGAGAAAGCTTGAGATAGCTCGGATTGGACAAGTGTCAAGGAGTGGACGTTCCTCAGACCTGGCAGGAATGGGATGTGACACTGTTTGCTGTGTTGGTCTGCAGGACTTTGCTCTTAAGGGAGTCAGTCACCCCGCTCTGTATCATTTTATCCATTTCCCTCTGGAAAGAGAAAACAAGCTAAAGCACACTGGTGGGAATGAGAGATGTTTGAGCCGTGTTTAATGGAAGCAACATCTGGAAATTGACATGATTACTAGAAACAGGGGCAGGGAAGAAGCATCTATTAGAGTGTTTTAGTGTTTGACACCAGGTCAGATTTTGTTTGAAATGTTTTGGTTTACACAAAGCGGGACAAAGTGGGAACTGGCTGCTCTTCAACACAAATGCACTTATGCTGTCAGAGCAGAGACGGCGAATGAAGGAAAAGGGCAAAAGTGAAGCTGAGTTCCTGGTTCATCCTGTAACAAAAATGCATCTGCTTTGCAAAAGGGAGCAACAAGGCTCATGGAAAAAAGTGGGTCTCGCTCCACTCGCTCGGCTCTAAGAATAAAGAATAATGAAGCAGTTTGGGTCAAATCTGTAAAATCAGTGGGTCGGGGAGCAGATATGGATAAAGTGTGCGGTATATATTCCACACAGTAATAGACTGATACACACAGAACATGCTATTTCTGAGCTGACATTACTTTTTCATGCAGTACGACCACATGAGGGAAAAAATAACATGAATTAACATGAAAAAATAAAGAATTGATCACGATCTGGATGACGCGGCAGACAGTCAGCAGTCTGTGGATGTTGAGATGTGGCCAGAAACAACTTTCCTGACAGAAGTTGGACACTAAAGAGGAACAGAAGGGTTGAAAAGCATTTAAGACAGACGCCGGGGTATTTCATTCATAACGTATGTGACGAATCACACCGAGGGCCTCATTTATAAAAACGTTCTCAGATTTATACTTGAACTTAGTCTGAAGATCATTGTGCTTATGTTTGACTCACAAAAACCTAAAAATCCCATTTGTAACTTCCACACCTGTAGTCTGTAGATCTCAAATCAACTTAAACTGACAGCAGCTGCGATGGCGGGGGAGACTAAAGCCGGGCAACGTGTATCATTGGGTGGACTAAAGAAAGCCAAACACACAGCTCAGGAGTGTGTTGCTGCTGCAGTGAGCGAGGTGAAAGACAGAACTGTGGCTGATATTTAAAAGAAATGGTCTGACCTTAAACGACAAGGGAGAGACAAAAGAGCGAAAAGGACAAAAACAAATAAATAATTAAGAGAGGATTAAAAATGAACACACACACGCACACACACACACACACAGGGGGTGGTGGGGTTGAAATTGTTTAAGAATTCAATATGAAAAGATTAATTGATGCAGTGTGTTCAAAAATAATGACTGTAGGTCTGTTAATTCCTCACGCCTTTAATTGATAATTCCTGTCACATTATTCATAAAGCTCATGCGCAGACTTGGACGCACGTGTGTCCCAAACTGCAACACTTCACTCAGAGATAAGATCATTTCCTCGCCAAAGCATGGTTTTAGAAATAACTGCTCATATGTGGTTTCCTGCTTCTGTCATACTTAAGATGAGACTGTGCCTAAACTCTTTCTTAACATGTTTACAGTCAATTTCACGACAGCTCCTGAGCGTCTCAGCAGCGTTTCCAGGGTTTCTCCTGTGAAAGCACCTGGCAGACGTGGGACATTGGCTTATTTGCTTCTCAAGAAAGGAGCAGCTCACCTGCACATCATCATGAGATAAACTGGGCCCAGGTGTGTCTCATGCTGCTAATGGGGTTCTGTTCTATAAGCCCCGCCCCCTGCAGGCATGAACACGCCGGCTGTGTCCAAAATGACTCCCTGTTTACTACTTCGTGCACTATATTTACTTTTTGGTGGCAGGATATTTCAGGTGTGCATCTCCAGTCCTACATAATGACACACTATGGAGTAAACTATGTCTATTTCAGGGATGCACATACTTTTTCACTTGCAGGGCCAAAACTGAAGCTTAATGGTAGACTATGGGCCAAAAGCAAACATCTGTTGTATTGTTAACATGCAGAATGGTGCTCCTGTCCTCTTATTAATGAGTTACTTAATGACTTAAAGTGTCACTCTGCCTGCCATGCTCAGAATATTAAAAGAATAATATTTAAAGAGTATTTTACACCACATAAAAAGTAAAACAGCATAAACTGCGATTTCTTTTATCATTTTTTAGCCCTGGTTATTTCTATAGGGAGTATTGATTTTGGCCACAGCCATAGAGCAAAAAAAGCAGCAGCCAGGCCAGATTTTTTTTTGGTGTATTTTAGCATTTTAACATACTGCATGTTGTGTCATGTTCTGCATGCATTTTTAACAGTGTCAAGAACATTTCACTTAAAGGGACGGTGAAGTTGAGTGAAGTTAAATGAAGCGAGGCGCCACGAGAGAAAGGAGGCCACCAAATCCTCTAAATCCTGGTTTCTCATTTGCTATGCAAATTAAACCAAGGTGTTGATTAATACGATCTTGATGGTCATATTTCATTTTATTATGCAACGTTAACAGCAGGGTTTTCACGGCAGCACCCTGTGGGCAGAAACTGTTTTGTTCAAGAGCAGCTCGGCAGCCTGTTGGCAGGTTTACAAAAGGTTTCCATCTACAGTGATAACTTTTAGAGTTCTGACTTGCACGCACTCGAGCACCATTATTGTCTTTCTATGTTCAAGGCTGACCTTTTTCTCTCACTTTCTTTTTTCACCTCTTTTCTTTTCTCCTTACTGTGCCCTGCCTTTAACCTGGTATGACACCCACAAAGGTTAGGAAAGCAGACAGCTGTTAGTAGACCAGTAGGCCTCCTCCTGCCGCCCCAGAGCTTCTCCTATTTGCACACACACACAAGCATAAGCGAACACACAGAAACCTCTGCATGATAGCGCAGTCACACATTAGCACTGTCAACCTTGCTCTGTTTGCTCCTACCACCGCACATGATTCCCCTTGTCAGTTTGGGTTGCGGCCGAGGAGGAAGCCTTTCCCAGTTGTCCCCGGATGGTCTGAAGCTGCCAGGCCAGGTGTACTCTGCAGTCACTCCCTGTGCCGGGGGGATGCCGGCCGAGCTGAGCTGAGTCGCCCGGGCTCTTATCTGCGGGCCCACCCTCGGACTGTGTGACACCGTGACCCAACCTCGCCGCTCCACTGCCTCGCATACACTTGTTCAACACTGCAACAACATATTCCTGTCTGCAGCAGAACGAAAGTTGACTCACAGAACTTCAGGCACCTCTGACCCTCATTCCTTTCTCTGACTTTAACTCGCCACAACTGCTATCTTGTGCTCCGCTCCCCTTGTACTTTTGTTCGTCGTAAATGTCTGATCACGGCCTGCGTTGGCCCTAACATGCTGCAGGCAGAAACAGACAGAATGCAATGCAGTCAATGTTCCCCACTTTCTCCGTCTCCTCCTTCCTCACAGCGAAAACACCACGGTATCCTCACATGTTGTAGTGCCGCATCTCCAGAGAACTCACTGTAAAGAGAGATAAAAAAGCACAAACAAACATCCAACATGCCTTTTTTCCCCTTCAGCAGGCTGAGTGCATTAGTGACCTTTTAAAGTGCTGTCTCCCTAGTGCTTTGCACACACCCCAAAGAAGAACAAACTACTAATAGGGCTAAAAAGCTGACACACTTTAAACAAAGATCAAACCATTTCTTGGCTATGAGGCAGTGCTTGCTGCATTAATGGTATTCAATTATGTAGCCAAGACAAACAAGCATCTTTGTAGGCAAACAGCAGCCAACTGTGCACATGTTTGTGCAGAATGAGGGCCACAAATATGTAAAAATACTGTTTTACTTTTCATATATATACTGTTAAGTGTCAATCACTTATGGTTCAACAATCTAACACTGTACATTCACGCCATTATCTACAACAAGATCCAGGACTAGTGCGTTCACCTGTTTCACATTCAATTTTTCATACAAATTGATATAAAGGTCCAGGATTCTGAGCAAACAACAGCTATGCAGATGAGAGACACAAGAAAACTGTGAATACAACAGCACAGAACAGATTCAATGCACTGTTTGGTTCAAGGAAAAGACAGGGTGGCGGAGTACATTCGAAAAAGCAGCAACTTGCAGATATGGACGTATTTGTTTTCTTCATCTACAAAATGACCTTATTGGTTAGAATCGTGGGAGGCAGCGAGCTCACACCATATGACTTTAATTGCAGCGAGTCTGTATGTGTGTGCGTGCCCGTGCTCGCGCGCGTGCTCGTGTGCGCGGGGTGCGGTGGTGTTTGCGTGAGCGGACATCAGACGGAGCTACAGGGCCTACGGCAGGGAACTGCGGCGAAGTGGATAAGGTCAGAATTGCAGAGGGCAAATGTCAAAGAGGAGATATTACCCTCCACATTACTCCCACTCAACCAGGATGAGCCATTACACGGTGTATTTCAGACATTAGCATGCAGATAAAATAGATATTGACAAGCAAGAGAAGTAGTCACCTTTGCTGGCAAATTAAAATATTGTTAATAACACATAAAGCCTCTACGAGATGTCTGAGGGAGACACTGATATGTGGAAGTAAGTAATCATGCCAAACTTCTAATAAAATACAAAAGCCTCCAGATTCTTGCATAACTTTGAGCAGTCGGCTTGTACTGAGTAATAGCTCCCCAAATTTAGCTCGGTTTGCTCTCTCCTGCTGTGTCTCGCAGTCTGATGGATGTGTGGCATGCTAGTCATGCCGCCTTGTGTCACCTGTGCGGCGCTCACTCCGGGCAGGGAGACAGGGAGCGAGCCATGGGAGGTCTGGAGGAGGCCAGAGAGGGGGAGAAACAGACATCTGTGATTAACACATACAGACACGTGTCAGTGTGGAGCATTCGCTGGGAGGCGCGCTGGGAGACGCTCACACACAACCTGCTCCTGACAGCAGAAGTCTGCCTAAATAAGGACTCAGATAAAAGGATGAAGAAAATCTGGGGAGACCATGAAGAGCCCGCCAACACGTTCGCACAGAAACGTGAGCGTTCGCGTTGCAGGAGAAGAGATTAATTAATCGATTGGTGAAAAATGCATTTCGCGCTGAAGTGAAAGGCACGCAGCTGTCTGCACATCTCACACCTCCCTCGCCATGTGCTATAACAATGACTTGTTTGTAGTGTTATTTAGAAACATGAAAGGATCTCTGGAGACGCGCCAATTTACGATGGTTTGGGGGTTTGAAACAACAATTCCATTTTTCTTTTCTAACGCCATATGTTCAGATTACACAGAACTCTCCTTCTCTGTGTCTCTGAATACTTGAGAATGAGAAGTGCCACCGACATAAGCCATCACAGCCCCCTTAACCAACACAAACACACGTCCAATCTCAATCCTCACCCTGACCTTAGAGGATATTTGAGGTACATTACAACCTGGGTGTTACTTTTATAGCTTTGGTCATCATTCCTGTCAAAACTAGCACTCAGTAAGTTAATTGCTGAGATCTGGAAAAGAGGAAATTAGTGCGACTTAATTAGTCACATGATCCTACAGGATTTTTAACAGGCCTCCAGATTAGTTAACCTATTTCAAAGTGACATCTAAATTCAAGTTATTACCAAAATATCTGTTACATACACAGTTACATACCAGCATCTAGATTCAACTCTGACCTGCTGGACTTCGACATTGCATACCAACGCACTGGCTACTCCATTCTCAGTCATATGTACTGCATGCTGCCTACAAAATGAGCGATTAAGTATGCCATGACCAGCAGCCTGTTAACACCTGAGCAATCAAGCAATACATCTTCTCTGCATCCCATATCGATCGCAGCATTACTGTCCCGAGCTACGGTTGAATGAATTTTGTATCGCAAATGTAAATCAACATCTCTTCTTCCACTCAATGTAACAGTTTCCAGTATTATTTTATGGCAAAATTAAAGAAAAATGAGGAAAAAAGCTACTAAGGATAATGAATTAAGATAGAATAACCATTAAGATGAAAGATGGACCAACCAGTGTTTCCAGCTACTGTTGGTTTGCTTTATGGGGAAGAAGAAGAGGAGGCTGCTGAGCTGAGCTGACTGCAAATGAGAAGAGCCTGGAGATAATGAGGAGGAGGTGCGATCTTTGATGAAAATTGCAAAAAACAAACAAACGCCTGCAGCGTGGTGCTAGAACCGTCTTCCTCGCAGTCCGCCATTGGACGGTTTGAAGTCATACTTAGTATGAACAGTGTGAACACAGCCTTTTACTGACATTTTGTTCACTCTCAGTTTCGGTTTTACCTCCGAAGTGGTTCAGATATTCTTGCCAGAATGTTGGCATGTTTTCATTTTCATTTATATTTTCATTTTCGTTGGATGGATCATATTTCTTTCCCTGTAGGACTGTGCTGTCATGATGTTCCAGGTCTCAGCGAGAATAATCATAACCAACAGAAATGATGGCCAAGGCTGCAAAACTAAGAAGCAAGTCGTAACACAGCAAAAATATCCTTCAGTCATTATAAACGTAATCCAGATCTCAGTCTAAAACTGAAATTGGTTCGCACAGTACAAGAAATAAAAGAGCCCCCCTGTACAAGTGGGCAGCGCTGCTAACTGAGGATCATCTGACTAGATGACTTGCTGTTCCACTGGGCTGATTCACAGACAATTGCAGAGGCAACAACAAATGTTCAACATCTCCTTTACCGAATACATTAACCTGCTGATTGGCTGGGAATGAGACAAGGTTTCAAATAAACAGAAGAGATAATGAGCCCCTGCAAGGTGAATGAGACCACAGGGGAGGACAAAAGGGCAAAAGAGGCCTGAGAGAGAAAAAAACTAAACCAACACCAACACTCCTCACCTGCGTCTGGCTTCCAACTTCCAGCGCTGATCCTGATGTGAACTTAAATGGTTACGAGGACGCTTTGAGGAGTCTGCGTCTCTGAGGAGTTGCACAAGCAGAAACACACACACACATGCGCACACACACACTTGAGGGAATGGTTCCACGGAGAGATTCAGTGAGCCATCTGCCAAATTAGGCCATGAGCCATGAGCCCACAACTTCACTGTTCTATTCAATTTTCAATTACTGGGCTAGAGGCTTAAGCACAAGGTCTGTATACATGCATTTGAACACATGCGCACATTAATAGAATAGATATTTTTTTCACACATGCATCCAATATGAGATAAGATGAATCATGCAAACACGGCTTAGTTATTCATACTGTTTCCATAATGGATAACTTACATGTTACCACTGTGTTTTTTTGTTTTTGTTTTCATTATTCAACATTTGGGATGAAGACGTACAGCGAGGGATGCAACAGCCTGAGTGGGAAATCAGCTACTGGGAGTAACAAACGCATGACAGCGTTGATCTACATACATGCATACACATGAGCACGCAAACATACAGTAAACTGTTCATTAGCAAACACACGAAGACGTCTCCGTTGCTGAGAGCTGCTTCTGTACCCGGTGCCAGCTCCACCCCTCCCAAAATGTCAGAGGCATACATAGCAGGGAGGGTGTGAGGTGATAAACGCACCCGACTGAAAATGTCAGAGTGTCGCCTGTTGCCATGACAGCCGTCAAAGTTTGGCAAGGACTAGAGTGCTTCAGCCAAAGGCCAGATTACTTGCTATGGCTAATTGAGCCCGTGGTTTCTAGTACAACTTTATGCAGGTGTGTGCTCCAAAACGGTGCTGGAAAATCTGCATTTCTGTGTGTTAATAAAAAAAAACAAATAAAGAAAATAACACTCCTACATAATTAGTCTCTGCCAGTGACAGTGATCACTCAGAAAAAATGAGTCACCAAACTAAGTTATTACAGAAAACATATTTCAGAAGCAGGGAATGGAGAGTTGTTTGCAAAGTAACCTGAGGGGAGTGGGCAGATGGAAGGAGGTGAAAGCTATTTATGGGAACGTTTGGGGTCTCTGTGGTCCTTCCTGTTGATCAGTCATCAGTGAGCCCACCCTAAGGCCGTGGTTACATGCAAAACCTTTTAATGCAGCTTGGTTAGTACATCCAAGGTCGTGCAAAGATGCTCTGCTGAAACTGGAGCAAAGTTGAAACTTGGTGCTGGTAGATTCGACATTTTCTCTATCTACTGTATGACGTCAGCACCAATCACTTCTCATACATGTGCAACGTAACAAGCTTGACTTTTCATTGATGCTGTTATTTCAGCTGCGCGTTGACTTGGTACTATGGCACATTTTTAGGCTTAGACTTTGTGTGTGTTGTTTTGAACTGAGGCAAAACCTCATTTCCATTTATGTCGGAGTTAAAGCAAACCACAGCTGTCAAAAGTATGACTGAGCTGAATCAACAAGTTTCACAAAGGTAATATATTACTGGACGGTTGTTTTGGATTTAATACTGAACAGTGCAAGGCGGTTTCTAATTAGCCGGATATCTAAAAAACGAAAGAGATTTTAGTGGCATTTGGTGGAAAATGAGATAAACGGGCAAGAAATAATTGATTAATTGACAAGACAACCACAACTACGGGTCCACTTCCTCGTTTGTTCTTGAGCTCTGGACTGAATTACGTGGTCTCCATCTGCAGATGTCAATCAAACCAACTGACGTGCAGAAGTTTTTTCCGCTGCATAAATTGTCTGAGCATGTATCTCTCCATATAAATCACTGATTTTTGTCCCAACACAGATTACTGACTAAACTCAAGAAGGCAAACACTCAAAAATTATAAATTGAATACTGTTTTCAAATAACTGGCTGCCAAGTCATTCATGAAGGCAGTGTGGAACTGCAGCCAAATTTACACAATGCATGAACACATCACGTCTAAGTGTTAAAATCTGAACCTGCATTTCGTTTACAGGTGCAATGAACACCTGTCTTTATCTGAGTACTAAATAAAAAGAATCTGTTGTGAATTAAAATGGACATGATGACATTTTCCATTCTATTTTTTATTTATTTATTTGTTGTACTCCTTTGAGGCAGTGTTTGTTGCTCTCTGGCTGTGTGAAGCAGCTGCTGACTGTGTTCCTGCAGGCGGGTATGAGGCTCTCTGTCGACTAATTATAATGGAAATGTGATAAATTACTAGAGTGGTTGCCAATAGCTACAAACGTTATACTAAGCTCAGTGTATTCAGATATCACTTCCATAAATTGAAAGCATGAAGGAAAGTTTTGAAAGACCAGTCAGTCAGAAAACTCATGAAGCTGAGGGACATGAACCTGACTGATGGCTAAACGTCCATTAAATTCCAAACCAATCATAAGCAGCCCGACAACGCGGGTCAGCGAAGCCACTGGGACAAACACCATCAAGGGCAGGACAGCTGAGGAGCTGTCTCTACGTCCACACAGGGTCCATTCACTGGACAGCATGCGCTGCAACCAGCTGACCACGTCAAGGTGAGTGGTGGCTATGTCTTCAGAGAAGGAAACCTTTCAGTGCTGGAAGTTCAACAGTATTTTCCTATGAAATCTGAAAAGGGCTCCTCTAATGTAACTGTACTGAAAGGTAACTTAATGTGATGGCAATCAGAAAATAAATAACCTCCCACCCCACCATGTACTCATGTACATTTAAGATGTAATTTGTCTCCATATTTCGCTCTGGGCCCAACCAGTGCGCTTCATGTTTAATGTTTAATCTCCATTCATGACAAATTAATTGCTCGCTAGCTAACAGACGCCTTTTGCACAGCCACACCTTCATTTATGAACCTTTTGATAGAAAATCGTAGCTAACATCAGTCCTCCCTCAATCCAGATGAAAGTTTTAAGATCTAATAACACTCTAATTTAATTCTGATTCAGCCAGTGCTGGTGTGTGGTTCAAACTACCTGGTTTAAATGTATAATTTAAGGACTTTTCAGCTATGGCCCAATTTAAAACAATTGTTAGAAAAGTAGTCAGAATGCACTCAAACTGTAAGTTACAGTACTTGATGAAGGGCCAGAAATGTAGGCCTAATTAGATTAAGATTAAGACACCCTTTGTCACACACAACACAACATGCACACACGCCATGCTTTGGTGAAATTATTCTTCCGCTTTTAACCCATCCTGGTAAGTCCTTCCTCTGCAGCAGACCAGGAGCGGTGGGCTGCCAGCTGACAGCGGCGCCCGGGGACCCAGTTCCTTTCTTGTCACCATTGGTCAGGTGGTGATCTTCTTGCATGTTTTTAGTGGGGGTTTTTATGGAGGATACCCCAGGAGAGAACATGCAAACTCCACACAGAGAGGCCCCTTTCCTCAAGATAAGGGGCAGCAGGCACCGAAGGCATGGTGGAGGACACGCCCCCGGCGCCCACAGCGCCCCAGGCAGAAATCAAACCCGGGACCTTAGTCTATTATTGTTTTATATTTCTATTGTCTGACCAAACAAATTTTACATTTATGAGCCTGTATCAGTGTAAACACACAGCCACTTAACCAGAAAATGCTCTCAGACCTCCACTAAGGAGGCAGTCAGGGCTCAATATAAAACCCGCAGTTCTACTACCAACAGATAAGTCCTTATCTCAACAAGAACAAAAAAAATTAAACAAAACAAAACAAAAAAACCTCTTCAGGGTCCCATGAAGCAAACAAAAATACTCACTTTGAGACTCAATGCAACAGTTGGCCAATATAAATTAACCCTACTGTGGCTAATGTTGGCAAGCTAACCGACGATGATTCTGAGGAGGGACCGGGCCACTTCCTGTGCACATTTCCTGAATTCATGAATATCCTGCGGGCCGGATGGGAATGTTTGGCGGGCCGTTTGTGGTCCGCAGGCCGACAGTTGGCGTTAACTGCCCTATATAATTACAGCAGTGATTGTGTTTATGCAATATCACAGACAGGTCAGTAGTCATATTACAGGGAGGTTATATCAACAACACTAATGGCAGAAGGTTGGCAAACAGGTCAAAATAGAAAGATGAACATCAGTTACTTTTGTGACTGCAGATGGCCTGTGGAAGCCATCTGCTGTTTCAATGCTTTTCCAGTTACTTCAGGCTATGGCTGGATGTCATTAGACAGTTCATGGTGCAGGGTCAGACCCCGACCAGCTGAAGGGCACTTAGAGCAAGACTAACAATTCTCTAATTTTCCAATTGCGGCTTTAATTAAAAGTGAGGCTGTAACTGTGTAATCTGCACCACCTGGTTCTAATGCGAGCGGCCTGTGTGGGTTTTCTCCAGGTGCTTCTGTTACCTGTCATTACATCATATGTTTGTCAAACCTCTCAGCCAATGCAGGCAGTCCTACAACTCTCTAATAGAACAGGCTGACGTAGAAAATGGACTTTTGGACTTTTTACCACCACTGATGCAATAAGAGAGAAAGTTTGATTCAATCATCCCCAGATTATTATTATCATACATCATCTTTACAGAGAGAACAGCCATGTTTCTCAGTCGTAGAGTCCTAAAGGTGCAAACAGAGGTAATGAATCTTCATTAATTGGCTGAAGATCTTTTGCAGTAGTATACTGAACATCCCTGGACTCTGATTACTGCATAATATCCATCGTAATATATTTCCTTGTCTCTGCAATGAAACATGTAAACATTTCCGAATAGGTAGAAATTGCTTTTGCACTGTCCTCTTTGTTTGCACAAAGTTTAAGTTATAATCCCATTAAAGCGCCAGTTTGCTCTTTAATTGTTCAGATACGTGTAAGTCTTGAGAGAGTGTGAGCAAAGAAAGTGAAGGTAAACTCTGCCGCTTTCATAAGCTTTTGCAAACACTTGCAAAAAAAAAGTGTGAACAACCTAAAATTGTAAGGCTTTTAATGGAAGACGAATTGGAGCAGCACTCCTCATTCTGCATTTCAGAAATATTTAGTTTGGCTATATTAATCTTGAAGTTGATGACTATTTTAGAGCACAATCAGAGCCTGTAGCATGAGCAGAAGCCTGGTCTAACAGTGGATTAGAGGCTGGTTGGCTGCTGTGTGATTCAGGAAGCACTGACCTTTAGCGGCTTCAAAATAAAAGTCTTTTCTCAGGAGGTAATTATTTTGCACCAACAGCACATTAACACTTTATTATCACATGTAGCAAAGGAGAGCAGATCAGAGGAGAACAGCTTCTCTGATGAGAACATGCACACAAGAAACAGTGATTAGAGCGTCTTATAGCAGCAAGACAACAGAAAACTCATGCGGGCACAAACAGTGCGAGTGGGATATATTACTTTTTATTTTTTATATATTTTTGACAGAACATGGGAGGTTATTTTTCTCATGATTTATGTTTATTACAGCCATACCTTGCAAAATTGTGAGCAGTATACTAGCCAAGCAGCAACCTCCGGGGCTGAAAATGAAGCCAATGTGCCAAAAGTTGCAGTTCCACAAACAGCCACTTGAGGCTGGCTCCAAAAGTGAGTCAATCCCCATAGACCCCCACATTAAAATACCAACTTTACAGCAGAAATAAACACATTTACAGCCCGGTACAATGGAGTGAATTCCCCGTTTGTGACAACTGCAGAGGGTGAATTTTCATATAGCTCGTTTAAATTATATTGAGGACAAAGGTTGTGCATAATTATGGGCATGGCCGCTTTGAGCGACAGCTAGCTGCTGGGTTTCAGCAACCAGGCTTCATTTGGCTCATCTCAGCTCCACCCATGCTCCACCTCTGTGCCCATTTTCGGATTGGCCGGGAGTTTGGCGACTGTCCCTTCCGTCACAAAGATGACATCCATGTTTCATACAGGCATTCTTCGGTTTCAAGCCAAACAGATTCTCTTGTCTTGTGGATAATTACAGAGTTAACTGTAATTTCATTTCAAGCAAAAAACATCTTTATCTTTGATTGTTTTATCTCCTGTCACAACGCCTAAAAGTCACGCTGAAGATGTACAAAAAACACATCTTTCATCCTTCATATCCTTCTCGCTGTTTGCTCATTATTTGATATGAGTTGACTCAGCCCAAATAGAATCAATTATGAGGATTTGTTTGCTTTGTTTACTTGTTCGTGGAGAATAGACAAATGCTCAAAGCTGCACCACTCCCCTGGTTAATACGGGTCAGTGTTAGTGTAAAGACTGAGCCCGTATAAATCCAGAGGTTATGAAAACCCTCACACACAGGAACAAGCAAACAGATGACGGATATTCTGACGCAGTGATTCTGACACGGCGGACATGTTACGCACGTTGACAACACACTCGCTTGTGCAACACAGTCAACACAATCACCTCCTGATCCGCAAAAGGCCAAGTGTTGACTTTGACAAAGGCCAAATCACTTTTCACTCTCTTCCAATCTCCCTCTTTCCTGTCCTTCTTTTCTCACCCTGTTACCTGCTTTACCTCCTGCTTCTCCCTGAAGGTGTGCTGTAAGGCTGCAACTAAGGATTATTTCCAAAGTCAGTTCATTTCCAGTCTTTTTCCTCACTTAACTGATTAATCATTCAGTTTATAAAATGTCAGAAAAATGTCCATTCCAGTTTCCAAGAGTCCAAGGTCACATCCCAAACGTCCCCTGCTTTGTCCAAACCCCAAAGCTCTTCCATTTCTAATGATATACAGAGAGAAGCAGGAAATCTTCACATTTTAGAGGATGGTTTTGCCTGAAATGATTACTCAGAGATCAAATTAGTTGCTGTTTTTTTGTCGGCTAATTGATTAACAAGCTAATTGTTGCCGCTCCAGTGTATTGACCCACCTATCAGAAAAGAAAAATCTGGCTTCTTGCCTTAGATGCTGAATTCTCTGGAGGTGTCTGCACTTTTCTAAATCTATTTTTTTACACCTTACTGTGGTAAATGCACTGCATTGTGTTTGGACTTTCCCCACTATAAGGAATCTGGTGGCGAGACAAGATGAAAACATGTGTTGGCATCAAAGCCTCCAGGGGATAAATGTCCAGTGTACCTGAAGCTCTCACTCTGCCAGGCTTTTACCAGTCTGTGTTTTTGTCCAGGCCACTGGATTCTTCCAGGATAAAATCTCCTCTTTCTCTCCGTCTCTCCTGGGCTGTTTCTCTGTGGCGCCACAGGGGAACAGTGAGACCAAGAGTGAGCCTCCGAGAGCAAATTATGTACATTTAAATGAACCGTTTCCTTGAGTCTGCTCAGCTCAGCGCTGAGAAGGAGTTCAGACGGAACGGAGCTGGAACAGGAGGTTGAGAGCGTGTGTGTGTGTGTGTGTGTGTGTGAGAGAGAGTGAGATGTGTATCAGGGATACATACGGTGCAGCCCTGAGTAGGAGTGTAAAACTTGAGTGGACCCCAGGCCCTCGCTTAGCCTTAATAGCTTTCCTGTCCACCTCCTCCTGCTGCATTAGAGTTACATTTCCACTCTGGGGGGACGTTCCTCCTTTTATATATTTATTTATTCTATTTTCTATCGCTGCCCAAATGCACCGACTTCATCCACACAGTCACTTCACAGAGGAGGTGCTGCAGGACTTCAAAGGCTGCTTAAACGTTCCTGCAGGGGTCTGGCAGCAATGGAGAGACAAGGAAAGTTTCAGCAGCCATCAGTTCTGCCCAGACACACACGCAGACACACACCTGTGGCTTTGTTTCACATTCAGACAATGCATCATGGAGCCTCCTTTGTTTGTCAGGCTGTTCCATTATTTACCTCCTCCCCTTTCCCATCCACCTGGGCCTTCGGATGCCATTTATCATCCCTGAGAAACCTTGCGTCCGCTAGAACTTGAAAACCTGATGAATAAGTAAACTAGTTCCTCCACACTGCCACACACTTCCTGTCCTTTTCACAAGAACAAAGACAAAGAGCCAGGATGCAGTGCTGCAGTCACCGCCTTGAGTGGACTGCACACAAAAACAGACTGTGCAGACTTTCGCTTCTGTGAAAAAAAAAAATAAAAAAAACTATTCCCTGACCTCCAAAGGACTTTATTTGATTCTCAGAGCCTTCAACTGCTTTCAGAATTTTTCTACAAGTCATTAAAGTCATTAAGCTACACGATAAGACGAACTCAGAAATGGTGGTAAATCGGTCCCTTGCGAGATTACACCGCCTCTCGCCTGCACGGACACTATCTGCACTGTGGCTTAGACTACAAGTTCAACTCACCACCAGCTCCAGTCCTCAGCTCCAGCTTTCTCCAGCGAGCATCCACACAATCCGCTGTTTGCCAGCCAGCCAGTGCTGTCTAAGCATTCCTGTCCATCCAATGAGCTGGAGTCAGCCAAATAGTGATCTGCTGTTAGTTATTCAATTACTTCACCCGACTGGCCTCCACTCCCTGGGGCTGCTGGTGGGGGGTACCAGGGAAAGATGGGTGTGCTGCTTTGTGTGGTGTGGTGCTCCCTCCAGGGAGAGGCGGAGACCTCCCTGCAGTATCACTCTCATTTCCCACCATAATAGAATTAGTGCGAATTAGCCAATTAGAAAAACAAGAGTCAGTCGTCATGTCATTTCCCTAACTGCTGCCAACCTGTTTCCTCTGTTTTCTTTCCTCGTGGCTTGCGGTGAATGTGTGTGTAAATCCCTGCGAGTGTCTCTGTGTGTTTGAAGTAATTGATATTGTGAAAGTATTCCCATGTGGACTGTAAGCTCCCAACAACTTTTAGGCGCACTAATACCAACAAGGCTCTAAGCCGCAGGCGTACCCTGGATGAAATATCTGCTGTGTCTGCCAGGAGACAAATCTATTCTCTGCTTTCAGTAAAATACTGTCTATGCGGCAATATCTTATTTGTAGGCTGAGACCAAAGTCTCACAGGGACCAATTGAAGCTAGCTCTTTCCATCCCTGTGCTTTGTGTGCTAATTACAAAGGTCAGAAAGACTGATGGCTTAACAGAGAAGGTTATAAGATGAGGTTATCACTGTCTGACTCCCTCTCTTTCTTCCCTTTTCTCCCACTTTCTACTTTTTTTTTGTCTCTATTTCAGGCATTTCTGCTTCTCCACAGGGTGCTCACGGATGAACAGATCATCTCGGCCGACTAGAAATATCAAATCCGTGAGCTGATAATGGCTGACGTGGGTGAATTTCCATATCCTCTGGATGCCATACCAGTGTTTGTGCTCCAGGTAGCAACAGTGGATGTAGCAGGAGGTCATGTGAAGGATCTGGCTTCTTTCCCACTACCCTTCTGCCCCCCCAGGGGCTTCTCTCTCTCTCTCAATATCTCTCTCTGCGTGTTTCATGTTCTGTCGATCTTTTCTCTATATGATGACACAAGAGTCAAGCCTCCTCTTGTGCTGCTCGAGCCCAGTGGAGATAACATGTGTGGCATGAAGTGTCACCCTCCGCCATCACATGGCAGCTCAATTAGCGCCCCACACATTAACTGGGAAAAAACTTCTCTCAGCATGTCGCAAATTTAAATCAACCATCACATCACAGCCTCCTTAAACGTATAACCTTCTTTTAACCTTGCCATGTCTATATGAGAGGAGGTGAGAAAGGAAAGCCAGAGAGACAAAAAGACAGACTCTCATTTTTTTACCTCATCAACACACTCCCGACTTCAGAGATATTTCTGCCTCTGCTGTCTGAAAGCATTTCACAGTCATCTATTTTTTCATCTTTGAGAAATCAGCTGTGTGTCAGCAAACATGCTGCAGTGTTACATACAGTCTATCCCACCAATTATATCGTGAGGATTTAAAGCTGAGATATGCAGATTGCAGAACACTTACCCTACACACATATCGCTGTGCATTTTCACTCACCCATGCAGCATAAACGTGACTCAATATTCATCTTTTCAAAGAGCACATATTAAACCATTAATGCAATGCACGCCCTCACCCGCCCTCTGAATAACCTAATTAGTCTTCAAATGAGATGTCGGCTGGTCTCTCATATTGTCTCATTTCACAGAAATCAGGGGGGAATCCACCGAGACAAGACAGATAGTGCAGCAGTACTTAACTAGACCTCAGCACCATGACGATCCACGAGGGATTATCCACATTCATATTCACTGAAAAACACACAGCGTTGGCTCTAATGAACATACAGTCCTCATGAGCAAATACAAGCAAACACATACATGCGACTGGCACACACACGATAACACACACGTCACTTGCTTCAGGTCCTAAATGCACAGGCTGGGTGGGTGGATGGGTGGGGTGGGGGGGGGGTTCCCAGTCCCCGGAGAAGAGCTGGCACCCTCAGGTGATAATTAGCACTGCAGTTCAGTGACCTTGCTGAGGCTTGAGCACGAGAAGAAAGAGCCTTGAAAGTTTCAGTCTGACATATTGTTTCCCACATACAATCCAAAGAAAGACAGACTTACAGAACAGAGTGTATGGTTTGTTGTTGATGATCAGAAAACAGAGAAAAACAACAAACAGGATGAGCTTCAGAAGTAAAGCAGCATTTCATATCAATAAAAAGTCAAACCCAGCGACAGACTGCTTGGCTGTGGGGGAGTACGAGTCCTCCCAGACTTCTAGTTGTCTTATTACAAGTGTTTTAAAGTTTTGTTTTAATTCGGCTTGCACAGCAGACGCTTGTTTAAATAAGATGGACAGGATTATTGGGACTACAACTGTTATTTATGAAGACAAAAATGACAAACATTCACTGGTTCCAGCTTCTCAAATTCTCTGCTTCATATCATTAGAGTTAGAGCTATCAAAATTGTCTTATTTCTGTCAATCATCTTATCAGTTAATAGACTAAGAAGCTCAGTTGTGAAGAGGATCAACCATGTAAACACTTTCTTGTTTATCTGTAGCCTCTCTGTAACATAAAAATATGTATATGTGTGTATATATATATATAAAAAAATATGATGCAATATGATGAAGTTAAAATTGAAAGCCTGCAAGACTTTTCAATATATATAAGGATATTCTGGATTTCCCCAATCCAGTCAATAAATGACACATGCATGGATATCACATGAATACAGTCGACCATCCACTTAATAAATGAGTGGTGTTGTTTTATAGAAATACTCCATCAGTCAGTATAAGTCCACACAGCTGCTGGATGATCGAGCATCAGAAACCATCACTATCACTCCCGATCGCCGGCAGCCATCGCTGCAACTGAGCACGTGTGTCTCCCAACACCCCGAGTCCCTCAGGGTCCACCCACCTCTCCTCTCCACCACAAGGCTTTGGCTGTTGTGACAGCCCTGCTGCCATGGGAGCATCTATTTTGGCGCAGACCTTGATCTTGGGTGACTTCACATTCAGCCCTCAGTCTCTGATCAGATGTGCCACACATACACCCCGATCAGCTGCAGGATCTCGAGTAAGTGCGGACCTGGGGTAGCAGTGTTAGCGGGCCTCTGTAATGGGCACAGCTCTGGGCCGGGAGATGAACCATGGTCCTCTGACCAACCGTCTTTCTGAGATGTGAGATGAGTCCACCTGCTGCCAAATTCCTGACAAGCACAGATTGAGAATCACTTGAGGATGAGTTGCTTATGAAAATGAATCAATAATAACGGAGTTGCTAGCTCATGCAGAACAAAAGGATCACCAATTCAACCCTGAATTACCCTCTCCAATGTTCTCCTTTTCTCAGTGAGTCACCCTCGTCTTCAACACACACACACACACAAATGATCAAACTCTAGTGTTATTGCAGATGTCCCACCCTCCACAGGCGGATAATTACAGTGTTAGTGATGGGGTGAGGTGGAGGGTGGGGTGTGGGACAGACTTGGGGGGGGGTGGGTGGAGAGAGAGTGGAGCAGCACAATGATTCATCACCACAGCGCTCAACGCACACCCCTCCTCGGCAACATGCCCGCTCCAACCCCCCGCCAGCAGTTTGGCAGTGTGCCCAAGAGTGACAAGGTGACACTGGCTCTTTTTTCATGTGCTACAGCTCCACGCCACTCCAATCAAACCGTGAGCAGCCCCTCTGCTTCACAACAACACACCAGCCGCTGACTGGCAGGAGGAGAGGCGAACCAGAGCCGCGATTGGACATAAATCATTCGCCGGTTGACAACTGCCGCCGAATGTCGATTGCTTTCTGGTTATCTTCAAACCCCTTGTTTCATTGTCTGTTTGTGGCAACATATGTTGAGCATAAAACAGAATCACCAACAGTGTGCTGGTGATTCAAATGAATAAATCTGTATCTATCCGGTGACACAACATGTACTGTGTGTAACTGAAGTAAAGAACCAAAACACTGCCCAGCAAAACAAGTGGGTTGCATTGGCGCCCATTGTGTCTGAAATGTGAGATGTAATCAAGAGCAGACTGTGTTGCTAAAATGGACGTTCACTACCTCAAAGCTCTCACAGCAGTTCAAAATGCTCACCAATGATCATCATGGACAGTTTCAATTTATGTTTGCCTATTCAACACTGAAAACCAAAGCGCAGCTCCACTGAAAACAGAGCTGGCCCCATTTCCGATAACTCAACATGGAACAGTCGGGTATTCAGTCAACCCAACAATTCACTCAATAATATGCAGATGCGTTAGTTTCCCCACAGAGGGCAAATTATATTTTAGTCTTATTTCATGAGTTTGAACTAATTTGTGATTTAACTGCGTGGCAGGTTAACGGGCATTTTACTGCCTTCCAAAAATAGAAGCACGAGGACACTGTGGATCAACAAGAACAGCAATAACAACATCAAGAATGCAATGTGTTTTGAATGCAAGGATCCTAATATGACATTCACCGTGACTCCCTAATGATTCTTTCTAATGTGTCTCTGAAATGCAGCTATTGACGACAGCGCTGTCACTTTACCGTGAATTGTTTCAGGGTTGACCTAGTACTGAACTTAGCTTCTCCATTTGGCCTCTTGACAGCTGTATCTCTTTCTATGTGCATCACAATAATGGTCAAAAGACTGAGGCCATGTCTCACACAAAGAATGATTGCTTATGCTCGGAGGATCATTTTCATAGCCAGACATGGCAGAATTATTCACTTGAATTAGCAGCGCTGCAGCTGAATCGTGCGTGTTCAAGCCTCATACCCTGCAGTGCTAACGCAGCACTAAATATTTGACTTACCTCCACAGACGCAGGGATTGTACTGTAAAGTCTTTAAAAACCAAACCAGTGTTGAAAACGCACCGCACAGTCTCTCAGGGGTAAAAAAGGCTCAGCAGATGACGAGACACACCGCACAACATACTGTAGTTTAGATTGTATTCACACCTATCTCGTTTGGAGCAGTAATCTCAGAAGAGTCTATCTCCAACGGCAAACTCTTGAGGTGCACATCTTCTAATAAGAACCACTAGGACAGTGTTTTCTAGTCTAGACGCTCTCTGGAACTGGATATTTAGGTATATTAACCACATAGATATAATTGTTATGAAGAAATGTTAAGCAGAAATGTCTTGTAGAAGTAGGCATTGCTCATGCACGGTACTTTCGTACAACTTTCGGACTGCTTTTGAAGGT
Source organism: Chaetodon trifasciatus (assembly GCA_037975065.1). Lineage (NCBI taxonomy): Eukaryota > Metazoa > Chordata > Actinopteri > Chaetodontiformes > Chaetodontidae > Chaetodon > Chaetodon trifasciatus. The sequence continues at coordinate 2,119,060 of JBBMOE010000035.1, forward strand.
TGCCCTATGAACCATGGGGCAAATGCAATGATAGTCAACATCAATGCCTTAGCTAAACCAGTGTGGATCAACAAAGCCTTCTAGCAGCTGTAGTAACTATGAAGAGTAAAGGAGGAAGTCAGTGACACTATTATAAAGCAACAAATCCAGCATGATTTCTTACCCAAACGATGGTCTTTCCCTAAACTTCCCCTAAGCTGCACATTTTTCCAGGAAGAACTGTAAAAAATGTACAAATATAAGTGATCATATAGTTAGTCTTCAGCGCACCATCAGGCTGTATTTGTATTAATTCTGCCACTTCATGTGTATAGTGACCCACAGGAAACATGGCTTGTTCAGGGCCGCAGCAGAGTTAATGTGGGTTATGTCATGAGGATGTAAACTCCTTGTAATACCAGATAATCTGCGCCCACCTTCAGTCCTACATCTGAAATTGGCATTTTCCCAAGTTTCACCTGCTGCCCTTTGTTTTATGCCATGTTATTACTGCATGCGACTCAAACCTTGCATTACTGCATCTCCAACGCCTGTTCGTGTGCGTCCACTGATTCCAACACATGCGTTTTCCCAGTTCACCAGTGCTTATGCAACATCAGATCGCTCTCTCTGTTTTGCAGAATGAATAGTCCAAATCACTCAGAGAACACTGTAATTGTGTTGTGGTTTCAGACGTTGGAATCTACCATTAACGTCTCAAATGTCACAGAACAATTCCTGATAATCAAATAATCAACGCTGAGCCTGAGCATCTGACACAAGCTTTGATCGCAGCCCAAGTCTGAGCAAAAGCTCACCAGAGAAGCAATGATTAGATTTGTTTGTCAGGACACATTTTTTACAAACTGAACATGCATGATGAATTACAGACGATCTTGCTGAGCCAAAAAGAAAAGTACATCCATGCACACTGGCCTCTAGTAAACACTGCTCAGTCTGTTGAATCGCAATGGAGACAATGCACGCCGCATCCAAAAGCAAAATATTGTGTAATTCATGGAAACTCACCAAATTAGGACGCTGCATGAGACACCCTGGCAATGGATGAATAAGCCTGACAGCAGAAGATGTCTCCGTGTATGGAAAGTGGAAATGGGGAAAAGAACACGATGAGTTAAATTCCTTGCTTTGTAAACATATATACATTTCTGTTCACATAGGCTCCTCTATCACAAACCAGACGGTTAGTTATTTGGCTATCAGCTTAACAAAAGCTTAACACATTTAAAACAACAACAGTGCAGAAAAAAGGTGCAATTTAAATGTATAAGCTCCTTCTGCCTCTGTTGAAAACTTCTAACAAAGGCAGAGCGGAAAGACATTTCCTTGTCTCAACGAGGCGCTCTCTTAAATGCTCAGGGACAGTGTATACGTGTGTGTGTGTGTGCGTGTGTGTGTGTGCGTGTGCATTCCCTCAGAACTCAAACAGAGCTAGCTACTTCATTCCCACCCTGGAATATACAGTAACAAAGGGTCAAAGCCTTCAGAGGCTATCACACACTGCAGCTCCTCCACCATAAATGGACACTGCAGTAATGCAGGACAGATTGATTTCTACGTATCAAAGACAAACAGTGTTACCTTGTGGGAGGCATTGTTTTTCTTCAGGCTGACGCTGATTAAAAAGTGGGGAAAAGAGAGGATCAATTTGCATCTGACAACCCGGAGGTAAGCAGAAAATGATAATGAAGGATTTAATTGAACTCCTGTGCACGGGAGAGGAAATAGATAAGGAGTATGGGAAACAATGCTGTACAAAGCGGCATGCGATCGAAGCTCAGAGCATTATTTTTATAATTAATACACTCTGTCTATGCGCAGTTTTAGCGTCTAAATGGAAACCCTTGTGAGTGGGCAATTTAATTTAAGGTTGAGCCACACACACACACACACACACACACACACACACACAGACACACATAGAAAGCCAAAACAGTGGGAGGTGTTGTAACAGTTTGCCAACAGGAGACATTCACGCTTTGGTGCATCTGGAAGGGTGCTAGCTAACGCCCATGACTTCCTATCCCATATGAGAATTGTGGATGACTTTGTTCGTCATTAGCCATTCACACAAACCTCCAGCGCTGCATGTGAGCGCCTGCATCTCCGTCTCCCACTGCGATCTCCTCTCTCTCGTGTCTAGACTCACACCTTTATTCTCTCCCACACATCATGACACAGTATGTGACCACATGACATGTCATCTGCCGATATACCTCTGTTGTCACAGGCAGCAGGTGCTGATTACTAAGGATGTCACCCATTGTGCCCTGCGGCATCACACAAAGGTATGTGATCATGACAAGTGCAGAAACTCACAGTGTGTACCCAATCCGACTGGGTGACCAAGGAAACGTTCTGCCACAGAGACGGCTAATTTACAACCTTTCTCACACTCAGGTAACGCTGCGAGCTAATTGTTTGCCTCTTAATGTCTGTCTGAGCAGTGCTGTATGCTGTTGTTTAACGTAGGGAAGGTTTCTTTAAATCCTGACATACTAAAAGCAAAGGAGAGATTGTGCGCAGTCACATCTAAAACTGGCACAGCGAAAGTTATTTTTGCATCCCCGTGAAATAGGCGGTGCTGGAAGCTTGGTGGTGTGGAGACTACTAGACCTGCAGCAGCTCCCACTGCTTGTGGCTGCGATGTGGAGAGGACAGTTCAACTGGAGTTGCTTCTTCTTCTGCAGAAAAGGTTAAAAAGTGGTTCAAAATTAGACGGCGTGACAGTTAATGTGACAGCCTTCTCCATTTGTGTTTCCACTGTCTGCTTGCAAGTAGACGGCGACACCGTTAGGTGTACACTAGTGGGATGTTATTCACAAAAGTTCTGATCGCAAGCAAAACTCACACAAAATCCAGTCCTCTTATGAGATATTTTCACTCCTTGCTGTGGCATCATCGGGTTATGTCAACACACACTACATACATGACATTAAAAAATCAAGGTGGACAGCTCTAAGCAAATAAAGCAAAAATAAAAATGCAAGGAAGAGGACATTTGCCAGCACCTGTCATGGAAATGAAGATAAAGGCTCAATATTCATGCTCCACTGAGGTTTGAATTAAAAGTAAGATTAAAAAAAGTGGACAGATACAGTAGATATACTAGTGGTTTAAAGGCGTATTTAATGCAGATGTGGATAAATCTTTTAAATCTTTATTCTTTATCTGAAGTAATACGCATAATGTTTCATTCATTCAGTATTATATCAGTGACTACAGAATCATGCAATTGAAATTGAAAGTGAACCTCTTATCGCAGAGTTTGCAAATTAATCTTGGTCCGTGCTGAATAGAATAACAATGCTATCTTGCAGAGCAGAACATTTATCCTTTTTAACTGCATCTGCCATGTATGTGCACGAAAAACTGCTGCCGTGTAAACATACAGAGAAGGCAGACTAACTGTGACAGATCATAACGGTACTATAAATTAGTATAAAAGCAGGTGTGATGACAAGGAGAAAAGAGCAGGCAGAGATATCCTGTGATGTCAAGGATACTGTGGCATATTTTTGGCTGCGACAAAACTTTGTGCTGGAGTCGGCGAGCGAGAAAGTTGTGTGACACCAGCAGGGGTGCGCTCAGCACCATTGCACATAGAGCAGCCAGTCGCCGGTGCAGTCGACTGTGGCAGGAAGCAAAGAACTCTGCAGAGTGGTCTGATGAAGCTGTCCATGGTATCGTCTGCTGTCACTGAGGAAAAGTGGGCGGCTGCTCTCCTTTTTATAAGGGCAGCAACCTGGAGGCTTGAAGAGGCTCATTCTGATTGTCTGAGCATGAACCTGAGTGGCTATAAGCTAAAAGAGCCCTGTTAGAAAGAGACACTTGTGTGGAAATAGAAAAAAATGTAGATTTTTAAAGGTAGATATTAGATTACTTCCTTCCATCGTGTTCCGTGCTGCACAGTCGATGATCTAGACGCAGTCATGTGAGTCTGAATCACTGATGCATGGACGTCTAATCAGCGATGGCATGTAAACACTACCTTTTGTTTTGCAGCCATTGTGTCAATACTGACATTGTGCTGAAACTGTGTGTGTTCTCAGGTGTGGATGAAGTCCGACATCACTCATCAAGCTCTCCGTATTGTGATACAGGCTAAGCCAGTCGCGGTCCTTCTACACAGTCCAACAGACTTTGCCAAATGTCATTACAAAAGCCGCAGCAGCTGACTCCATGCTGCTGTTGTGTTTGTGCAAGCATCAAAGTTTAGATACACCAGAGTCAAGCGCAACCTAAAAAAAATGAAGGTGCTCATCCTTTTAGGGTTCTGAACGTGACCTGAAAGGACGCTTTGCCAGTTTTCAACCTGCATCTTATCATTCTACTGCGGAGAGGGAGTTTGGAAATCTGATGCCCTGCTAGTAAAAAGCATTAAGGTGTGTACAGTGAAGCTGAATTCAACCCATTTCACTACAGAATAAAGAGGAACATAAGCATTTGTGTTACTTGAAATCCAGTTTATTTACTTCAAAGGAAGATTGATTTATTTCTAACATGACTGTCTGTTACTGTATGCGTGAAGCCTGTCAGCTGCTTCTCTGAACCAGTTCTCGCCTCTTTGATCGCATGCTATTACATACTTAACTTGAGGAAAACCATAGCGCAATTGCATAATGAAGAGTGCAGACGATGAGGACGAGGATTTCCGCATGTCTGAGTCTGCACTGTGTTCTCATTTCTGCAGTGAAATCTTGGCTGAAGTGCTGGAGCCCCAAATCCCCAAACAGAGAAGCCTCCACACTCTGATGTCCACACCATTCGTATATTTTATTAAGTTCTTATTTCAAGTGGCAGAGCTGTAGATATTGAGGTTTATCGCTGTTATTCATGAGAGGAGAATGTATGTAGCACAGCCCCGTCAGCCGAGCACAGAGAAAACAAGAGACAGAAATAGAGGGCCAAGAGTGAAGGCCCATTTTCATTTTAATCAGTCAGCTTGTTGGTTCAGTTGGCTATGAGCACTCTACAAACAAAACCAAATGGCAGCTCCTGGCACTGGCTGAGGCACAGAGACTTTGGGCAGAGAGATGAGAGAAGAAACATACAGAGAGGGAGATTGGGAAATCAAGGTTTCATTAAGCTGGCCAAACACAGTGAAACTCAGCGGTGATCAGCCACTCCAATGGACGGCTGCTGAAGACAGACGACTGGCCAAAACTGGATGTTTCTCTTCTTTGAGCCCTACAGTGTCTGTGACTCTGAGTGAACACGCTGCAGGACTTAAAGGAGCAGACAGAGCAGACAGGAAGTGAAGTCTTTTATTACCCTGAATGAAGAGCTCAGATGAGGAAAGTTCCTCGCTGTCTCTCTGAATTGGACCGTATGGTTAATAACGGGGGTGTAACAGATCTATGAATGACATGTTTAGAGTCATAATGAAGACAAATGGACTCCTTCAACTACTTCCCATCTCTGATAACCTCCAGTATTGATAACAGCTTCATTATCCCTCCTCCTCTCCCTTCCCCGGCTCCTCTTCTTAAGCAGAACCACAGGTTCCTCTTCACATGTGCTGAACTGGAGACTGATGGAGTTCACAGTGCTGACAGATGAGGGGGACGTGTGTGTCAGTCACCACTTTGCGATCTACAGAACTTGTGAGCAGGTCAAGCTACTCAGCCGTTCGACTACATGTTAAACAATTAGGGAAAATGCTGCCTTTGCACCCGTGCTTAATTGGGAAAACGTCAAGCTCCCCAGCTGCAAGCATCCTGACATATTACCCAGATTACTGTCTCACTTGAAGGCTTTCCCATTACCTTAGGCATGTCTGCCTGTCTCCCTCCCCTTCCTCTCACCCTCCTTCTCCATCTTTCTCTCACTGTCTTGCTCCTCCATTCGGAGATCAGGACTGCCTGACATGGAGGAGGACACCTTCCCTTTTCTTTGACATCTTGGGGAAATAAATGTGGGAACGTAGCTTGCCGCACATTAAAGGTAAAGTACAGGTAAAGTTCTGAGAGTTAAATGTTGGACAGCACAGAGGGACACAGCTGCCTGGCTCTGTCCAAAGGTAACAAAATCCAGCTAATTGTTTAATCATGGTTGTTTCTTCCAGCTTCACAGTTAGCAAACAGTCAGATTGGTGTTGATTTTACCTGAATCTCAGCAAGAAAGCGAATACACACATTTCCAAAATGTATGTTTTCCCTTCAACAAGCTAAGTTAGCATAGCGGTAGCTAAATGATGTGGGACTTTGAGGCTCTGACTTGAGACTCTTGTTTGCTTTGAGAGCAGATCTGTCCCACCTCCTTTAATAAATCCTGCCGACTTTATAACTATGTTAAGCTTGAGAGCTTTTCTGAGTGTTCATCGCATCACAATCACAGGACAGGCAGATAAAAGGTGAAACATTAGCATGCTGCTAATCCTCACCAACGTTAGCAAACCTGTCAACCCTCCCATTTTTTCCCCGTATTTTCCCCTTCTCTCCAGCTGTCCTCCCATTTAAATATTTTTCCATAAATCTCCCATATTTTTTATATAAAAACCGCCTATTTGATGTGTTTGATACATTCCCCTCCTTTCCAGCAGGGGGCAGCATGTAGAACATTAGCTTTATCATATTTACATCTCTCCCATCCATTTTCATAATCACCCTCTCCGACCAATTGTCTCATTTGCTGGAAAATGTCCCTTACATTGAAATCTGAAAGCTAAATATAGCTAAACTGCCCATAATTCTTGCAGGTTGTCATGGGACTACAAACAACATGTATAGAGTCTGTGAAAGGAATATTGAAATGCAGCATGCTTAAGTAAAACTACTCACATTGTTGATTGTAAACTGTGTATTTCTGGAGGTCTAGTAGTGCTATGAAGCAATTTTCCTACGAGTGGGTGGAAGATGCGTGTGTGCATGTACACACAGGTGGTACTTTACGCATTCCTGCCACACTATTCCTCTTATCGAGAAATGCAGTAATTTGACGTCAAAGGCTGGAGAGAAGAAGACATAGATGTAAACAGTGCAGGTTTCAAATCTCCACAGGGTCCCTTTAAAAGCATCCATGCAGCGAGCAGACAGAAAAACTTCATTCAGCAGCTGTTATTTGACCATCCTGTCCTGAGATCAAGCACGCGAAACATCAACATGACAAAAGTGTGGATTTCTCAGGCCGCACTGAAATGACTCATGAAAGTATTTAATTACGGGATTTTCTTCTTCAATCCAACAACTTATCACAGACACATACGAGTGCTCAGACTGCTTCACGATAATTCGATTCTCATACACATTTTATCACTTCTGCAAAACAGCAAACAGGCTCAGTTCTGTTGCAGCCGTGGGTTCATTTACATTACCCGCTATTCTATCAAAAGTCCAATCTCACCCTAACCACACAGTCAGAGGAGATGTGCCACCGTGATAAACATTTTTAGACTTTGAACTCCTTGATAAGCACCACGGCGCAGTCTCTGAAGTCTGATAGCCATTTATGTAACAGGGTGTAACATAAAAACAGGCAAATTGCTGGGACAGGTGCGTAAAATCAGAGCTGATCAAGATGAATTTGAGGCAAAAACACAGATCCTCCTCTGCTGATTAGATAGGATTGTTTCCATGGCATTACACATCCTGCTGTTACGGCCAGCCTCTGTCATTTTAAATAACTCTCTAAATGTATTTGATACAGGCGCCATAAACCAATAATTGTCATGTCCTGGATATGCATGACAAATAGATGTCTCTGTCTTGATACTGGTGCTTACATGGCTTATAGCTAAATGTCATGCTGCTCAATGTTTGTTATCAGTGTTCAAGGTCTTTCATTCAAAGTCTTGAACACTCCAGGCTGAGGACGAATAACTGCATACAAAAGACCAGGGACATTCTCCACTTAAAATAGATGTTGAAGATCTTACTAAGTGCTTACATCTATTGAGGTCTCGCATGAGGCCACATCAAGCGGCTGAAAGGACCTTGAGTCTCTAGGTTTAGCTGAACTTGTTAAAATGGCCTTTTCATGCTCCTGGTAACTGCCGGATTCAACAGTTTATTCATTTAGGCCGATGCGATTTAAACCAAATAATGAACTGAACTTATTTAGCAGCAACGCTTGAAAATGAGCTATTTTGCTAATACGTGCACATTTACAGTGATTAATGTGCATTGTCCTTGTGAAAATAAATTAAAGTAAGTTTAATAGACATGAGTCGGACTTATTTACAAGAGAAATGCTAAAACATGAAAATTACTTATGGTTTATCCTGGTCAGGCTCTCAGCATTCCCTCGTTAACTGTAAATTAGCTCAACATAACTCAACGAACATCATTTGGATGCCTTTGTGTCTTCTGTTGCATTGAATTTTGAGGAAAATAAAGACTGCCGTTTAATGAATCTTCCTTAGGCTACAACTGCACTCACTCAGTAAACTCTCCACTGTCTACAGCAACTTTTTACTGACTTGACACTTTGAAGGGAGGCGAGTTGATAGAGGATAGGAGAGGCTCGAGGCTGAGGCAGACAGATAGACAGACACTTGACGGACACTTCTTAACCCCTCGGGGACTCACTGCATTTGTCTACTTCAGCTTGTTGTACAAGTCATTGCTTTTTAATCTTGGAGTCTGACCTGATGTGGCTTCCTTCAATCACACCGTAGCAGGAGCATCAGTCGAATGTTGTCACACACTGATCATATATACGGCGCCACGATGAGCTTGAGCCTAAAACATCTGAAGCATCATCAAAAAGACAATTAAGGGAAAAATAAAGTCATAAATACACAGAGTGTGTATCCTCTTTCTCTCATTATGGCTTTGTGCCCACTCCCATCATGCCTGTCACATTAAGTTATAAACTAAACCTATACAAACACTGTACATCATGTGCTGCTGAGGTGGTGCTTACCCATTCTCTAATACCATGAATAAGAAATGAACTAACAGGAACAGAAAGAGGTGGACGGGGCTCGCACAGATGTGCACTGCAGCACAACAATGATTTCTCTGGACAAACTAGCAGAGGGAAGAAAAAAAGGTCTGTTGTTTGTAGTGCGTCAAGAGAGGCACCAGGCAATGCTGACAGCCAAAGACTTACTCCAATCGTTAGAAGTCAGTGCTATAATGCATTGGCTTTGGTAAATACACAACATAATACCAACCCTCATGTTAAGAGTTTCAGTCTGACGTGCTGATTCAGTCAGCAAGAAAATCCTCGGTCACTGCATCGGGTGTTACTGAAACTTGAAATGAATAAATTTGAAACATTTCCAGCGATTAAAATAACAGATTTAGCGGAGCATTGTGCAGCAAAGTCCGGACCTTCCTGCAAAGAATCCATGTGAGAGCTGACACGGGTCAGCTGGTTAGGAAACAGGCTTGGTATGCAAGAGCCCATAAATAATTTGTCTTCTGCAGTCCTAATAATATGGAAAGTAGCTGATTACATTTACATATGTTATTATGCCTACTATTTTTATGCATTGAGACTTCATTTGATCATTTTTATATTTACTTACTGATATTTGTTCACCTATAAAACAACAGCGTGTGCTCAGGGAACAACATCCGACATATTTTTGGCAACTTCAGTCAGTAATGTTTTGGATTTCAGGACAAAATCACGTGAGTATTGATGAATGCATGTAGCCTTCAGCAGAATATGTTTTGGTTTGTTATCAATCCATCCAAAGTTGAACATGCATGTAAAAAAAAAAAATCAAATTTCCTTATTTTAATGTGGCTTTTCCTTCAATGTCAATCAAATGCCTGTCTCCCTTTTATATGCTTGCAATGGTGCTGCAGTGAAGCTAAAAGAAAAACAGAGACTGCGCTGCATTTCTCATTTAGCTCAAACATGGAATTAGAAGAGAGCTAAGCTATCCCAAGGTGTTTGAGCATTTCTGAGCCAGGAACAGCGTGGCCTTTGCACTGTCAATTAACAAACATTTCATAAGTCAGCCCAAAAAAAACCCGGCAGTGTTAGACCACTTAATGTCTGCCACGTTCGGCTCATTGCACACATTCCCACAAAATTAGCCCTCTAATACCCGCTGTATGTTTTCATCAAGTCTTAAAGGAGCACGCAGCTGGAGTTGTTCAATATGCCTCTATTGTCAACAAATGAATCTGAATATGGGTTGCAGACAGACAGATTTCTTAAAATCCTGGCACTGTGCCCTCTTAACTTCCCCAGCATATAGAGTACTTAGAGCAGATGGAAGACAAGCCCTGAATAAATGTCAAACTCTGAACATTTTCTTGGCATTACCCACTGACCCATAGACAAGCCCCTCTCCCAAACATCCCCCTGTAATGTGGTGCTCAGCCTTTCACAGGAGGGACTTCTAACATGCTGGAATGAACATCAAATTCCTTTTAGGGAGCTAAAAATCTCCAGTGGTACCATAAAGACCTGTCCTTTTTTAACGAGTATCTGTATCTAAGTATGACTTTCACAGTGAGTAAATGGTGAGTAAACCGAGCCCGGTGCAGGAAATAGTTCAACACGGAGCTCAAATCATTTTCGTGCAGAGTTTCTTCATGCCAAAGTGTGAAGGGTTTTCTAATGAGTTTAGTGAGGGTGTGAAATGTGTATCCTCCTCCAACAGAAAAGGGCAGGACCAGGCCTAGCATCTGTAGAATCTGCCTCCAGATCCAAGCAGCACGTTATTATTTATGTAAGTGCACCAATTACGAACTTCTCTGGTGAAAGACAGAGCAAGCCTGCACATTTCTCCTCCGCCTTATCTTCTCGTTGTTAGAGTGGCAGATTGGCACAGTCACTACCAGCAGCAGGTTTGTAAGTTGGCTTAATTAATATGTGGAAATGGCTGTGGCGGGTAATGAGGGATTTACACAAGCACACGTTCCTCCTCAGCCAATAACCCCTCTTTGCTCTGACAGCCAGCCAAGAACAAACACACTATGGTTTGTAGTCTGTGTGAAGTCATTTCTTTCCCTTGTGAATATCAGAGGATGTACAGTATGTGCTCTAAGATGTCCGTGCAGCTGACCTAGCTTTTAGGGCATTTCTATACTCCCAAGCAGCAGTTATAATATATAAAATAAAGTTTAATCAGGTTAAAATGTTTACAGAGTGAAAAAGTTTCTTCGGGGTAAACCAAGGAAGATGCTGCGAGTGTATTTCTGTACCAGAAGGCTCTGTAGTGGCAAATGTTAAGCTAATTCCCAGCTCAATCACCAGGGCAACAAAAGACAGCAGCGTCTTTACTGTCTACCACCACAGACAACACGGAGCACGGAAATAGTAATTGACGATAACTGGGCTGTGCGTGCAATGTTCACTGATCAATCATCAGGCAGCGGCGGCTAAAATCTGTTACTGTAGGTTGCTCCTTAACAGCGAGGATGAATTTCCTCACTGCGGCCGAGCGGGCTAATGTGGGTGCTTGACAGCAAGTACAGCAACCAATAATCAGAGTGAAGTCAACACTGCAGACTACAGACTGACATTGTTGTAAATATAGCCGATGTGTAGGTGGTCAAAACTGCTTGCAAATGAATAACACGCAGAGAGATGACCCAGGAGAATCACAAAGACAGCATGAGGCTAGCGTAGCACGGAACATGGTACTGAGGCGTGTACGTACAACACGCTCGCCTATGAAGTGTCGCCGGAAAAAGAAGGAAAAACAGGAAACAAAGCCGATCGCAAAGACAGAACTTTATTGGTGGGAATCCCTCGTGGGCAATGGCATCACTCAAGCATTTAATTGGATGGGACTGACATTTGCAGAGCAGGGTGTCGCAGCATTTGTGTCAGTGTGGAGGCGCAACTCGCTGCCGTACACATGCATCATGCTCCACTGATTCAGGAGGGGCAGTTTTCCTCCTCAGAAAAGAAAACTCACAGTCACACTCGGCAGAGTCGAACACACACGCTCTCACATTTCAGTTAATGGGCAACTTGTGGAGGCATCGAGGAGCGGCCCGGATGAAAATCAATAAGCGTGATCAATCGGCCCGCACGTTTTCATCTGCCACTGTTTGAAGACGTTCTCGACTATCAGCTTCACACAAATGTCACAAGGCCCATTAATCAACTTAAACAGATATTTAAGTGCCCTTGACTTATCTGCTGTATGATTCTGCAATCAGAATCCTCGTGTGCAGTATGAGAGGGAGAAAAAGGCAAACACGATCTGCACCTCAGTTATTAAGACCGACTCTTACCATAATATACTGTAATGAAGGATTCAAGATGACACTTGGCTCCATTATTTAAAAGGAACATGGCACGCCTAAAGCTAATGCATGGCCAATATTCAAATCTGCCACTTAACATACACAACAAAGCCCCTTTCATAGAGGACGACTGGAGACAAGAAGACCAGACGATGATGATTGAAATGTATGCTTTCAATTTTTAACAAATGTTTGACCTTATTTGCTGCACGCTAATATGTTTAAGAATAGCCACTATGCTTTGATTCAGATTCAATTTCTGAAGAACTCTCTTTGTTTGTGAGACAACGTGTATTATTGACGCATGACTCCCTGCTGTAAAGCGTAAACAGATCATTAAATGATGACAAGAATTCAAGTCAACGCTGTCAAAAAAACATGTAACGCAGTTTTGGCCCAATAAAAGACAAACCTGTTGTATACAGACTTTTAAATATAAGTCTGTAATTAATCAAATTAAGCTGCAAAAATAATGATATATTCAGACTTATTTATTTAAATGAAACACATCCTCCCGCTGTTTCTAATTCAATGTTACCACCCCGAGAGAATCGGCATTATTGATTAGTATTTTAAGTAGGCATCATCAATAATCACTGAAGCAGCCATTTGAGTTAAATCCAGGTAACAACCCCCTCACGACTGCCGGGAAACAACTAAAAAAACAGAGAGAAACTGAGGGAAAGAGGCTGAGGGAGGCAGCAAAACAGAGAGACAGCAGTCTGAGAGACACACTGTGCAATGGTGTTAAATACATAATGACATTTATGTGTAGTCCGCCAATATAAGACGACCCAACGTTTTTATGTGTAATTTACTGAGAGAAAGCACTGCTATGTTGGGGCCTGTGAGAAATGACACATAGATGTGTAATGTGAGAGAAACTTTAATGCCTCTGACTTTTCCATCTGTGTACTTTTCACCCTTATCTGCGCTCTTGTTATTTTCACCTTATGACTATAACATCTTTCCTGCACTCGGCGCACACAGCTGAGACCAAGACGCTCACGCTGTCTCTCACCGAGCCCGACCGCCTGACGGACCATCTGTATCTGTCCGTTTCCATCACGCTGTTTTATGATTATAATAATGTGGAGTCAGGGGTCAGTCTGGTGGTCGAGGGGTTTAAGGAGCTGACCATGAATCACAATGCATCTGGTTTGGAGTTTGGCCCGCGGACCTTTGCGGCATGTCATTGCATTAATGCATTCGCTCTTGCACTTTCATGCGGCATCTCTCTGTGGACAACAGGTCTGTCTGTAGGTTTGGTCTTTGTAGGTCAGTCGGTCGGCTCATCGCTGAAACATATATTTATAAGCAGTAATATATTTCACATTGTGTAGACTGGCAGCTGTTGCTTGTGATTGCCTTGTGCCTGCTGTACATTTTAGCAAACAGATCGGTTTCGACTGCTAATTGCTAATTAGCATGGTAGCTAACAATAGCATGTCAACTAAAAAGGTAAACGTTATACTTGCTAAGCGTCAGCATATTAGTATTATCATTGTGAACGTGTTAGCATTAGCATATAGCTTACCTAAGTAACGCTTCTCAGATTTTATGATGGTGTTAACTGTGGTTTTACTTGGTGAATACCTCAGAAATGCCAACTTTTCAGGTACTAAGAAGGTACTTTGTTTTTGCTGGATGACACAGTAAGATACTGTAATCCCTTAAGCAACCTAATTAATCACTAACACAGGACACACATGCTTTTCACTCCACAGTTATTAACAGGAAATATGCAAGTCTGGATATATATGTCTTTATGTGAGTGTCTGTGTGTTTGCAGCTGCTTGACTGTCTCAGGCTGTGTGATTACATAAAGTCTGCACGCCAGCTGTAACCAACATCGCTTTATGCCTGGATCTAATAAAGCCAAGCTCATAGGCTCAGTGTGTTTCCTCTAGCATGCAGTGTACCAGGGTGTGTATAATACCTTCTGTACAAGCACCAAATGCTTCCCCTTCCTCCCTGATCCCACATCACCTCATCTCAACTTCCCAACTCAGAAAAGTTGGGCTGGTGTGAGCTTGTTCGCACCACAGTGAGACGAGAGGGGTGGCCGCAAAACAAGTGACGACAAAGGACGCTCGCCTCCACAGTCCCACCGAGCTCGCAAGCCGGGAGTCCAAATTTATCAGAGTTTAATTGTTCAGTTAACTGTAATAGGCAATTATATTTTCTGCAAATTTTAGTCCCTTTTAGTCTAAATGCAGGCAGAAAGGTAAAATTGGTGACTGAATGCTTTTATTTCATTATATTAGCCTAAAAGTAGTCCATTTTAAGAGCTGGGTAAACTATTCTGTTATGTTCTCTGTACTTTCAGTGGCCTGATTTTATTCAGTTTATTTTAACAGGGTGTTTAGTTACTCTTTTAAGGTATGTGAGACTTTATGCTGAATGTAAAAATGCTAAAACCCTCAAACTGTCAAAAGAAAAAAACCTGACCTCAATATACAGTAAGGCTTCCTAAAAATATATATATATCTCAGTTCTCCCTGTCATCACATATAGCTGCCCTACATCCTTTACTCCTGTGCTCCTCCGCCCCTGTGCTCCTCCTCCAGGCCAAACATCTAAGCAGGTGGAGATGATCCTGTTGAGGGATGACAGACAGCCTGCCCCCTCCAAGCAAGCAGTTCCCTGTCAAAGCGGGGCTCTGTTCATTGTACGTAATGAAGCATAACCTGCAGCACCGCTGAACAAGAACGCTGTTAGGAAAGGCAGAGAACGTAAACTGTTTCGGAGTTGTCAAAGGTGAACATGTGCACTGCATAAACACCTTTCAATATAAACACGACAATCACTTGAGGGAAAGATATACATCATCCTACAGAGAAAACACTCCACGCCCTGCACGCCCAGAGGGAGTACAGATAAAAGCGAATGAATTGTGCAGCTATTGTAACCAAATAGGCCAAGTGGAAGAAATGGGAGTTCCATGATTTATAAATAAAGATGTGTACTTTCTCACTTCCTAAATGGACGGCCGACGGACAGCCCGGGAAAGGACTGAAGGCGAGAGAGAGTGCTTCCAACGTTTATCCCTCCGTAAACATGGAGTTTCACTCAGCTCACACATGTGGAACCCTCTCTGGTCAGTCTGACGCACTGATGGAGATAAACCGAAGTGACACCACGTCTGCATTTGTGACAGCTCAACATTCTCCTCCATCTCTGTCCTCGTCCTCTCTCTGTCTTTCTCTGCCTCCTCTGTCTCCATCCTCTCAAGGGCACCTTGCCACTGTGAATAGAGACATCGCTATTGTTCTCCTTATTCCTGCCTCCCTCTTTCTCTCTCTCTTACCGCCTCCCTCACCCCGCATCTTGTTGTCTGTCCACTGATTATCAATGTAACACCTCTAATAAGATCCATCAGCCCGCCGCTTTCCCGCCCTCTCACACCCACTTCATTTACTCGGGGAGTGAGAATCAAAGATGGCGAGCAATTTGGGATAAAAAGAAGATAGATGTGCCTCTGTGTGAACAACATGCTCAAGAGCCCCACTGCAGACAATAAATGGAGAGGAGAGGACCTTTGGGTTAGGGACTTGTTAGAGCCTCTTGCTGTCTCCATCTTCATTCTGCAAACATTAACTTAAAGGAGGGTGTTGCTGCTTCTGCTGCAGTGTTAAATTTAGTTCAACTTAAAGCTAGCAATGTATTTTGCAAGCATTTGTTGCTATATTTGTAGAAAATCTCTTTCCATCTCAACAGCGATCAATTAATCAAACAAAAATCCACTATCTGTGGCTCCAGCTTTAACATCTGAAGAATCAGCCATTACCATGACCAATTACCAACTGTGAAGAAAAGGTGCAACAGTTTGAGGGTGCTACATTTGCATGTTACTGCCAGAAAATCATTATATTGAGCCTTTAGTGGGTGGGAGGCAAAACACTGTCTTTGTGGTGAAAAGCCACAGGGACATGTGGGAAATGTTTCTGGCAAATGTGCTTCTAATTGTCTCGTGACCCTCACAACCAGATTGTACATACAGAATTAAATCAGGGTGTTTGTAACACCGCAGACGGTTCTGTAAAAACCCTGAAAGGACTATCATTCCAACACCATTAAGGTCCACGTCTGTATTCCCTCACCTGCACACGGGCCAGGAGGACAATGA
This sequence comes from Chaetodon trifasciatus, assembly GCA_037975065.1. Classification (NCBI taxonomy): domain Eukaryota; kingdom Metazoa; phylum Chordata; class Actinopteri; order Chaetodontiformes; family Chaetodontidae; genus Chaetodon; species Chaetodon trifasciatus. The sequence continues at coordinate 2,135,353 of JBBMOE010000035.1, forward strand.
TGACAAACACGTCTCTCCTCTCTATCGATGGGAAGACAGGAGGGCTCCGGCTCCGTTTCCCGGTACGGAGCTGATCCCGAAAATGACACGATGGCTCAGTGTCACGGCTCGTGTGACTATTTTTAACACGATGGCAAAACTTGAGAAATATTGAAGAGATCTCCTCCTACCGCCATCAACATTCAGAAAAGAAAGAAAAAACTTGCCACCGTGGCAACTAATCTGTCTCATTGTCTGTGAACACATCAGTACACAAGCTGCTGATAGGCATGCAGTAACAGAAGAAATGTCTGACTGTGTCTGCACTGTGTCTCCTTCAGAAAATCAATATCTCACCGTTGAGCAGCCTATAACATCCTTATATGTATACTGTATAAAACTGCTCCATCTGTCCTTAATCATTATAATGCAAAGTCAAACAGGTGGCATGACAGGGGACGGAAATTCTTTGGCCTCAGAGCCTGCAGACAAGTGGCATCCTGACGAGACAAGAAGGAGAAGCTCTCAGGAGCTTATCCATAAGTCAAGGGTCAGAGGCTTCTCAACACATGAGCTGAAGGTGCTGACAAAAAGAGCTGAATAACACAGCTGACGCCAAGAGTGCAGATACACCTTCTCCTCTTTCACAAGACCCCACTTCAACGTATGCACCTGTGAAATGGGCTGCGTACACTCTCCGGCAGCTTCGAGGAGACAGCGCAGATAAATAATACACCTCTGGAATGAAGGTTATCATAAATACAGCGGCCGCAGTTGCCGGGGCTGGTGCGGCATGATGGGACTTGCGGTGAAAAGTGCAACCCCCACAAGGCCCTGTGACATGGACAACTGCTGAAGGGCTGTCCCCAACAATCACATCTTCCAACAAAAGGCCCGGGCCAGGGAACTGAAAAACACAAAGGGCAACAGCCTAAAAATAATTACTGAGCCTGTAGAGATTCCCCACTAAATACAGTGGCCATGAATGATCATCATCAAGGCTTCAGATGGAGCCGAAATCCGGTTTGAAAGGTGCAATGCTGAAATACACACAATCTGATTTGTTTTCATGTGCTTCTTGTTGAGTCTCCTTCACCTATCTGACACAGCGCGGGTCGTCCAAACAAGCGATGGCCTCTTGTTAATTATCTTTTTTTTTAAAGCCTCAAAAACAACGAGGAAAATAAGCGAAAAAAGCTGCTGTATCTCTGCAGGCTCCTGTGGACCACACTTTCTATCTTCATTTCTCTCACACTATCTTCACGGCTCAACATCCCCCAACACACACACGCACCCCCTCCTATAACCTACCCTCCCGTGTTTGCCCGCGGACACTTATCATCGATGCACACAACATCTTTTCCTGCATCCCCATCGATCCCCTTATTGAAACAAGCCTCATTTGCAGTCTCCTTCTTGACATTTTTTCCTCTCCTGTCTCTTTCTTTTCCAAACTCTGACAGGCTGTGTAGATTTTGGCAGTTTGCTGTTCTCCCCTAATCCTCCGCCAGACTTTCCTCCTTCACAAATATACAAGGATTTCAGAGAAAATGCAGTCAGACATCAGATGGCCACAAAAACATTCCAGCTTGTGATACACAGTTTTTAAAATTGTAAAAAAAAAAAAAAAAGTCAGCTACTTCACTCATGGTTTCTGATATTGAAAAATAATAGAAAAGCCAAGCTGGTTGTATTCTAGATTGTGACACACTGGAGTAGATTGTCGCTCAACAAACAAGAAAGAAAAACCAAGAAATCCTTTTTGAAATGTCCCGATATTCAATATTTATGGACATTTGACAGCCGGTATTTCCATGGCCATTGGAAAGTATAATGCAGTGGGTCCCAACCTGGGGTCAGGACTGTGGAGACAGATCAGCCTCAATATTAATGAATGCACACAGAAGGATTCACAGATGTGTTTCAGGATTTAAATAGAAATGACTTTCTCCACATTTTCAATGGACTTTAAAAATATTCATCATTGTATACAAGAAAACAAGGTGGACAAACGTATTTCTGATGCGCACGGCAGTATTTCTTGTTTGTGTATGTATCTTAAAGTACCTTTAACATACATGGTCATAGTAATTTCTGCATTTGTGTACGGGTTCGTTGAGGCTCGTCTGACGTGGCTCGATTCACAAAAGCACTTTTTTCAACAGGGAATTATCTGCGGCCAATCAGACGTCTGCTTCCATTTCAGCCAATCACGTAGGCGTAGATTCGAGGGTATGATTTAATGTGTATTTTTGTGCGCATTGAAAAATATGTATGTGGAGAGTCATTTCTATATAAATCCGTGAATCCCTCGTCTGCATTCATTAATACTGAGCCGTGCAGGACTCCCACAAGAGGTCACGAGACAAATCTAAAGGGTCACGGGATGATTAACAGGATAGAAAAGCAGAAAAATATGTATTTCTTCTGCACCAAATTATGCTGATTTTTTACAGACTTTCCTCTAGACTTTGCTTCTTTCTCTCGAGAATTACTGGGTTATCTCACCTCTAAAAAATGTTCAGATAAAAAAGGGAAATAAACACTCTTTGGTCAGAGCTGGTGGACATATGCAGCCGGTGATGAGAGGCCACAAGCCAAAGAGGTTGAAATGCAGCTGGAGGTGAGAAAGAGCTGGTACACAAGAGAGAAAGTCTGCTGCTGTGCAGGTGTGCTGAAGGTGAACAGTGAATGCAGCAGTAAATGTTCATATGAGCTGCAGTACAGCTTCTCAAGAGCCAGAGCAGAGATCGCTGTTCTGTTACAGCTGCTAAATACTGTGACGTGGAGGTTAGCCCAAAAGTTAGCAACAACTCGGGCCTGAAGCAGTGAAGAAGTCATCCGACTGTTCCCTGACTGCAGTCTGGAGGCTGCAGCAGGTCATTCCAGATCCGTTACACAACGTTAAAATAATGCAACTCCGTGGCCTAAAACATCCTGCTGATGGAGTGAAACAACAAAGGCCATAAAAGTGTTTTTCAGATTTATAATATTATTCAAAGAAATAGCACATTTCAGTTCCAGTCTCCTATTTTAGTTTCAAACCACTGCACATAATTCAGCATTTTCTGTTCATTAAGTGTAAAGATTTAATAAGTCCTCCGCTGTGAGGGCGGAGAATAGTGTGCGCAAATTAAATAAAATATCGTTTATTACTTGTTACAGAGGTAAATGTGACAATCAATCGGGATATTGATTTTATGTGCAGGTGCCCAGACGCAGCTGGGACCCACAGGTATACACAGTATATTCAAGAAAAATATACGACATTCATCCTTTGCGCCCATCATTGCTGGCACCGCACCCTCATACATGAGGGGCAAAATGTGACCCTGACACGGTATCCAGTAGCGGATGGGCGAGTCCATTACACGCTCTGGTGTGAGACTAGGCTGACCAAAACAGTGAAGCTGCAGGCCAGACAGCCACTTAGTGAGCTCAAAGACACTATAAAGCCCCGGAGCCACAGTCAGGTAACAAGTGTTTGTGGGTGCTTCACAACTAGCAACAACTTTTACATAAACTCAGCACTGTGACCCACAGTTAATATAAAAATACTGATTAGAGCCTCTGTAAAGACATGGTTGCAGGACCATGGAGGGTACTGTGAATAAGCTGGTAGCAGGTTAAACTGAATAGCGAGCAGCAAGGACACAGTTGGATAAATTCAAAGGTAAAATCTCTCCCTTTTTTAAATCTTTAAAGTACAGCATCCTGGATTCCCTAAAAGAGGGGGCACTGGAGAAAGCACTAATCTGCAAGCTGACACACATTGTCTAACATCCTAAGTCCTACTGCCAAGTCAACCAAGATACTTCCTCCGAGGATAAAAGAGGTTTTTTTTCCACCACAGTTGAGATGCCGCACCGCAGACTAAGAACAGCAATGTCCTCCCTTTTCCTTTCCCTCCTTGCCTGAATTCTAATCCAGAAAATGCATATTCAGCCAGAGGAAACAAAGCAGCAGAGGACGAGAGACGGAGAGAGACGGAGGGAGTGAGCGTGAGAGGGTGCAAGACTGAGGAAGAAGAGTCCTGCATCTCAAGCCCTCCAGAGATCAATTGTACAAACTTCTCCATGAATGCTCTCCCCTGCCCCTGTACACTCTGAACTAGCCAAATCAATGCCCAGGCATGTGTGCTTGTGTGTGCATGTTATTTAGACAGGAGAGGGAGCAGGGGAGGACAACTCCGAGGGTGGAGGAGAAGGAGGGAGAGAAAAAAATGGAGGGCATAAGAGGAGCAGCAGTAAACGATAAGAAATTCCTCAGATCAGATATTCTTAAATGTCACCGAGCTGAAGTGTCTCTCGATGGTGCTGTGTGGAATATAAAGGCTTCCTGGCTCTTCACCGCTGCGTTTCACACTGGGTATTGCTCCTTAACATGCCGCAAAAAAGCATTTTCATGTGTAACCCCCCCCCCCATCTCCCACCACACACACTTCCTGTCACATGTCCTCTATTTTCAATGATCATGTCCTAGTTCAGGAAAATGCTTTTATCTGCGCTGGAAACATGAATGTCGTCAAGTTCCTGCATGGAGCCTCAAACAGCATTAACATTTAAACACATCTATCACAACCGTGTTGTTACTGGAACGAAGAGGGCGGATCGTTGCCTGCGTCCTCCCACTCACTTACAACTCACGTCGTTTTTAGTGATATACTGTATGTCTTATGAGTTAGTAATGATGATGGGACTATTTGTTTCTGCTCACAGGCTTTATGTGAGTTTTGTGGATCTGTAAAGACGGAAATCATTTGATTGTCTTTTATTGCTTTTAGTTACTCTTCGGTTAAGTATTGCACCTAAAAGAAGAAGAGGCATGCATATATTGCACACTCTTCTTTGTGATTTTAACAACTTTTTCACTGAAGAAAGCAGACGATGGAGCAGAGTGTCTCCTTTATTAAGGCCCCTCACACTGGGTCTTAGTGGGAGATTTTGGCTTCACGCCTCCCTGCCACGGTTTCAGCAAATCGGCTTTCTGTGGCCATGACAGTCATTAGCCTTGCCCCTGGCAGTAATCCTCTAGTTTCTGTCTCTAATGGAAGCAGGAAGGGTTAGTAGCATTCACTCCGTTACTGTCTCTGCTGCTGGGCCCCGTAGGGAACCTACAGAGTGTCCAAAACAAAAGCCTGATGCACCTCCTGCTCCACGGCACGAACCAACACCTAAAAACACCGCAGGCCTTTCTCACACTTGACTTAATTTGTTGTTAAGACAAGTTTTGTACCAATGGACAGTAGTGGAAAGTAACTCAGCAGATTTAGAACTGTATTTAAGTAAAGTTTGAGGTACTTTACTTGAATATTTGAGTATTTTTTTATGTTAGATTATATCTCTACTCCACGACATTCAAGAAGCAAATATTGTACTTTTTATTTGTCTGCATTTAACCGACAGCTCCAGCTACTACATTGAATTTTACAGATTTCACTAAAAATCATCTCACAGCACCCTGAGATTTGTCTGGTGACCCTTGAGAGAGGCCTTGGTTGGAAAGCAACTTCCCGACGGTGTCTCCAGTAGAAAAATTAGCTCTACTTCAACCAGCTATGACAGTAAAATGCTGCTTACAGATTGGCATTATATTGTATATATAACAGTCAGATGGGTCATGTTACTGCAAATGCTTTAAGCATATTTTGCTGATAATGCCTCCATGCTTTTACTTTGGTAGGATTTTGAATGCATGACTACACAAGGACTGTAATCATTTTCACATTGTTGGACCAGAACTTTTCCTTAAGTAAAGGATCTGACCACCTCTTCCACCGCTGCCTGAGGAAATCCAATGAGGTATTCATTAAACACACCCCGCATGTATTTGTCTCAGGTGTATCTGAAGAACGGCAATTGTTCTCGTTGATAACCACAGTTAGACATCTTCGAAAACCCACGGAAAAGAGTAACAAATGAAGTGCACCACTCGGTGACGAATGGCAACCTGACCCAAAAATTCATCATTTTTACAGTGTAAGCAGTAAAGTGACAACAAGTGAGAAAAATTACTGATGCAGGAAACTGCTGATGCCGCCCGTGCTGTAACATTAGAGGCACGACTTTGATGAAATCACGGAATAGTTTGACCTCAAGGTAGAGCGGAGAAAATGTTGACGGGAACTCAAAACGAGCTAACTGTTGTTTATTCGCTGCAGATGGAGGGCAGGCTGGGGGAATGAAAGAAGAGAGCGTCACCATCAGAGTCAGACACTGATTTAATTTAAGCAGCATATCCATCAGAGCTCCACCTGAGGCTATCTACCGATGGTGTTGATTTGAGTTGTAGCACATGACAGGACAGGACCTTTCGTGTCTGCACTGTCCGAGCAAGTCCACCAGCTGTCCATGAAACCTCAGTGACAGAGTGCAAATTGCATGCAAGAAAGGGGTCCGAGTGTGGGTCAGGGCTGTCATCAGCCATGTGATCAGGCTATCATTTCTATCACCCAGATATATGCAAACCTGCCAGCTGTGAGAGCCTGGTAACTTTGAAGGCCCTGAAAACTCATTTTCTGTTCAGTTTCAAGCGTGAGTGATGGGATCCGACACGAACACGCTATTTCCTGCCAAAGTCGGGCCACTTTTGGGTATTTCACATAAGAGATTTTAGCTCTTTTCACTGATCCACAGCGGGTGGGGCTCAGCTGGAAAAAAGGTGACATATTTCCCTGCACCAATCAGGATTTAGCAGCATTAAATCAAAATGTGACGACAGCTGGTGGGTTGTTTGGCGTCTGTCAGTCAAATCTGATCAACCTACACCCACACTGTGTGTGTTTGACTCTGTAGATGTTTTTAACTTTGATTGTTGTGTATTTAGTCATGAATATTAAATGATATTTAAACCTGCAATACATTTTAATAATGATACTGACCTGTCATCACCTTTTAGTTGATATTAGTCCAATATTCACTCTCCTTTAGCTCTGTTTTTGGTCTCCACCACCTCCTGAGGAAAATACCTGTCCACTATCTCACCGACCAGTTGCTACCTGTGTCCGTCTGTTACTTTGTGATGAGCAGCTAGTGTGCGGTGGGTTTTTGGAAACTTCCACTGAAAAACAGCTCCCTGCTGCGGCGGAAAACGACGCCATGAGAGCAGTGAGAGCGAGCCAAGCAGTGAAGTTGTGGCCGGCAGCTAAACAATGAGCTGAAACTCACAAGAGAGCTCAGTAGAGGCGAGGAGAGTTGAGAGTTTTCTGCAAAGGTTCATCACTACGATATACGATCCACCACATTGTGGTGTGTAGTTGAAGGACGGCTGTGATGTGCAGCCCACTCGCACATCTCTCTCTGGACAGTCCAGCAGGCAGCAGCAGGACATCAAACCTTTTGGTCCTCTGCTGAGTTGAGGCTGGAGGATCTCAGTTTATACAGTAAAGCACATGATGAGCGATTCTTCACTGTGCTCAGGCCCTAAAGAATCAATTCCTCTCTGCTCAAGGCCGCTGTGCTTCACAGCGTATGTGCCATTCAGGTTTGAATGCATGCTCCCAGGCCTTTTGTACTGTATCATAATTGCCTACTTTGATGAATCAGTAAAGGACGTGTATACGACCAAACAGAGTTGTCTATGAGTTTGTTCATATTGCTTTCACAGTACGGTTAATATGAGAAGCCTCACAGACAGACCCACACATTCAATTCACATTCAACTGCCTGAAGAGTCCTTGGGCCCTGAGTCTCACAAGTAAAATACAAGCATTTAACAGCATGAACGAGCACTCTGTATTTGTGTTTGAGTTTATTATTTAATCTCCAACTCACCTACAGCAGCTTTAAGATATTTATTACCAAACAAAACATTTGTGACTCCCCAGCTGCTGCTGACATTTCCCTGTGAGGCATGTTCAGCAGATAGGACACAACAAGCGCGTGTTCCTGTTTTATCTCCAATTTGATGAGATTAGACAAAGCCTTTAACTGTCAAGGTGCTCGCCCTGCCCTTTAAGGAACCAAAGGCAGGCGGCAAACCTTTATTTTGAATGGAGGGTCTGTCTCTGGAGATTACAGACAGATTGCGACCGATACCTGCACACGCTCCCCGTCCTCATGCTCGGGTGTGCGGTCCGTTCATTAATTCATTTATTTGTTCATTCGGTTCTTTGTTTGCCGCTTTGTTTTTGTGGACTCATTTATCCTTTTGTGTGTTCATTCATTTGTTCCCTGTTTGTTCTATTGTTCATTCATTCATGTGTTTATCAGTCACACGTCCTGAAGCAACGCCGATCAGATTTTAATGAAACTTGAAGAAATTGCTAGCCGTCCCCGATCTCAGCCCGCTCGAGAACCAGCTGAAAAAAGCAAAGATTTCTGTTTTTCATTGGCCCAGTGGGACAGCGTATCATTTGTTGAGAGTAATACGTCTACTGCTGAAATGTTTGTTTGTCACAGTATTTCACTGTCAGCAATTCCTGGTCTGATGCTTGGATTGATTCTTTATTTCTATCTTTCTTTCTTATTCGCCGTCATATCTGAATGGGGTTTCTGAAGTGGGGTCACTCTCTCCTTTTTCCTCTCCTCACTGTCACATGCATTCTGTTTGCTTCACCTCCCTTTGTTCCTCCTTTGTTTACTCTTGAACTCTTTCTATAGACTTGTGTGGGCTCTATGAGTGGTAGGTGTTTGAGGTTTGTAAGGAACCATTTGTTGTCTCTGCTGAATGCCACAGACCTGGCATTATTGAACGATCTCCCGGCAAGAACAGGACACACGGAGCCTCGGGCAACAACACATGCGGACATGTGTGAACACAGGCACGCATTCACTGAAACTTGGGACAAAAGGAGCTCCAGAGAGGTGACCACGGCAAGGACAAAGTGTGGCTCATCGAGCATCGGTGATGGAAGCAGCCTTCGCGGATAAAAGAACAAACATATTACAGGAGCCACAAGAGCTCACCTCTCACCCTGTTAGCTTTGACAGCCCAACTCCAACCCACTGCTGACTACTCATAATCAATCACATCTCAGCCCAGGCCCACAATTAATCAATCAATTAAAAACCCACACAAAGCCACAGTAGTGTAATCAATCAATCCAGCCTCTGTGGAGGGCCGTTATTGAAAGTCAGGCATCAGATCTATAGGCGCCGGTCCCCAGATGCTACCGGCCTTAGTCGCATGCCTGAGTGTGCATGGGATGAAATAGAGAGGAATAGAGAGGTGAGACAAAATGCTCGGGTGTGATCCACTACAGGGTAGAGAAGAGGCTCTCAACACTCCCATGATACACCACCAGCACCTGAATATTCATGCTGAGGAATCGGGTACCATGGAGGCGCTCAGTTATTCATTATGCTTCTGCAAAAAGAAACACACCATCGTCCCACTGCGATGGAATATTAATAGTTCCCATTAATAAAATATCCCCCTCCCCATCTTAAGTCTTGCCTTCAACTTTCTTGGCCATTGCACGTATCAAGTCCCGGGACATTTGGGATATGACCATAAAAGTAAGCCAGACAATTGTCATTTGGCATATCTGTAAACCCAAAAAATTTTTTTAAATACTCTACATCTTCACCATCTGGTCCGACGTGAGAGAAAGTGTCTTGTTCCTCATTTGGCCAAAGCCTTCTATGTGAAAATAGAAAAATAGTGTGGGAGGGGATGGCAAGAACAGCTCTATAGCTGTATACTCAGAGGGGATGAATGTTTAATTTAGAGCAGCCTGAAAGTGTGCTGACATTTCGCCATTGTTAGGAGAGACGAATACATGGGACACTGTCTGCTGGAGAAATGGAAATGTGCATCAAGGCTGTTAAAAATTCAACTGTCTTCCACACCCAGACATGCAGATATAGACTCAGAATACAGTAGGCAACCTACTATGTTTGGCACTGTACGTCTCCTTGGATTTAACCAGCGGATGTCGTAATCTTCATTCAACTCTTCGTCGCTAACAAGACGAGTGTTTACAGAAGCTGAGCCCACCTGCCTTCGCTTTTACTCACGAGCAGCAATCCCATCTCTCCTCTCCCTGACCTTTGCCGTGAAGTCATTCACAAATTCTCCTGAGAGCTTGCACCTTGACCTCGGCAGTAATGTCACACAGCATGCAAACCTGCACGCCAGCAAGAGCGACGCCACCACGAGGCTTCCTCTGGCGTACTAATTGAAAATAGAGGGAATTAACAAACAACAAACGCGGCCGTACCGTAGCACGATGGGACTGTTAGCTCTCTGACAACACCCGAGAGGCTGGGGGGGGCGAGCGTGGTCAGCCCGTGGCGAAGCAGTGACACGAAGCAAGAGAGTGAGAGAAAACAGAGGGAGAAGAAGAGAGAGGAAAAAGCCAGAGAGAAGGTCAAGTACCTGCCACTCCTGTCAAACACTTCTTATAACAGCTGAGCTGTGTCCAGCAGGGTGGCTGGCTGCTTTCGGGGCCTCTCATCTCACAGAGGTGATGGGTGATGAGGGCTCTTCTTCTTCACATTTAAAGTCTGTCACAATACATCCCCGCAGTCCCGATAACTTCAGGACACCGCTGGGCTGCTTGGACCTCTGGGAAAATGTGTCTGCTGACGCGATACGACAAAGGGCACAGCAGATGCTTAATAAGGGACAGCCTGTCCCGGGTGTCAGTCTCGGCAGAAGAACCCCTGTTGTGGCTGTTGTTTGTTCTGTTAAACTCCAAACAACAGCCTTTCTTCCACTGGAGAGTTTTAGGATACAAATCAAAGGGGAAATTTAGCTGTTGTTTATGCTGCTACTCTGCTGTCAGGCGGTTACAAACTCTGATGTGTGTGCGTGCGTGCGTTTGAGCCACGCCTTTGTGCAAGCAGAACTATCACCGGGTTTACAGGCCTTACCTGGAGGCAGCGAGGAGCAGCTGGAGCGATGGTGTGACCGGTTCAGCACAGAATCACAGCCCTGGATCAGAAACAGAGAGAGAGGCTCAGACTGAGGTTTCAGACTTGAAAGAAGTGTCTGGCAGTCGGAGAAACATTCAGACAAAGACACCAGAAAAGAATGAACTCCTGCCTGACCACAGGAGCCGCAGACCAGCAGACTGTGACTGACTGACAGACTCTGAGCCGAAGATGGCGATGCGGTCACTGCGCCACACCAAGCCAACTGGCTCGCTGAAACAGGATCTGTTTTTCCAACCCCATGGGGACTCACTGAAGAACTCTCTGCCATCCCTATATCTGAACCCCGCTCAGGGCTAGCGCAAAGAGAGAATTAGGAACAGGGTTTAGTTTTGGGTTGTGTTTTTGCCGCATGTCAGCCAACTGAGTTTCAGGCAGAGTGGTTCTCAGAGGTAGCTCCAGATAGCCTCATCTTTAACCTCCTCCCCCTCCAGCTCCCCCATCCCCAAGACAGAGTGTCAGAGGACATATGGTAGAGCCAGAAGCACCTGGCAGCCCCTTCAAACCGACAGGCAGATTGAAATTGTCGCAACAGGAGCTGGGAGCAAGAAGAAAGCCGGCAGATATCTCCAAAGAATGGTCTGGAATTCACGGGCTTACTGCCACCAAGAGCACACGGATGAGAGGGTGATGTCGGGTACGAGGAGGGAAAGAGGAAAAATGGGGTAGGAAGGAAAGGACTCGAGGAACTGAATCTGAGGGATTCTACTTTATCAATTAGATAAACAGATTTTTAACAGTCTTCTCTCAACATAAATGGCACCTTTTCATCTGAGAATGTTGCGGGGCGCACACATCTAGAGTTCTGAAATGTCACGGGCAACATCAAGGACTGCCGCTCAGCGTGGTTGGATAGTTGCCATGTTGCCATGGCAATATTTGCCACTTCCTTTAACAACCCGAGCGCAAAAACAAACAAGGAAGAGACCGAGGAAAGGCTGCGAAGAGTAAAAATGTTTTTACCTGTGTGACTGATCCCTGAATGAAGCGGCAGCAGGCAACATGAGGTTAAATGTGCGATCACAGCGCTTATCTGTCTTCAGTCACAAACGTACACATGCAGGATGTGTTGCAACATGTTTTATCACAAAGTGAGCTTCCAGAGCTCCACTCATTAAGGATGAACTCACTCATCTGATGAGATTTTTCCCCGGTAGCAGCTCTTTCTGTCTGTAGCTAAAACTCCTGTCTAGCTTTGACAGATCAATATACAATAAGACTTTGGGCGTGTTTGCTTCATTACTTATTTCAGTGCTATGTGCAGTCCATTGTGCTCTGACTGGTAAGATGGATGTTGACTAAATGGACTCTCCACCATCATGTTTCAATTTAGCCCTTTCCAGTTTTCCAAACAATGAGAGGTGTCAATACAGAAAATCACAATGCGTATTATTCACGATGTTCAAAGATTGCAAAATGAAGTGAATCCCGGAAAGATGATTTTTTTTTTTCCTGCAGTGGTTAAAATGAAGAAAATTGATTATCAATATGCACGCCCATAAGTGTGTAGACTGTATACCCTCCTCTGCCAGGCGTCATCAGCATCAATCCCTGCTGTTTAAAATAGATTACTGTGTGCGCTTGTCACAAATGATGGATTGTCATGAACTGGATCCATACTCTCACCAACCATTTCACCGATGAGCGACAGAAAGACTAGATAAACACAGTGACGCCGGCAGAGGAGACAGTTCCTCTGTTTCCACCATGGACAGAGGGAAACGATGCTGCTGCGTATCCTCCATCTTTGTTGGCTTATTTTTGCAAGGTGATAAACGCTCCCATTCTCACAGCTGCGACTGCACTCAGGTAACAGCGCAACAATATAATAAAGCATTACATCATTATGAGTTAAGATTAGCACACACATTATGCTGCACACATGCAGTGCTAAACGCTCCCAGAACGCTGTTCAAACAGGTGAGTACAACTACAAACTTGATTGATGGCTTTAACGCTCTTCAAGGTGTTGCGAGAATGTGTCACCTCTTGTGTATTGAATGTATTAAAATGTCTATCAATTTACTTCCCAACAACAAATGTTAGCTCTCACTTCACACGGACGTTCTGATAGCAACAAGCGAACCTCCTAACACCTCCTTACTCTGATAGGTGGGGGCTGTGCCACCCCTGTGCCGCTGCATAATGCTGCTCCATCACTGCTGGATGTGTCATATCAGATTAAAAGTTGACACAGGATGGATGGATGTGCTAAAATAACGTACTATTCATAGTCAAAATGGCATGTACTGTATTTTCTATCAAACACATGGTAACTGAACCTGTAATTCTTGCCATAAATTCACTGTCTCAGTCTTTGGCTTTGATAAAGAATATAGAAAATGTGCACAAGAAAGCACAAACGACCTTCCTCCAAGTGGACGGTCTCTTTACTCATCCACGATTCGCCCTCTCCTCAGATTATTCTGAATATTGGAAGGAAAAACCAAGCCCCCCCATCAACCTTTCACAGGCACTAAACATGGGGAGGTCCCTTTTCTCCGACCCAAATAGTAATCTTAATAGGAAAAAACATTCGTATAAAGACGAGGCTATCGCCGCTCGCAGATTGCCTCTGACTGTTTGTTCTTTCCCAGTCCTCAGGGCCACTTTGTCCCTGGCTATGTTTGTGACTGTATTTCTAAACAGAGTGACAAAGGCTATGAAAGTCTTCAGACAGAAACTTTTAAAAAGGAAAACCCTAGTTGCCGAATTCTGTTCTTCTCTATCCCTCATTCCGTTTCTACAAAACGCTTCACTTGTCACCACAGACTCCCAAGCTCCTTTAATAAACGCTCCAAACGAAAATGTCTGGCTTTGAGTGGCAGAGTGTGACTGCTTAAAACCATTGGGATTCTGGTGTAATCCTACGGAAGACGCGGGCATAACCCGACTTTAAAGTCGCCTTGTCGCTCCACATCCAAGCGAAGAACCTGCAGAGGAGAGGCTAAGGATTGCAGGGAGAGGCTCTCGTGTAAGAAACAATCAAGTGTACATGTTGGCTTTCCAGGGAGCCGGGCTCCATTTGATGCATGTAGAGTGGAGAGACCCATATGTTTTGGTAAGGCCTTGCATCTGACATTAAACTTAAAATAGAGTGAAATGTGGGTTACTTCCACTGAGGGGGTCCCATGGATGAAACTTTGAGCGCTGTCAGTCAGGAGTTGCAGCTTGCATGAAGTGAACAGGTTGCTTAGGAACCGATCAAGGAGAGAGCACTATTGTTAGGTGTTCGTCAGCGCAGTGCTGCCATTAAAGAGCACCGAACGAGGGTTTTTGTAAAGCAGGGCGGAGGCCCGCGGCTCAAGGACCGAGAACGGCCAAAGGGTTTAACTGAATGCGGCTGCACATCATCGTGCAGCGGACTGCATCCATTTAACTTTTTTCACGCTTAAGGGGGGAAAACAACTTTCCCAAACTTTCCTTTTCCTCTTTGTTTTTCCTTCCTCTCAATCCTTTGTCTTTTTCGCAGACAGCTGTCTGAGACAAGATGCTGCTTCCACTGGAGACCTCGCTCACACGCTCGCCGGCTCCTAGTTGCCATGGAAAAGCCCAGAAATGGGGCAGATAACAGTTCAATGAGGGAGCAGAGACTTTGGAGGGTCTGGAGGGAGGTAGCAAGTTTCCAGGGCCCGTCCTGTCAAACCATCAAGCTCTTTTGATGCGTGAAAACGAAGACGGAAGACCAAGCGAGGGAAAAAATTTTAAAAAACAGAAAATGAGAAGGAGAGTAGAAAAATGGGAGGAGGGAACTAATCTGTTGACTGAAGTAAAATTTGTGTGTGCAGAGCGAGCAGCATTTCAAAAAACTGATATACACATGACTGAAAAAGGGAAGATCTATCTGTGGTGGGAATATTGTAAGCACCAGGTGTAATTTTAAGAGAGGAAAAAACAGATTGAAACCCTGATGAAATATGACCAAGACAGTCAATATCTTGCAGCCAGAGAAATGACTCACTGAAATACAGAAGGAATCAGCATGATATCCTGTCTCCGATGCAAGAATTAACTGTCTATTATTAAGGTATTAATAATTTCAGTAAGTACAGCATTGATGATAAATTACAACACGCAGTCAGTTAGAGCAAGTGAAAATGAGGCTGGCCGGCACCAAAGGCCTATCTATCACAGCAACAAATCAAAGTGTAATCGTAAAAACAGACTAAATTTTGTGCAGGAAAATTTGAGAGTGCTTGCTTTAGCTGAAAGATTTAGCGTCAATAAATTTCAGACGCCGCAGTATCTTTACCATCCAGCACTCTTACTGGGAGCAGTAAACTGGGAGCAGCAGTTAAAGCAACAAACACAATTCTACGCATTTCCAAAACACCACCTTCTGAGGAACGACTTAAGACAATACTCGCTGATTATGAAGGTCACCCGCAGCCCCAAAGTAGGAAGGAATATAAAATATGCAAGCAGATATGGATGAATAAATAAATACTTAAAAGTTTGAAGTTCTCTGACACATCACTGGGGACTGGATGGTGACAGCCCCACCTCACTTTTTACAGAGGGTTTTGAAATAGCACTGTCAGGAGAGGCCCCTCCGAGGTTCCTGAGTAAAACACCTGTCTGAAATCAAATTCCCTTTTATTTGCCTGCCTCCCAGAGACTGGGGAGCTAAGACATGGGACTCCATTGTCTGTTACAAACACGCACAACACGTCCAATGAGCGCTGTTGCCATTTTGTTGTTGGAAGTTTTTTTATTTTCCTTGCACTTCCCACTTCTGGTGCATTGCTGAGGTGTTTGGGCGGTGATTTTCCTCGCGATCACGCCAACATTGTCTCTCTCCTTTTTGTTAATGCAGCTTTTCTTTTGTCTTTTAAGACTCTGTGCCTACTGCTGGTAATGTCACAGACTGAATTCTTGTATTGGTGAGTTTTATGTGCTTGAAACAAGCTGTAGCTGCTGCTGCTGCTAATATAAAATGCCCCACTTCTAGCTGCAGATTGCAATAGTAAAACACTATTGCCTTATGTCACTGGTCAATACAAAGTTCCAAACCAGACCAAATAACTGCAAAACTAACAAAATTCCCATCATCCTCTGCTGTATTTTGCATTTAGTGTTATTAGCAAAAGTTAGCATGCAAACATGATAAGCTAAGCTAAAACTGCGGTTTACATACCTGCTTAAAATGAGCATGTTAACATTGTTTTTAACATGCTGATATTAGCATGTTGCTCAAGCTGCTGTGCCTAAAACAGACTCACAGAGCTGCAAGCGTGACTGTGGGCACTTGTTAAGGTATAAAGTCGAGACTTGTAAAATAGTTTGTGAAAACGTGCAGCACTGACTCACACTCACACACAGAGTATGCCACTTTGCAGTTCAACTTCTGGCAACGATTAAGATGAGAAGGGTCAAAGAGGATGGGTGGGAGGATGAAGTTGGATGATGAATGATATGAGAAGAGTGAGTGCATTTATAGCCTGGAGAGATTGATTCTTCTAAGGGACGAAGGAGAAACGGGGTGGCTCCAGCTCTGACACTGAGGATCCTTCACTTCTGGCCGTATGTATCCTCCTTCCTTTTCCAGGCCACCAGACGCCATGATTGACATCATCCTTCCATCTCTGTGATTACAGCGTGTCTCCTTTCCCTCCTCTGTCCTATCCGTCTCCCATCTGAGCCCCAAACACAGCTGTCTTCTCTGCTGGCTCTGTCCGAGGAGGAGAGCAGGCGTCAAGAGATCGTTAGAAAGGAAGGATGCATGTGATCAGACAGGCTGTGACACAGAGCCTCTGAATTTGTCAGTTTGTCACAAGCACTTACACCTACAACCAGCAGACCGCGTCCAACACCGAAACTGCTCATGCGACCTCCAAGTTCATCTCAGCCGCAGACTTCCATGAAGGGGGGAGAAATAGATGTAAATAAAAACTCCAAATAATCCCCAGACCTCTTTCTTTGTCCCTGTTTAAAACAAGTGGGAGGCCCTCGAGTGATGACAGAGCGCTCTGGGGGAAAGAGAGAGAAAGCTTGATGAAAAACCATGCACAAGAAGAAATGATAAAAGAAAAATGTCCCACTGAGCTGTCATGGGACCATCAACCAGACACGCGTGTCCAGCAGGCTTGGTGTTCCATGTGAGCAGATGATGGAGTACACAGCAATGGCCTCTGAGGAGCAGCCATGCTCTGAGGGCAGCAACACAAGCAAGGAAGCCAAATCCAAGCCATGCTAAACAACACCACTGCCCTCAGGACTTCTGCATTTTCAGGCCATGTGAGTGTGCAAATAAAACTATATACTATAAGATGTCTTGAGCTACAGTCATGGACATTAACTCTTAATACAGAAAACAATGGCTAAAGATGCCTTTCCCTCTAAACTCCACTCATTATGAGTCTCCCTTGCTACCGGATCATTAATGAACAAGAGGCATGTTTGTGAGTGCATCTGCCTTGATGGACAGATCTCTTAACACTCAGCCTTGGCGGCTGTCAGATGCTTCTTTCTACCTCTGCTATGCTGCTATCTCTCACTGTGGCCCAAATCTGGATTTTCTGACAGCTAATAACCGACAAAAGAGGACAAAGAGTTCAAATCCAGGCTTTAAAAGGGCACATTTAGAGACCTATCGGTGATGTAATCTCAGGCGGATGCTGTGGTGGAGGTGGGGCGTCTGAAGTCCTACATGAGCAGCATATCCAAACCCATTTCCACTATCCTTCAAATTATTGATTCAAGGATGACATGAGATTGACTCTTAATGTCAGAAACTTGAAGGAAAACACAAAGTCTTCCGATGGGAAAAACAAAGATAAAGTCAAACTTCTTCCAACAGCGTAAACTCAGACAGGCTAATGCTAAAGCTAGTGGAAGAGTGGAAGAGGAGGAAAATGGGGGAACGTCTGACCCACATAGACAGCAGGATTAACCAGGTGGAGGAGGGATCGGCTGCAACGCGATGATGAGGGCGCTTCCCTGAGGTCGATCGGCATTAACACAAGCAAAAGGAGTTAGCTGAAGCCATAACGTGCAGCACACAGGGGACAGGATCTACACGGATCATGACTCTTCATCGGTCCTACACAAGACAAGACGCCAAGATCAAGAAACACCTGAGGGAGAGAAATTTCTAAACTCTGTCTCCAGTTAAAAAGGACAGGTTTCAACACTCCACAGGGGAGGCAGCAGCGGGCTTACTGCCACTGGGAATTAAAGCATCCATCTTTGAAGATGAACGGCTGGATAAAGAACTAAATGTAATCGTCTGGCAGATAGTCAGCATGAGCGGCCCGCACAGAGGGATGAGGACTCGCAGCACCATCCAAGAAATGGACGCAACAGCTACTGACTGAGAGGGGTGAGTGAGACTGACGTGGCACCCCCAAATTATCTGTGGTGACTCCATCTCATCAGACGTGTTCATCTGAGTTCATTTTTGAAACAGATGTGTATTGCCGAATCACACCTGATAGAGGAGAAGATCGAAAGACGTGTGGAGGAACGAGGCTGAGAAGGAGGGAGGTAAAAACATGCAATACATAAACAAAGAAAACAGGACAGAAAATGCAGAATATCCTCAATGTATACACACAAACTGACTATTTCTAATGTACAATACAGAGAGATACTGAATAGTTTGTTGTGATATAGCAAATATCCAGACATACTGCACATGATGGAAGCTTAATTCAAGTATAGGTGCTGTAATAGTCTAAATCAAAGACGCGCTAGCGGAGGAAACTAAAGCCTATTTGGAGTTCAGTGACACAGGTACAGCCCGTACAAAAACAATCAAGACAGGAGAGATTAAATACCCACGATTAAAACTAAAGCAGCTGCAAAGAGAACATAAAGACAGTATGAGACTAAATACTGAACAAGAAATTAGTTTGAATGAAATGAAATACAAAAGAAACGTGTGGCAGTCGGTGGCAAAGTATCAAGATTATCTTCTAATTAAAGAAAAGATAAGCAGAGAGCGCTCTGCACAAAATAAAAAAAAAGTCTAAGGAGGCTGATAAACTGAAGATTCAACAGTGTCTATCAAAAACTGTAGTTAGACACCGACTCACAGATTATTTTACACATTACAAGACTGAAGGCAGGTAGCTCCACCGGTGTGGACAGCTTTCCCTCTGATGATACGAGCTGCTGACAGATAAGTTAGCATCTAATTGAGTACTTAATAAAATAGAAAATTGAGAGAGGTAATCATTCCCTAAATCCTACGGAGGGCAAAAGCAAACAAGGATGTGGTCATTTGAGATTTGTATGGGTTGTGGATTATTGAGTGTTCACACCTATTGCATGTGAGTGCAACCAAAAAATGCATGTAAATGGCTAAAGCCCCAACTTCCCTTAACTGAGGACTGGAAGTTAATCAAAGAAAAGACTTTAACTTGAAACTTCCCAGTTCTCCTCTTTCTGTTTGGTATAAGCGTATTTTGAGGCCTGCAAAATATGGCCGACGCAAAAGGAGCCTGATTTTAGGTGTGTGTGCGGTCTCCTCCCTGTTGTGGCATGGTGGAACAAGTGGTAACACTGTCGCCTCACAGCTAGAAGGTCCCGGTTCGAATCCCGCTGTGGGCGCTGGTGGCGTGTCCTCCACCGTGCCTTCAGTGCCTGCTGCTCGAGGAAAAAAGGGCCTTTCTCTGTGGCGTTTGCATGTTCTCCCCGTGCTCACCTGGGATATCCTCCATAAAAATACCCACTAAAAACATACAAGAAGAAAGAGGAAGAAAGAGGAACTGGGTCCCCAGGCGCCGCTGTCGGCTGGCAGCCCACCGCTCCTGGTCTGCCGCGGAGGAAGGACTGACCAGGATGGGTTAAATGCAGAGAAAATAATTTCAGGAAGCATGGCGTGTGTGCAGTCTCCTCCCTGTAGCATGTGTGTGCAGTGATTAATAAAGTGAAATAAATCTTAATCTCTTAGTTTTATTATGTTTGCCCCTAAACCCTCCGCCCACCTTTAATATCCACCTTAGAGGTGAGAAATGTCAATTAAAACTTAAAATTTTCATTCATTTTTAGTTCTTTTTTTTAAATGCTCTCTTTATCTGTGATCCAGCTGGTCAAACTGGTGCCAATGAAAAGCAAATTTTATAAAAAATGATGTGTGATAATTCACAGTATTTACCTGTGATTCTGTACTGTTAATGTCTTGAAGGTCTAAAGACTAAAGGTCTGGTCAGGTCAGGTACTAAAAGTACCTGCAGGCAAAAGTCACCTTCATCAAGATTTCCAAAGTTACTTTCCTCCTATCTTCTTTAAAAGAGGAAGCAAAGACTGGTGTGGCCGCTGCAGCTGGAAAAGAAAAAAAAAACATTTTACCTCTGCACCTCCTTCTGTAAACTCTACCGGCATCGACCAATGGGAAATCAATGCACTGACTGCTGCTGTGAGTGCCAATGAAATGCTTGGAGGCGCAGTCCAAAAAATGCACCCACGTGGCTTCAGACTCAAACAGAAGCAAATGAGGACACGCACACACACGTCCACACACACACATCCAAGGACAATTAAATAAGCAACAAATCAACAGAGTGTCTTTTAGGTAGATTACTTCATTGCCAGGGACGTTTTTCAGACCCATGAGATGGCCTCCTCTAAATTTTCGTATTAAGAGAAAATACACAAGAAACCAATTTTATTCCGGGGACAAAAACTCGACACAAAAAAAGTTTTAGGGGAAAAGTGGAACCCGTTCCTCTTGACTTTGTGAGGCTTTCCTCACTGTCACACCAGGCTAAATGGAAGATGCAGCGGTGTACTGTAACACATCGACTGAAGTACGACTCATATATTTCTGAATACCATCTGGGTGTTCTTAACATAACCCCAACCATCTGTGTCAGCACACAAGTCCCTGACAAGAAATTCAACTTACAGCGGCAAACATGACTGAGGTAAAATTTCAACTCAAAGCACATGAGCACAGAAGAGAACCGAGGTAAACAGCAGAATACGTGAGAGAGAAGAAGAGAGCGGAGGACTTCATCAGTCGTAGTAATCAGTAATACTACAATGGCCGCCAGTAGTCCACTCTCCTCTGATATATCTGCAAGCACAACCACTATAAATGTTTGTAATGTTTTTTCTTGGCATTTTGTGAAATACCCATTAAATTAGTCCATTAAATATGAGGCTACAACCAGTTAGCTTAGCATGAAAACTGGAAGCAGGGATGAACAGCTAGCCTGGGTCTCTCAAAATAATAAGAAAATCCTCCTCCCAGCGAAAAGTATGGCTGTCCCCAATTCCTTATTAATTACGATCGTCAACCTTGCAGATGGTGCTAAGCTAGACACCGCACTTGATGTAAATATTCACAATACTTGAAGTAATGAGTAAAGCATTTTCTCCAGAAAAGAGCTCTAGGCTGTTGCAGATCATCATCATTTTGCTGATGTTATACATTACTCACCACGCACGATATTGCCTCCTCCACAGTGAATAAATAGCTTGAAAGCAGACCAATTAGATAAGTAAAGATAATGATAAAGATAAGCCAGGGTCACTTGCTGTGGCCCATTTGCCTGTCTGATTGTCTCCCGAGTTGCTGCCTTCTGCTGTCGCACTCCTGCTCATGCTGTTCAGTTCTTAATTTAGCCTTCACTGAGCCCAGGCAGATTACAATGGCCTACAGCGGGCCATGGTGTACTCTGATGCTGCGCTCAACAAGCAAGAAGTGGAAGAGGGACAGGGGGGTAAATCAAGATACATCCCTGGGTTGATAGATGCTGAATGGAACCGATTGAGAACATGGAGCAAGGTCGGCATCCATTAGCCATGCCTTGAAGTCACAGATGGATAACTCCACAACAGAGGGGTCAGCCGGTGCTGCTGCTGTTAACACCTCTGTCTCACAATGAACGGTGTATGCCGGCATAACATGAAAACACACGCACAGGAGCATGCAGAAACACGTGTGTGCATCAAACATGAGCTGGCCTGGTGACCCGTACTGATGCCATATATCTGAACCACTTGCTTTTATGTGGAAAAAAAAAACATACACAGCGGTAAACATACGGTGAAGACATCTTCATTGATAATCAGTAATAAATATGCATCCCATTGGGCCAGTTAAGGCAATTCTGAAAATGCTGCAGCATGTTATTGAGAAGCTCTACTTCCCAGTGTTCTGTCAAAACGTATCTCCAAAGTGCTAAATTTAGTATTTATTACTTATACCAAAGAAATCAGTGAAAAAGCAGCATGGTGCAAATTGTATTTATTTCTTCCCATCCATATGCTCACATTTCAATAATTACCAGTATCATATGGTCCGTATCAGTGCCTATTCCACACAAGTGCATAATCATGAATAGATGGCAGAACCCACTGCGGACACGTGTGCGCACGCATGCGTTTACATTTTAAAGAAAAAATAAAGAGGACTTTTACGCAGACACACGGGTTCACTGCATCCACCAAATCCTGACACTACACAATGTTTTCACGTCACACACACAAAGCTCTTCCCATCTGCTTGACAGGAGCGGAGGTCTTGCACTAACAAAACAACGGATGGTCTAACAGCTTCTTTGCTATAAAAGCCAGATCTGGCGTCTTTCGCTGCCTGCAGTCCTCCAGGATCCCAAACCTGCACGGCAATGACGGCGCCAATGTCATGCTGTCACCTGAGCTGAGCCATTATTACACAGGCATTCTTAATAGCCCTATAGATTAAAGTCCAGAGGAACAAGACACCAACAGATTAAAAAAAGAAAGATAGGAAAGGGGATGATGAATTGTCTCAGATTGCCAGGCAATCGTGCATAAATTACTAGGATGTGCTTAGGTATAATAACCAGCGCTGTTTTAAGTGATCGCTCAATCTCAGGGAGCTGTTGTATAAGGAGAGGGTGGAGATGTAGGGGGAAGAGATGGGTGGTGGGTAAAGAAAGGAGCGGGTCGCGGCTGTCTACTCAATCACATCACCGTCAAGGGTATCGCCCTGACACTGTCTCCACTCCGTGCCCCGAGCATCCACACAAATCTCCTGATAGACAGACGCAGCAGTCAAACAGCACCCTCATCCCTTCAGCCGGGGCCCCCAAGGTTCCCTGGGCATGTCTCTGCGGCCCCAACGGGCTGCCGCTGGGAGCCCCGGCAACAACTGATTATTCAGAATGTAGGCTAACAAGAATCTGCCATGTGGATCTCAAAACAACATGTTCTGGTTGTGAATACATCATGAAGCAGGGGGAACAGGCTGTCTTCGCCGTCGCTCTCTCTGGATGTGCTGCACTTTCGGTTGCTGAGCAGATTTAGGACGAGCAAGCTTCAGGTAGGAGGACGGAGAGCAAACTGTTGACTGTCGCATCTGAGTCCACATTGCACAGTAATACTGCTAATGAAAGGTCCAAAAGAAAGTTGGCGCAATATTAAAGAAACACACCATTTTCTTGTGGGATGAGCCGAATGTGTGCTGTCATCCCTGGTCAGCAGTAAAAGCAAGATGACTCATAACTTACATTATCCAAACTGGGCAAACTAAACTTTAGAAAATACATTTTTAAATGTCTTTATGAAATGGCCGGTGGGCTTTAAAGAAAACAGTGTATCATTAACTCAGTAGTGGATGTAATCAAGTTTGTTTTTGTGAGCAGGCACATACTTTAGATTTTTAGCTCTACATCATCTCATGTAACAATCACAGTGAAACAGGGAAAGCACACCCTATTATTTCGAGTTGGCAGCATTTCATAAACAAGTCCTTATCATTTTGCTGTTTGCAGACTTTTGTTTTCAGTGAAAGAGGCCAGTGATCAGCTAACATGAAGGACGATAAAGCGCCAGCATGGCACGGCAAAAATCTACCCATGCACGTGTACTCATCTCCTGAGGGGTGAGCCGATCAGCAGCACAGTCTCCAAAAAACTTGAAGGATAAATATATTTATCCTTCAGTAGAGTCGGTTTTTCTGCTGCTCCATAATGTGTATCCTGCCACATCGGTGCGACTGTCTGAGCCATCTGCAACAACTCAAACAGCCAGTGAGCTTGGCAGGAGTTCAGGCTATAGCCACAGTTGACTCTCCACCACAGGGGGCCTCACAGGGACCATCTCTCAGACTGGTACAACACTTCAGGGCCCAGACATTCGTCTCCCTTCACCACATCCTTCTTCATCAGCATCACTTGGTGTGCTCATCACTTAAAACATGATTCTGCAGTCCCTGGTCCTTTAAATCCCTGTATCTCTCTCTCTCCCTCTGATTGCTTATAGCCCAAGTGGTGTAGTAATGCTAGCGCAGCAGGGAGCTGGGGAGCAAAACAAACTTAGGCCACTTAACTCAATAGTATTCACAATGGCAAATTAGGCAGAAATACAAAAGTGGTTGCCAACCATCCCACCCAATCAAGCACACGCACACACACACACACACACACACACACACACACACACACACACACACACACACACACACAGGGAGAGCGGGAGAGTGTGTTTCTCCTCTGTGACTCATTATAGGCTTGATAATAAGCAGAAAATGTAGGTGAATGGGCAAAACTGTAAAAGGATACACTGGTTAATATTTGCATGGCACTTTGTCTCCATCATATCCTATCCTCCGCAGCGCAGAGTGAGGACGGAGGATTAATAGTCCCACTTTTCCTCCCATTAATCCATGAAGACGCTATAGAGCTTCTCCCCTCCTCCCCCTCTCTGTGTTTTTCTTTCTCTCTCTTATATCCCCAATGACCCCGGGTTCAGAGTAGAAATACAGAGCAGTGTTTGTGTTTGTACAGACGAGGGCTCTCTCCAGCAGTATTTGAAGGAAATGAGAAGGCAGAGTTGAGGTCTGTCAGTCCTTGTCTCTAAATAGCAGGTGGCAAAGAAACAGAGAGAACAACAGAGAGATGGAGGGTCGTTATGCCAGGACAGTCTGGGCCCCGGGGACCAGTCGGGGAGACGGGGACTCGGAGTGCCCAAGCACACACTCAACCCCAACACCAAATGCATGCACACACACACACAAACGGACACACAAGCAGACATGGGGAGCTCATCTGGCGCTAGCATACTTGGTGCACATTAGCTTAAAATGCAGCCTGAGGTTCATCTTAGCTTAGCTGCTAGCCAGGGTATCTCCTCTGGACAGAGCCCCAAGCGGATCACACCAAAGGCATGACGCTACACACGGAATAGAGCCCACTAACAGAGGAGCCAGTTGCCAACTCATGGACGGCTGAAGTGCTGTGGTGAGCTATCCAGGATTGGCAGCGCGTGCATGCAGTGCTGCCATCGCCGGTCTCTGCAACATCACACACATGCCAGGCATGCACACAAAGCATGCAGCATGAAGAGGCCGCTGACCTGAGAGGTTTGAGCTCCCCTGCAGGGCAGAGGCAGCCGGTATCTAACACTCATGTACTACTATACTAGCATGCAGTACACCAAAGTACACACTCAGAGGACAAACTGGATCTGTGTCTGTTTTAAGTGACAGTTCGTTCCTGTATCAACCTTGAAGAAAAGTATGCTTTTGTACCCTTTCCTTGTCTCCAGTCAATTTACCCTTTAACTGAATTTCCCTACGGTGCTGTGTGTGATGAGACAGGAGAATAATGCAGGAATAACACAATAATTCCACAGGTGCTGTGCGTAGATTCTAGTCGAAATAAAACAGGAAACGCACAGCAGGTTATAGCACAAACAGATATCATGCCTGCCAGTAAACAATGATTTGGAAACTGATCTAAAATAAAAATGTTATCTTCCATCAACCCGACCCTACGTACACACATCTGTGCCTGAAAAACGCAACGTGCAATTTCACTGCATTTCACTTGAAGTTCACACCATTGTTTTTGTTTCAGTGTAGGTCATGTTTGGTCAGCCTCATCACTGCAGTGCTTTTCATTTCAAAAAGAACGAGGGCGGATGCCTCAACGCGCTGTTTTCAGTGCGTTTTAGCCGCAAGTGTCTGCATTTAGGGTGAGATGTCTAATATCTGAGTATCCTGCCTTCCTTTGGTCTTCTCCATAAGCAAGTTTTGTGTGTCCTGTGCTCACACAGTGCCGGGAACGAAGAAGGCCCGAGAGCGGCGGCAAAGAGGGAATGTGGGTGTCTTAAGAAATTGAAATTGAATTGATTGATATGCATCTCTTTGTGCTGGTTATTATCTAGGTCCAAATGGACAAAATCAATAAAAGCACGGAACGCACATAGCCTCTCCTCACCCAGAATAACAAGTAATAAAGGCAGAGCAAGAGAGAGAAGGGGGAGATATTTGAGAGAAGGGCAAAAAGAAGAAGAGCAAAGGGCTTGTAAAGGGTGAGCTTGTTAGTAAAAGGAGAAGGCATGAAAAGCACTGAACGAGGGCTCATACACTCACCCACAGAGAGACACAAAGGGAAGGGATAACACGTGCATTCATGTGACAAGCATACGTGTCCCTGAGTATTCCTGAAGAATGTGTCCCTGGGACGGCAATACAACCGGAGCAGTTAACGTGCCAGGCTTTGCCATTTTGCCTGCCGTCCCTCCCGCACGCCAACCGATAGACCGAACCTCGCACTTGGTGGACGGAAGAATGGGAAAGGGGAAGGAACGAAAAACAAAGGCGATTGATATAAATGATCTGCCGGCAGCGAGAGGCCCCAAGGCAGGGGTGAGCGAAGGTCCGCTCGATACCAATTGATCGTGGGAGGCCCAGGCATTCGTCTTAATTCTGACTAATTAGGGCAGTGGCTGACGAGGAGGGGGTTAGAGGGGCAAGCTGTTGGTGTGTGTGTGCGCATGTGTGTGCGTCAGTGGGACCTCCCAGATTACAAAATCAAGCCCCCATGTTTACAAAGCGTGGAACAAGTGGAGGATTAAGGAAATCAGTTTCGGAAACAACAACCGTCACCACATTAGTGTTGCTGCCAAAATAATTCCCCTGTCTGCAGTGGGTTGCCTGACAGGCAGGATGGGAGTAAATCCTCTCACTTTTTTTTTTTTATCTTGTTTGTGTGAGAACTGCTGATTATCTTCTGCCAGCACAAGTCTGGCCTTTGGTAGCCAAGAGGCAGCAGAAGAGAGATGCTTTTCTAGCCTCACCCATTGCACAGATAGACATCAAAGCCTTTTAATTGGCAAGAAAGAAAAGTTCTGTTTGATCACCGGAATGATTGAGGGGAAAAGCATGATTTAGGTGCATGGTCGTCAGTGTGAGGGATGATGGGATGTAAGCTCCTGGCGTGAGGGTGAAAGAGACAGGACCGTGGACAGGAATTGTTTTCATGTGCAGTCCTACAGTAGATAGAAGCGGGAACCTGAGAGCGGGGGATGTGGGCTGGGAGGTGTCTCGCTGTTTAGATACTTTGCAGCATTTGGGAGCAGGCGCTGAGCTGCTGAGAGCCCGGCTTAGACTCGGATTCCTATCTGTCACTCCCTGAGGATGTCAACAGCCTGAAGTGGAAGGTGGCAGGAGGGAGGCATCGCCATGAACGAGGGGCAGCGGCGGGGGACAATTCTACCTGACTGGAGATCACAATCTGACGCGCACGCAGGCATTCATGTGAAGGTGCATGAGGCGGCCTCACGCAGGACGGGCCGCGCAGACAAAAGTGACAAAATATCAGCGAGGAAAAGTGACAGACAGCCAGCGTATCTCTATCAGACAAGATCCCATTGTTGAGGAGACAGAAAAAAGCTCAGACAGGCCGGGCTGACCTGCGCCCTTTGTCACTCGCTCTCAAAGGCCAGGAGAGACTGACAGATTTACTTGAATATCAGCTACTCGCTCTTGTTCTTTGACACATAAACTTCACTGCCCTTTCCACCTCCGGCACCCTGTTCCCTGCCAGCTATTCATATCCCGGCCCGCCTCGCTCGCGCCACCGGGCCCCCTGGGCAGTGCTCTATCAGGAGTTCACGAACAGAAAGCGCACAAACTAACTGTGGGTGTCTGGATATCCTCACCAACACTATAAATACCTCATCGGCTCCAGCCGGGGTGTCATTCTACTCACATCAAATTAACCAATCAGGGTGGACATGTCCCCTGAATTCTCTGCTCGTCAGCTCAAGTGTGATGTCCTAATGACTGCCTGGACGTCGATACCGGGCCACATAACAGTGGGCCCTGAGGGGGACAATTAGGGAGAGTAGGAGATGTTTTCCTTGATAAATGTTGTCACTGCTGGTATTGGTACTAATAAGCCGTAATTTGCTGTTCGACTCTGATGACACACACTGTAACAGCACAACTGCAGACAGATGGGTGAGCCCGACAAGGCTTTACATTAAAGTGACACAAATGCTTTCATTAACACAGAAGGGTCGGCTCCACAAATATGCATGCAGCGTTTAAGAGATTAGGCCTGTGTGACGTACTGAAAATTCACCAAATTGTGCAAAAAGAACAAGAGAGAGGAAGACGAATGTCATTATGCAGCCCCGCCGGGAGGTTTGCTGTGATTATTCCAGCCCATTCAGCAGCATTTCTGAAAAGGACGTGATGAAACTGGTGGCGATGAAAAATTTGTAATTCTTTAAAGAACAGAAACTCATAACATGCTTATATTTTGCATTTTGAGATATTAGGTTTACCAGGTATTGCCTCTATGGCTTCTTCCAAATTCCTAAAATAAAACTGTCATTTTAAGATATTAGGTTAGCAATGGGTCAGGTTAGGCACGTTACAAATAACCTCTGCGTGATAATTGTAAATCAATACGTTTTATGGCGGTTATTGGGAACATTTGCAAGCTTTGTCCTGATTTGAACATCCTTTGCGAAATATTGGGAGAATTTGGCTCTTGCAAAGCCTAAACTCTTGCAGAGACAGATTATTGGTTGAGCTGTTATTTTTCCGATTAATCAATGAATCATTTAGTATCACAAATTATCAACGCTGACGGTTAAAAAACCCAAAGGTGCGGCGGGTCCAGTGGCACCTCCACTTGATAAATGACTTTAAAGATTAATCTATGATCAAAACTGTCACAGGTAAATCTTTTGATGATGCAATTATCGATGAATCAACCACTCGTTTCAGCTCTGCTTGACGGCTCCTTTGAATGGATTTCCTCTTCAACATGCACGAGTGTGTGTTAAGCTCCCCATCAGGACAAAAAAAAAAGAGAAGAAAAGCTCCCCTTATTGGCTGTGTGTAGAGGGACCAGATGAAGAATAGGAGACAGATCATCATAAAGACACTGTGAGAACACAGGTGGTGCGAGACTGCGCTGCGCTGTCTGATGTGTGGGTGAGTGACGGCTACCAGTAGAGCAGGGTTGACTCAGCCCATCAGCAGACGCGACACCAGCACCAGTCTGCAGCGCCAACAAACATTCAGCATGAACGAGTGAGCATAAGCCTCGCCGGACTGCTCTCCCCGCCTCTCCAACTTTTACTTTGCCCTCTGTGACACCACCCTACCGGAGCGGCGATGGGAGGATGCGTATTGTTTGTCAGCGTGACAAAGTGGTGTCACCCTAAACTGTCGTGTGCTCATTCGCTTGAGTCAATATTTACCCTGATTTGAGTAGCCTTGTTAGGCAGTCGTCTGACAGCAATTCATCTGATTACAGACTTATTCAAATGTGGCATAGGCGTGGAGAAAATCCATGGGAATTTGCTTGGATTGGCGGTGCAGTTGGGGAAATATAGGGAAATATCAGAGCTTGCATGTAAACACCTACGGTGCTGTCACATGTCACCCTGGCGCTGTTTTGTAAGGAAGAGACGAAAAATTGCATTCAGCTATCAGCAGCGAAATAACAATTCATCTTAAAATGAGGTGACTGATGTGTCACAATGGATAATAAGTGATGGCTGTTCTGCTTTCAGTAAGCACGCAACTCAGTCAGCGTTTCATGCATTCATTTGTACAGACCCTTAAAAGTCGCCTAAGTACGGCTAAATCTACAGTATCCATTTCCTTTTCATATCATCTCTCTGAGAAGCCCCCGAAATCCATCCTTTATGCCCCATACCAAGCCAGGTCTTCAATTTAATTCCCCATCTGTGGCCAGCTTGAAATATTATCCAAGAAATGAGATCCGTGCCCCTGAATACAGAGTGTGAAGCAGCACAGGGCGAAGGATGGAGACATGGCCTGATTCTGTGTCTAAGAGGCATGCCTTAGTGGGGGGAGGAGGCCTGGATCCCCTCCCCAAGTGGCATGGCTAAATATTTGCCCTCCTCCACTTGGCTGTCTAGACACATCCACTCAGCCCCCTTCCCATCACTCCTCTGTTCTGCTCAGAAGCGGCGAAAGCTGGCGCGGTCAGCCAGGCAGGGCGCCAGAGCCACGACAAAAAGTTTCTCCTCGCTGCCAGAGGTCACGGAAGTTCAACAACCTGGAAAGAATGGGCTTTGCATTTTTAAAACCTCTGGGCCAACGTTTGGGGAGTCACATGCACACCGACCGGGGGACAGGCGGGAAAGGGAAAAAAAAAAACGCTGTCAAATGGTCTTTGTGCTTCTCAATGATTTGGAGAAAGGAACCCTCAGAACTCGACGAGCGGTCCCTGCAGACTTCTCTGAGTTGGTGTTCCATATTCATTACCTTTTTTTCCACACTCACATGGCGGGGTTTTAATTGCCTACAATTCAGACTAAAAAGCTAGATGAGCGGAGTGAAAGCAGCATGCCTCCTGAGAGGGAGATGTGGGAAGTCCACCAGCACACTCAACCTGATAAACGCATAACTACTAATAAGAGCCCTCATTACACATAACCAGATTATTCCCTCAGCTCTCGGCTCAACTTCAGCTCCACGCAGTCACTCGGCTCCAGCAAACTGATGAACCAGCGTGCGGCGCTGCCATGCAGCAGCTGAAGATGAAATCCAAACAAACAAAACACCTTTAATTTAATGACCGGGCTCCATCGGAGGTTTTGGCTCAAGTCAGAATTGAGTCACAAATGTGGAAACTTGAGATTTCACGAAACAAAATCAACAAGGATGAGCAATTTGGCTTTGACTTACACCACTGACTCGTTTCCTCTCCTGGGCTTAAGCTTTTTCATTGAAATGACTCGACACCATCGCTGAAACAAAAGTAGTGGAACTAACTTCCTCAAGTGCTGTATTTAAATAAAAATTTGAAGTACTTTAGTATGACTATTTCCAGTAGTTCTGAATCCACCCTGACCAGCTACAACAGTAAAATGCTCCATGTGCAGTGATGCATCAGTATTTACGATCTAATCCTTAGAGCCAAATCAGTAAATAAGTTACTCAATTACTCGATTACCAGCTCAGCTTGTTAGCATTCTCTATTTTTTGTCACTGTCCACTTGTTGTTAAAACAAAACAAGACATCTGTCACCTTATTGTATAGAAAAAGAGATGAGAGGACTGATATCACTGTCTTATATGAGGTTAAAGCCAGCAGCCAGGTAGCTTAGCTTAGCACAAAGACTGGAAACTAGGGTAAACAGCTAGCCTAGCTGAATTAAAAAAAAAAAAAAGAAAAACAATAATAAAAGAGAAATGTATATAGAGTCAGAGTATGTTCTCTTCCCACTGACCAGCTCCTTTGAAGTTCACTAATTAACACGTGATATCTCGTTTGTTTAATAAGTGTAATGGACTATTTCTCGGCTGAGAGCGGTAACTTCACTGGAGTCTCCACTGGTTGCCTAGCAACTGCTCCCAGCCAACAAACGGTTAGTCGGTAGTTTTTGCAGTTTAATGTGTTCAGATTAAACAAATTAGACATAACGTGTTGATCAGCGGGCGTCAGAGGTGTTGATGGGGCGGTTTTGGATGGAGTCACACCAGTTATTTCCCTGTTTATACTCTTTGTGCTAAGCTAATCATCTGCTAGCTGTGGCCTTATACCAACAGTTTAAGGCTTTTTTTCATCAGTCATTAACACTGATAAGGGAAGCAACTAACAAAAGGATCCACACTGAACTTTAGTGAAGTAAAGCTCAGAACAATAGCATCTGCAAACTGATATAAATCATATTTATTCAACTTAATTTCATCCATATTTTTCGCCTGGTCATCCACGGCCCTGCTGCATTGGCTCAATGCACCCCCAGGTGGGCCCAACCCCCAGTTTGAGAACCATCTTCTAAGTCTCTAACTATATTCCCCAAAATGCAAACTGAACTATTGCTTTACGCTATATGTGCTTAGTTTTGACACGGCAAAGATCAAACAGAGTTTCTAGTAACATTTCTAACATAAAATCGGTGAGTTCTTCACGCGGTTAATGCAGTGAGGCGTTCCAAGATCTGATATCCTGAATGCTGTCTTGCAGAATCAGGAAGCAGTCAGTAACGTTCAATAATAACAGCGTGACACTGATGGATGGACAGCAGAGGCAGACCACCGCTTCTCTTCTGAAGACCACTGACATCACCGGCTACAGCGACAGTAACATGAACACTGACTCTCTTCTCTCATTAGTTCCCTCTACCAACCACAGAAAAATAAGAGTTTGCATGTCTGTGAAAGTGTGTGTGGGAGGGAAGGGGGTTAAAAGACGAATGAGTGAGAGCAAGACTGTGTGTCTGCATGCATGCATGTGTGTGTGTGAGAAAGAGTGAGTTGTGAAAATGGAAGAGGACTAAAAATAGAAGAACACAGTACAGTTTCTTAAACAAGTAACAATAACAAATGCAAAATAAAGTATTGATATTATTAGAATGATTAGACTGTGTATGGAGTTGACCTTCGTCTAGTGCCCACCTACCTGTCACGCCTCACAGGTGGTCGTCCACGGCACACTGTGAAATAAAGGAAATCACTCAGAGACTCGTACTATCAACTCTATTCAATGAAATAACACATTGCTGTGAAACTGCCATTAATGTCAGTTCACTCATAATTATCTCCTACAACGTAACAGAGTCAGCTGAGATGTTGAACAGGCGTATTCAAGTCATGTCAGTTTTATTTATATAGCCTCAAGGGGCTTGACAGTCCGTACAGTGTATTATTCAGCCGAATTACCAGCATCTTCAACTTTGAGCGTCGCTACAAGTCGAACTACCGTGTGACGAGGAAGCACACTGCGAGGAGAAGATGAGGAAACATGCCTGTTACACATGCTGCTTTTCATTGCTCTGCACTGCCCGGCTGTTCTGGGCTCTGGTTATATTCTGTCACATTAAAGTTGGGATGGAGGATATGTTGACAGAGAGAGGACATTGCACATTGAGGCTGTAGGGCTTTTCTAGGGCTGGTGGCATTGGGACATGAAGACAAGTGTGTATGTGTGTGTGTGTGTGTGTGTGTGTGTGTGTGTGTGTGTGTGTGTGCGTGTGTGTGTGTGTGTGTGTGTGTGTGTGTATAGAAGGAGAGGGTTGCCTGTGGAACGGAGCATGTGGATGCCCACCCACTCAGCAGCCTCGCGGCCCTCGTCATTTCGCATCAATCCACAGCCCCTCAATATAAATAGGACAGGCGTCCTAAAGCTATGCAGTACTAAGAGAGGCAATGGCATTATGCATTGACCCTGGACCCCTCAGCTTGAAATATGACTACGCCAGCCTGTTGTAATGGTAGTTTCCCTCTAACTTGGGCACCACTTTGTTAACAGAGAACTGTTTTGACGTTTAATATGCATGAAATTAATGTACTTAACCATCCTGTTCTGGCTTCATAATACAATTGAGCGCCTACGGACATCAATAAAACTACAGCATTCACACGCACCTCCAATTTTAAATTTGAAACGAGCAAAAATGTTTTTTCCCTAAGAGTTTATTAGTCTTTTTTTGGTTTACGGCACTGGGCCGCGCCTTCATTTTCATTGTGGGAGATTCGTGTCCATCAGCATCTCAACATGCTGCAATAATAGTGCTACTTTTAGTCACCTTTCCCAATTCATTGCTAGAATTAATGCACAATACACAGCTGGGACACTGAGTCTGTCTGTTTGGTCCAATTTTGAACACTATTAGCGCAAAAGCACAAGAGTAGAAGTCTTGAGCATGGTGCACCAACTTATCAGGATTAAAGTTTGTGTGAATTTTGCCTGCAGAAAATACAAAGCGAGCTAAATGCGTGAGCAAATGCATGTGGGCTGTAAGGAATTGAAGGTGGTGCACTAAAATAGAGTACAGTTCCACACGGTAGCTTCCCTGTGGCGTCACAGAAGCTTCACACTTCATTACTGCAAGGCCAGCGACGTGTGAAGGTATTATGTAGGAGCAGTGAGAAGGGGTGTGTGCGTGTGTGCATGTGTGCATGTGTGTGTTAGGGGTATAAAGGGTGTGGGTTGTGTGTGCGTGGGGTAACTAATAACCCACCCTTTGTTCAAAGTGCTTTCTGGAAGCAGGATCAAGCCATTCACATGGAAACATTGTTTAATATATTCAAACAGCTGGGAGGTGTTGTCTGTTGTCCCAGTGTCAAATGAAAGAGGACGAACAAACAGCTGGCAGGGCATTTTCTTGCTCCACAGCTCTGCTTACAACTATACTTTAACAGACAGAGTCTGGTGCACGTGCACGGAGCAATTTGCAATGAATCACATACTAAATAAGCTCCAAACTACTGTCACGCAACTAAATGGAAGACTCAGCTGTATCCTCTGTCTCTGCCGTGAGAGGCGTCAACAAATCTGTGTCCTCTACTTCCACCCAGAGGCCAAAAGCAGAATGTCACACTTGGGGGGTTTGACACATCTGTATGTCATCTTTGTGAGTCCATTTGCAGAGGTGAGGATGCCAGTAATGCAAAAGTTAGTGATAAAAATAAATATCACCTTACACAACTTATCATAGTTTCCCCCGCCAATGATCCAGAGCAACAAGCTTCTCAAAGGTTTACAATCATACGAATTAACCACCAGCAGCTCCCTTAGATGCTGGAGTCAAATAGTTTTTTGGTATTTTGGTATGTTGTGATAATGACTGTTTTCTGCCAAACACTGTTTGACTGCCAGCTGCCCACTGAATTTAAAAAGAATAGCTGATTATTTTGAAATCAGCATTTCAATTAGACAAGCACTGGCATGCCTGCGAGGGAGTGCAGGAGTACTTCTGTAAACCGTGGGACAATTGAACGTTAATTTTCAATCAAGAACTTTGGGATTCATGGCAGGATCCCAGGGCCCTCACTGTATGCGACTGCCAATGCTGAGCATTTAGCGCTGATTGAAATTTTGGCTGCTGAAATTAATTCACAAAGCCAGGCTAGCAGCGTGACAAAGTTATCAGCCATTTTCGCTCAAATGGACGGTTGACAGGACCTGTGTTCATCAACTACAAGCTGTAATTTAGCTTGTGGGTGCAACTCGTGAACTTTGGTGAGGACCATTCATTAATGCTGAACAGGCAGAGAGGAACATGTTAATATATGTGATGATTCAGGAAGATGGAGAGGAGTCAGAGGGGGCAAAAAAATATGTTTGTTGCTTTTTCTCTACTTTAATGGCAAATATAGAAATGTTTGAGGCAGCCAAGAGCATTTAGATAGTTAACATTATATTTTGTTTTTGACAAATTTTTGACATTTTCCAAACGTGCATTATTTTGTTGTACTGGGGCATTTTCCTCTTCATTAGTCAATGACAGCTTCCATTTTGAATGTTATCTGACAGCCGGTAGAGGCTACAAACATTTATGGAGATTAGTCTAAAGTTGAAGGATTTATACCTCAAACTGAGTGACTTTACTCTCAAATTGTACTCCCAGTTTAAAAGTCCCAGTGTTTCGAGTGTTTGAATCTTTTTCAGATATGCATAAACCGTTGCTATTGTTGGAATTATTCAGTAATGCCAAAAAACTCATTTAGTTAAACCCACAAAACATGACTCACAGCTCATCTATGAGGGATGAATGGGAAGCTCCTCCTCGACCTTTTTTGTGTTGGCACCAAATACTTTATATACAGTTAATGGCTGGCACTTGACAACTACAAATGATCCGGACGTGGATGTTTACGTCGTCGTTAGAGCGAATAAGCTAAAATGTCAAATACGTGAATATTTTTCACATTTTGTCACAGGCAATAACAAAGGACAACCGTGCGCCACCGAAGGACCCCAAAGGGCCAAGATGGCTGCGCCCGTTACAGACGCCGGCGGGTTCGAAAGCTGGCTCAATGATCGCCTAGACTCGTTAGAAGTGGACCGTGAGGTGTATGGGGTGTATATTTTAGGGGTCTTACAAGAAGAGGAGAGTGACGAAGAGAAAGAAGACGCGCTTCAAGGAATTTTATCCGCATTTCTGGTGAATATCCAAAGCGGCATGTCCCGCTCAGCCACCGACGCTGTGTTTTATCATGTGTTGCTGTCTGTCTTGAGTGCCGGGCGGTGCCAAGTGACAGCGCTGATGTCACCTGTCATCTATGGAAGAAATTACCGACGTTAGACGCAGCAATGTTTCTTCGGCTATATCCAGACGCCACAGGCAGTGATATGGAATGTTCTCTCCGGCCACGCCAAATCCCATTCAAAAATCTGCAACATGTAGTTAATTGTGGTCTTGTTTAGCACTAGCAGACGCCAAGTCACATATGACTCAATGCCCAATATAGATCTTACGGTGTTTAGACAAATTCGGCTAAGAAAAAGAACCATCAAAACCACGATGACCTTTGGTACAGATGCATGTTGGCAACTGATTAACCATTTGCACATTTAGAATAAACTGCCAGTTGTTAGTTTGTTATTAGCTTAACAGGAAAAAACAGCTACTGCTCACGGTAACACGTAACGTGCGGTTTCATGCCCTTCTTGTGCACTTAGGCGGCAATGCTGAATAGCAGCTCTGTGCCAGCCTCTGCTAAACAAAGCAGATATTGAGTCACTGCATGCAGCGTGTACTGGCTGTGAATGAATCCAGTAGGGGCTCACCTATTAGGCACTTCACCTATGTCTCATCTCATACTAACAGGCTGTGGTGATGCATGAGCGTTTGTTACCTGTTTGGATAGTTGGCTGCTGAGCATATAAAGTGAGCTTTCTTATAAGTAACCATTAACAGTCCTTTGTGTGCAGGATGAGGACTCCGTGGAAGATGTCTGCAAAGAGATCATCAAACAGTGGACAGAGTTTCACAACCGATCAGCAGCCAGACAAGACGCTGATGATGGTATTTATGTAACCTTGATTCATCCACATTCCCGATCTCGTTGAAGTGTCAGATTTTTCTCAAGGTACCTTGTCAGTAAAAACAAAAATTCAGCGACCCTAAGGAAATCAGTTGTCAAGGTTGGAAGCATCTGGGCAAACCTTGCAAAGCATTCATGCACAGTACTGCACAGGTATAATACAACCTTAAATCAACAAAACTAAGAGCAACACAAACAACCTTGCAATCCAAACTTGCATAAAAAATCTATAGTTATAAGAAGTCATACAAGCATTTCAAAAATAGCAATCCAAAATCAAGCCAGCAGGCTCATCAGCTCTTTTAAATCTTGACTAAACAGCAAAGACAGCTTGCTTCTGAGTCTGTCCTCCATACCGGTTAAACATACAGAGGGATTCACTCTTTGAGTTTTAAATTGTTTGCTTTGAGTTTGGAGCAGAGTGCAAGACACTTTTGTCTCAGGGAGAGATTAACATTTCCTGAAAAAAACTAAACAAAAGCAGTTCCTGAGACGGCAGAAAGTTTTTGCGGTCTGAAGAAGTGTTTATGCAAGAAAAGTTATTTCCACCGAGTTTGTTTTCTCAAGTGTTATTACTGGAAAGAGATTGTTTACTGTGTACATAATCATAAGGATCTGTATACGGTCTGGAGCCTCTTGCTCAGATGGGTACCTTCGTGACTCCTTCTGTGAACATACATTCATATTGACAGTGAAAAGTAGGTACTTTCATTGCAAGTAAAAATACTAAATGTTTCGATGTTTTATTTAGCTTGGCTGTGCTCTGTCATTCCTTTTCTGTAGCTGAGGTCCAGGCCATCGCCAGCATGATAGAGAAACAAGCTCAGATTGTGAAGAAACACCAGGAGGTGTCCGAGGAGTCGAGGAAAAGGAAAGAAGCCCTCCTTGCTCAGTACGCTAACATAACGGACGAAGAGGAATATCCTTGAATTTGCTAATTGTAATGACAGCTATGCTAGAATGGGCCATGTTTCACTTCAGCTACAAGTGTTTCTTTGACCGTGCGCGCAGACTGTCCATGAATGTTTTCATGAGAAGAAAGCAAATATTTATGTTGTCTCATCCAGTGAGTTTCTTTCAGACACATTCAGTTGTGATCCCCAAGATGTCAGTTCTTTCCTTGACAAAAGCACTGAAGCCGAAGAAGAGGAGCCAACAAGTGGAAATAGCTTTACTGGAAATGAAAAATGTATCCTTTCTAAAGCTGAGGCTGTTTAAAATGGAAGGAATTCAGTGTTAATGATTGCAACATGCATGGATAAGGCAGGGGCGTAGCCATCATTTTAGAAGTGGGGGGGGACAAATTGTTCAGAGGTCTATTGAGTGATTTATCTTCCTCTCGCATTCAGTTGCGCCTCTCCTTAGCAGCTAAAGAACCACATAACCACAAACAGCACAGCACCACGGAACCGACTATACACTATCAAAGTCAAAATCTAAGATCTAAAGCTGCCAAACTCTGGTTGAGTTGACACAGAATGACCCTGGGGCATCTTTCTATTGTGGCAATAAAGATTAAAAAATATGTGGAAAGCAACATTTTGAAATAGAATTAGGAATACAGTAGTAGTAGAATTTAACCTCAAAATCCCTTTTATGCTATCGATATTTCTCTCAGCCAGTCATAACAGAGACATTATAAGGACTTAAGTCATAATTTCTCTCACCTGCTGTGAAGACCCTCCGTGTCCATCCCTGTTGCTGGCCTCTGGCCCACTTTTTCCTCCCTCACACTGCTCTTTCTATTGTATAAAGACTAAAAAATATGCGCAAAACAATAGTGAGCACATGTTCTGTGCAGAAATTAAGGAGTGGGTTTATAACTAGCTAGCTTAGCTAACTAAATTGACAGCTATTTGTCATCTTTTAGCCAAAGTCCCAGGCAATAATATACAATATAGAATGTCTTTGTTTTAGCTAAACATTATCTACATGTAACAGCGTTACTCAACTTACACGGTCTACTCCGTCTACTCATGATGCGTTTCAAGGCAGCGCAGAAAAACGCCGTCAACATGTTAAAAATGAATTAAGTGGTCATAATGGCTGTAAAAAGTGCAGGGGACGGAGGGCACAGATACGGGAAGTGCGGGGGACGCCCATGGGATAATGCAATAGCAGCGTAACTCTGACTGTTCTTATCATTTCCACCTCTATAGCAGTAATATATAAGAATGATCCTTCACTGAGAGTGTCAGCCCTGTTTAAGAACACCAACGTGGAAGAGGTGCTGAACAGACAGAAGCAGAAGCGGGAACAGGCTCGTGAAGACGCTCACAAGAAGAAGGAAATGGACAAGATGCAGCGGGAGAAGGACAAACTAGCCAAACAAGACAGAAAGGAGAAGGAGAAGAAGCGTACACAAAAAGGTGAACGCAAAAGATAAAACCAAGAGACACGACACTTTGTGTGTGAAAACCTTTTGCTACAAGACGAAAATGAAAAACAACAGTCTTCGCCTCGTTAGCTGAACCTCGTCGTCCCCTTCAGTGTGTTAACATGTCTTCATCAGACTCTCTTTATTAATTACATTATACTCATTTGTAAAGAGCAATGTGCAGGATGTTGTCCAGGTCCAGTTCTTACTGATACCCGCATGAGCAGACAGGAAAGATGTTGTCGAGGAATAAAGCTGCAAATCTTTAGATGATGACGAGTCAGTTTCATGTCAGTCAAAAAGTACTGACAGACAGTTGCCCCCCTGAAATTATCGTAGCACACAGCTGAAAAAAATCTTGGCAAAAATGGAGGAATGCCTGTAAAGCAGCTCAGATTCTGCTGTTTTCCTCTGTGCCAATATCTTGCAAATGCCTTTCATTTCTGCACAACTCCAAGCAAAAGCCGTCAAACTGGTTTGCTTCATTACTTTAGGTTTGTTTTTACCGTCTATGCATTTCGTCAGCGAATATAAGCAAAGGAGCAGTTGCGAAATTATACCTCAAATATATCATGTACCACAATTTGAATGTTTATAATGAGGTTCATCTTTTTAAATTAATAATAAAAAACATTTTCAGCCATTTGGATTGGTTTATTTTAGATTCTCCAATACACAGAACGAGGAACAAGAAAAAACACAACATGAACATTAAAATGAATGAATGAATGAACAACTCTCACGTTCACAAAGCGCAGTGAGAGGAGTGCCACAGATGACTGCTTTTAGGGAAGTGCTGCTTAATGCTAACGCTAACGTGACCACCCGTTAGAAAAACAGATGCAGTGGTCCCAAACTGACAAACTGTCTCACTGATAAGAAGAGTGTTTGGTATTTGAACAGTGTCTGAAAAGAATCTGATGGAAAGTGTGATTAATACATCTCAAGTTAAAACGCTGAACTTTATGAGTATCTTTAGTTACAGTTCAAACAAAGTCGCAGATGAGTCTTTTGATTACAATGATGAGTGAGAAGAAATTAAAAGCTTCAGATATGAACACTTGAGAACATTTTATAATTTAGTGACTGGTAGAGAGATATGTGTGTGTATTTGTAGATCTATTTTTTATTTTGGTTTACATTTCACTGATGGAAGGAGTATTTGTTAATATTGTAATGGAAATGTGATTAATGCGTTTAAACTTTTTCTTTTGTTTGCAGAAGTTTGAGTATCTTTGGCAGTTCAACTTTCACCAAACTGCAAACAGATGAACCTTTTTTTTTGATTAGAGCATGTTAAGGTTAGAAAAACTGAAGCTGCATAAATTAACAGGAACATGTTAGAAAACATGTTAATATGTTCATTTAAACCACTGCCGCAATGATTCAAATGTCGCCTGGGAATACTCAGAACGGAGGTTCCATTACATTCCAATAAATAGGTTAAGACAAAAAAAATGAAATCTTTCTCATAAATAGTGTCTTAAAATAAAACGGTGATGGAGCAAGATTCACATTAATTTGGAAGTGACACTAATTAAATGAAGTTAAGATGCAGCAGGATTAATTACATTTCATGCAATTTCCTACTCAACAAAAGTTAGCCACCTGACGTTCCTCAGTGCCAAACAGCGCAGCCATCATCAGGCTTGCTCACCTCGTATTCTGCAGTGATCACTGTGTTGCAGGCAAAATGTCACCGTAGACTTGCAGGTAACATTTGTTTTTACATCACCCTGGTGCCTGTGGGGAATTTATAATGGGGGGATGGGGTGGAGTGGGTTTAATTTAATTGAGAC
Source organism: Chaetodon trifasciatus (assembly GCA_037975065.1). NCBI lineage: Eukaryota > Metazoa > Chordata > Actinopteri > Chaetodontiformes > Chaetodontidae > Chaetodon > Chaetodon trifasciatus. The sequence continues at coordinate 2,176,372 of JBBMOE010000035.1, forward strand.
CTTTAGCTCATGCTTGTTGCCTGTTAAATCATAACTTAAAAGAGTATTTGTCAAATGGAGAGGGGCATCTCTCTGTGCCTTTGTCCTCCCTGTCAACATGGTGGTCCTGCCTCTTGACAGGTTTCGGTAGTGCCATCTGGAGAGCACACCACAGGGCTGTGCAGAGCTTCCTTGTGGCAGCAGCAAGGTCCTTCACTGCGACGGCCAACAACAGGGTGTCTATGAAACAGAGACGAGTTAGGATCGGCAGCATTTCAGAGGGAGGAACATACCGTTTGCCGACCGCTGCAGTATGAGTTACCTGTGTCCTCTGTGAAATGAGCGCTCTGCCGCTGGTGCTTGGACATGTTGGCAATCTCCTCCTTGCGTCTTGCCTGGGTGATGCAAATAGCCATACGATGCCTGTTCAGTGCTGTGTGGATGTTGATATGGAGGGGGATGTTGTGCAGACCCTCGATTCTCTCCAGAAGTCTTGCCACCTGCAACACACCAACAAAAGCAACCCTTATATCCCCCCTCATTCTTAAAATTGGATTTATTCAGGGGACACATTACTACAACAAAACTAGTAATACTTACTTTAAAATATCTCTGCTTAATCTGTGTGTGCTTTTTAACTAAACTTATTCCAAAAGATGTTAATCTTAAAAAAAAAAAAAAAACACGATTTGAACTTTGAACTGAATTTGCAACCAAAAACAAACACTGTGGAAAATTCTGCAAGATCAACTCCACACAAAGACCAAGGCCGAGATTTGAATGCTGGACTTACTGTGAGGACAGAGCGCTTAGACAGGAGCCATCATAAAAACATCACTGCACAGAAATAGTTCATTCATCAACAAGACACTTAAAAAGATGAACTGTTCACCCTCTTGAGGTCTTGCATGCTTGTACTTTGAAGTATAATCAGGCTCCATACTAAGGATAATTAAACAAACCTCCAGAACAGCACCCTGAAGGAATGTAGTTCTCTCTGAACAGAAATAAAGGGTGTGCAAAAGAAAGCTGCACATCGCCTTCAGAACATAAAAAGGCTGCTGTGAGCGAATTCATCTGTAGATGGCAGTGTGGAAGCAATTAATTAAGAGGGCTCACCCTTGCTTGTTCTCTCATCTGGTTAACAAGGAGGTGGTCGAGTCTTGTTGGGTTTGGTGGAGTTCTGGGTAATTTAGTGTGAGTCACTGCTGCAGTCCTTTTCTCAAGAAATGTCTTGGTAAGGATGGCTTCTGTCTGTAACAGGAAACAAGTGTGCACAACAGCAGCAACAACAAAAAAGTTATTTTTCAGGCTAGTAGACAACCCCTGGTCCCCAACAGATTTTAATATTTTTCCTTCCAATATAGTGAAACTGTACAGTGAACATGGACCATATTAAATGTAACAGACCTAAAGCTGGCCCCCTCTAGATGCAGTATACTTGACAGCTGAAAATCTATACAGCAAATACTATTCCTCTAACTAGACACCAAATCAGATTTCAAAAGCATACCTTCTTTCTCTCCCTCTCCAAACACCTGAACTGCTCGTAACACTCGTCCAGGTAGAAGTAAAGATGGATCACAGGTCCTGCTTGATTCATCTCCATTGAAGCTGCCATGGCTGAGGCTGTGCCATGGTAGGTACTCTCTCCTCTGCAGTTCATCATGTCACTGACATAGGAGTTGAAAGCTGCTGACTCACTAGCTGACATCATATCACCCATATCTATGACAGAAGCACCACTTCCATAGGGTAATGTAGATCTAGAGGTGAAGTTGGAGGAGTTGATGGGCACACTGGAGTGCCCTCTGGGGTCATTTACAGGATACACGAGAGGCATGAACTGCTGTGTACTCCCAGCACTGGCCATGCTGCTTTCTCCATCAAATCTCTGAGACTGCAAGTGGAATAAGTATGGGTAGTGCAAATGGGCCGGTCTCCTATCTCCCGCTCTCATGTTAGAGTTGCTTAGAGATCTCGTAGAGAAGCCTTCTCCCAGACAGCCAGACATATGCGTCCTCTTCTTTTCCTTAAGCATCTGTGGCTTCATCTTGCTCTGTATCTGTCTCTGCTGGATGTGATGTTTTGAATACTGGTTCACACTCGTGTTAACGGGGAATGAAGTGGCCCCTCTGTGCATGGTCATCTTGTTTTGGTATTGGTTTGGGAGGTTGAAAGATCCAGAGAATGGATTTGGTTGCTGCGAGAACTCTGTGTTGTGAGGGCTGAAGTCATGTAGATCTTGAAAGGCATCATACTTAAATGTTTGGTTTCTCAGTCCTCCATTTCTTTGCATCTGCACTCTCCCAAACTCTCCCACCCCCTGTTTTTGGGTCTGCACTGCAGGAGTACCCTGTGTTAACATTTCAGGACTGGTGATTTTCCATTGTTCAACCATGCTGTCCTCGTGGTGCATGCCCACTGTCTGCCTGTGCATGTTTGGAAAGTCTCCACGACATAAGCTATCATGCTCACCAGCCATGAACGACTGAAAACTGTTGACCAGTTGGTTAATGTCTTGTGGCACATACTGATCATTACTAATGGGCTTTGTGCTGCTCTGGATGCAGTGGTCTTCATAATAAGGATGAAAGCATGGGTTATTCATTTCACTTTGAGGTCTAAAGACATCACTGAAGTCAGGGAACTTATTCAAAGTCTGACTATTCCTTCTTTCTTTATCAGCTGCCATGCTGTCATATTTGCTTTGTTGCATCTGTGACAGGCAGGTGCTGTCCGTGCTGGGCATTGGTAGACCTGGTGGTCGTTTCTGAGGACGGAGGGTACAGGTGTCTGTGTCTCCATTAGGCAAATTAAAAAGCCATTGTTGACTGGTAGCAAGGCCATTGGACTGCTGACAGAAGTCTTGAACATCTTTGTCCACTGATTGTCCCTGTGCTTTACTTATGGCCTCACAGGATGCATAGTTCAGAGGAAAGGTAGGGTTATTTTGCGTTTTAGCCTCTGATTGAAAATACTGTAATAGTTCCTCTCTCAACGTCTTTGGAGACCAGATGGGATTACATGTAGGTAGGCTCCTAAAAGGAGAATTAAGGACTTCCTTTAATGTTAGCATATATAAAACTTGAACAACATATACGAAATATAACCAAACGGCATATTACCAATAACTGAGAATGTGTCTGACATGGACAAATGTGGTACATGTGTAAAATGGCAACATCCGGACCTGATTCAGTGGACAGTGTCCAAAATTCATCAGAGAAAACAGCTTTAGTGTCTCTGGTATATAAACAGAGTGGACAGCAATGGTGCAATCCAGCTGCCACGCAAGGTCACAAGATTTGGACAGCAGGACTGCTTTCCACGTTCTCACGTGACATGACAGTAACAGTTGGTGATGATAATGCAACTCTATTGCATCTCTGCTGCCATTTTTCTGTTCTGTTTTGAGTCTTTTGTTTTTTAACTGAAGTGTTGTCTCATGTGAGGCATTTGCTGTTGTTTGTTTGGAAATTCCAAGTAAAAGAATAATCACATGTCATAAAGTATGGTACAGTGTGGTATTGAATTTTATGAATTTACAGAACAATTACTATAATGTGACATATACCGTTACTGTGACATAAAATTAAATACACTGTGATACAAGATCTTGGCCATGTCACCCTTTTCTACACTGTAATATATACCCATGCCTGTAGTACGAAATCATTGAACCTTCACTTACCCTTCATTGCAGTAGCTGTCCTGTGAATCTGCTTCATCCAAAATATTTGACACCAGACCCTGTAGATCAGCCTCCCCATCACAATCTGTATTATCAGTGGGTTTCCTTCAAGAAAAAGAAAACATGTCACCTGAATTTCACTCAAACTTTTCTTTTCTCAAAAAAAAAGAAAAACATTCATTTAACAGTACCTCTGAGAACTTCACATGTTTGTAATCCATAATAAGGCACCCAGTACATTTAACTACCTCTGAATAACAGAATAAAATCCAAAACCTTGGAAAAATTGTGATTTAATGGTCAGGCTGAATATTAGTATGATTGTCTAACTCTTCTGAAGTACACTTAGGACAGTGCGCAGATGAATAACCACACACTTAACCTGAACATAGTTAAAACTGAATACCTGCTTTTAGTCCTACTCTGGGCACTCTTGATAAGGCCATAGGGATCATCATGAGCATTGTGAGACCAGGGTATGTAGGATGCTGTGTCCTGTTCCTGCACTGAGACACTGGGGATGGAAAAGGACAATACCTTGCTACCATTGTTTCCACCACCTACATTTACACTGGCCTGAAAGAGAGAAGCAAAACTTAATCAGTCTGTAAGTCATCTGAAAAAACTTAACTATAATTTTTAAGCTTCAAACTTTTTAACAATACTGCTAAAAAATAATGGAAAAACACAAATGGGACAATTAAAGCTGAAATGATTAGTTCATTAACAGATTACTTGATTGATAGGTAATGAATCAACAACTATTTTGGTTTTAAAAAGTTCATTCAATTTTAAGGATTTCCTGCAGGTTTTTTGTGTCACTGTAAATTGAATATTTTGGAGGTTTTAACTGTGAAAATATGATTTTCACTGCTCTCTAGTGTTTTGCAGGTCATACAATAAATTGTCATTTTAAGCAGTGATAAAGAGTAGCAGAAGTGCCTTTCTGGTATTTCATTTGAGAATCATTATTATTATTATTATTCCCTTTATATAATAGCACCTTCTTACCTCGTTGCCTTTTTACTGTAATACCTTCTTATACATTTTACCTTATTGTCATGTTTTTTTCTTTCTTTTTATTTTGAAGCACATTGAGGCTATACCTGTAGCATGAAGTGTACTATATAAATAAACTTGTCATTGCCCCTAACAGGCCTACAGGTGCAGCACATGCCGTGTCAATTTAAAACTATTGCTTACCTGACGATGGTATGTGGGAAACGGTGAATTTGAAAATGTGCTCTGATGCCCGTCAAATGCCATCGTAAACTCTCTTAAACTTGACCTGATTTCTTTACTCCATTACTGGTCTGGAGAAACACAAGGTATTTACTGTTAATATTTGATAATAAGAAATTATTAGCTAGCTATCAGAGAATGCAAACTGACTGACTAATTCAGCCGTTAAAGGTTAGTGGCTTTAGCTAGCTAGCTGTCGAGCTGCCTTGGTCAATATGGACTAAACTTTCGACCATATGAAAACTGCTTCCCTGCCAGTCAAATTTGGCAAACTTCTCTTAAACAAACCAACTTTTCTAAGTAAAACATGCCGCTAACCTACCTCAGTCAGTTAATTAACGGGAGCTGTCTAACAGTTTTCCTCCCTGTCACTGACGCTACATTATCCTCAAATGCTCTCGTGCCATCCTCAACTCGACCTAACAGACGTGATGCCCTCGCGACCTGAGCGCACATTGGCCGAGCCTGTGATATTCTATTTTTAGTCCAATTAACATCAAGCAGGAGATCCAATGCCCATAGCAACATCATGTCACACCCTGCCCCATATTTTAGGCCGTTGTGTTCTTACACTGTAGCATTGTCCACCCTGGACTTCAGCCATACGATATAAATTTAAAAACGTCAGATTATTATAATTATTATTATTATTATTATTATTATTATTATTATTATTATTATTATCGTCGTTGTTGTTGTTTTTCTCTTCTCTTTTGCCTAAAATGCATTTTGCATATAACTACATTTTACGTTTTACGATTACGTTTTTGAATTTGCTAGTGTAATAATAGCATGTATTAAATGGACTATTTTATATAGATTTATTTACTTCGTTTCTGTTTAGCTTTTTTCACTTCAGTTTAATTGAAGCATATTCAGTTCATATCAAATGTACAACAATTCACGAGTTATTGTGTAGATCAAACCAAATTACTACAGACATACTTTCATAGATTGACTATTTGATCAGATTTTGATGTGAATTTGAACACGACATGGGTGGGAAAGTTTAACACCTCCTCCAGAAAGTCTGGCTGGGCCACGCAATCCAGCTGTGGAGCCAAGTTTGACAATATGAGCAAAAATACGACCAGTACACCAGCGATATTGCCTTCAAAATAAAAGCATATACTTTGCCATACTCAACTCATTGCCTTTTATCAAAAATGGATAATATCAGTGCCGTTCACTTCTAATGAAAATGATTATGATGCTGTTTTTAATTTGGTCTGTCATGTATCATATTACCAAAGCATGGATTTGATGAATATGAATACAGACACTGGTAGCCTTTAACTTATTCAGGCTCTTGGTTAAAAAAGAAACAAATTCGTCGTTTATTATATTAAATATCTGTGCTATTATGGTACCTTGGGGAAACAATTTTAGAAATAGCACATTATGAGCTATTTCTAAAATTGAGCTGCTCATTTTAGTTAATTATAATGTTATTTTGAAAGCATAACCGGAACTTCTGCTTCTTATTGTGGCTACCTTGACATGGGTGAGTGACTCGGAGTTGTCGAAAAGAAAAAAGTAAGCCAGCAGTGTTCAAAGCGGAGACTAAGCATCAAGACAGCAGCTTTCTTGTCTTCACTGCCAGAATTTTCACTTTAGAAAGTTGTTCTCGCTCAAAAACTACATGCAGAACTGATGATACATGCTGAAGAAATTCACAGCAAGTTCATCGCGCTAAAGTTGTTGTCTTAAACTTGGGAAGATGAGTTTTTGCAAGACCTGGTCTGTTGCACTCCTGCTGCCTCTGCTGATATCAGCACAGTATCAAGGGGACAACGGGATAATCGTCCCGGAGCATGGATTTTGTCAGCCGATTTCAATTCCCCTGTGCACGGACATAGCCTACAACCAAACCATCATGCCAAATTTAGTGGGCCATTACAACCAGGAGGACGCGGGGCTCGAGGTGCACCAGTTTTACCCTCTTGTAAAGGTACAGTGCTCGCCGGAGTTGAAATTCTTCCTGTGCTCCATGTATGCGCCTGTGTGCACAGTTTTGGAGAAGGCCATTCCTCCCTGCAGGTCGATCTGCGAGAGAGCGAAGCAGGGCTGCGAGGCGCTCATGAACAAGTTCGGCTTCCAGTGGCCGGATCGGCTGCGCTGCGAGAACTTCCCCGTGCTGGGAGACGGACAGATCTGTGTGGGCCAAAACGACTCCTCCGCCGCCACCGTCCCACCCATCATGCCTGTCTCGGGGACCCAGGACCTGCCCGTGGTGCAGGCTATTGAGAGGCCTTTCCGTTGCCCGCCTGTACTGCAAGTACCCCCATATTTGAACTATAGGTTTTTAGATGAAAAGGATTGCGCAGCTCCCTGTGATCCATCAAGGAGCGGTGGGCACATGTTTTTCACTGACAAAGAGATTCATTTCTCCCGCATATGGATTCTGGTCTGGTCTGTGCTTTGTTGCGCATCCACATTATTCACAGTAACCACCTATTTAGTTGACATGCAGCGCTTCAGATACCCTGAGCGGCCCATCATCTTCCTGTCCGGCTGCTACACGATGGTCTCCATCGCCTACATAGCTGGCTACTTCCTGGGGGACAGAGTGGTGTGCAATGACAGCTTCAACTCAGAGGGCTATAAAACCATTGTCCAAGGCACCAAGAAGGAAGGCTGCACCATCCTCTTCATGATGCTCTATTTCTTCAGCATGGCCAGCTCCATCTGGTGGGTCATCCTATCTCTCACCTGGTTCCTGGCGGCAGGTATGAAGTGGGGCCACGAGGCGATTGAGGCCAACTCTCAGTACTTCCACCTGGCAGCCTGGGCAGTGCCGGCGGTCAAGACCATCAGCATCCTGGCCATCGGGCAGGTGGAGGGAGACGTGCTCAGCGGCGTCTGCTTCGTCAGTCTCAGCAACCTGGACCCTCTTCGAGGCTTCGTGCTGGCCCCTCTCTTCATTTACCTCTTCATCGGCACCTCTTTCTTGCTGGCCGGCTTCGTGTCACTGTTCAGAATCCGCACCATCATGAAACACGACGGCACCAAGACGGAGAAGCTGGAGCGGCTGATGGTGCGGATCGGGGTGTTCAGCGTGCTCTACACCGTCCCCGCCACCATCGTCATCGCCTGCTTCTTCTACGAGCAGGCCTTCCGCGCCCACTGGGAGCGCAGCTGGGTCAGCCATAACTGCAGGGGCTTGGCCATCCCCTGCCCCTTGCAGACCGGGCCCCGCATGACTCCAGACTTCACTGTCTACATGATCAAGTACCTGATGACACTGATAGTGGGTATCACCTCTGGGTTTTGGATCTGGTCTGGAAAGACTCTACACTCCTGGCACAAGTTCTACACACGGCTCACAAATGGCAAACACGGAGAGACCACTGTGTAGAACAAAGACTAAATGTTGCTGGGACTAATTTGTGTATTATTACCTGTTTCAGATGTGATAGGTAAGTAGCACAGTGAGTAGCTATAGGTTCTTCAAGCATTTGTATTCACCTCAGCTTTATAGCCACACATGCATGCCAAACTGAGGGTCAGAGTTTGACAGAGGGGCAAGCTGGATAAATAAGGACTGAACCTGACTGTCTGAACAAATAACAAGCATGGCTATGGACGCCATGTGCTGAAATGCTCTCCTCCCCCCCTCTGGTGCTTCTCTTAAAGCCCACATAAACTCAAAGGGAGCGATGATCCCGCAGCCAGGAGCATGGAGAGCGGTGGAAGAACGGCAGTTTATTCCCTCTGTAAACATTTCATAGGTGAAATTGTAAATAGTATTTGTAAAAACATGAAATTATATATTTGTATTTAAAGAAAGTAAATACTTTTCCTCATCTGCAAGTGTACCTGTTTCACTTTTTGCACTGTAAGAATGCCACATACTGTAGATCTAGTCATGCTCCTTTTCTATTAATTGCTGGTTATAAATGACATTTTTTATGAATTAAAAGAATGTCTGCTTCTCACTCTGTTGGATGATATCCCAGCTGCTTTTTAGCTCACTGTACTGTGACTCCTCTTTAACCAAAAACATGTGCTGAGACTGCAAAATGCGCAGATATCATCAAATAGCTAGAAATCAAAAGCTTGATTTTGAACTCCTCGGTCACGGGGGGAGAGAACGGTACTGAGTGCTTTTCTTTATTTTTTCCTCCCTCCTTATGTTCAGTGTTCTTTTATGATTAAATAACGTCTTGATAACAAGTGATTTTCTTTGATTAAGGTACAGCCATGTTGTTTTCTCAAGGGGGGGTGAAGGTTGTGTCACACCTGAACATCTGTTGCCTCAGACTGGCTGGCAGCAGTAAAAGATTATTGGAATTCTTAATGGAAATTAGCTTCTTACACAAGACTGTAGCCATCTGGGAAATACAAGGAATGAGTTTATACTGAAAGTGTCAGCTGAACACACCTCTCCTGTTAAGCATTTATCACCCAAATTGTCAGTATATTCTGATATATTTCGCATCTACGTGTTTTGTGTCAGAGGAACCGGTGCCAGCCTGTAGGAATGTGGCAGAGGGCTTCCTCACACATGTACACTAACATCGCCTTCAAGTGCTAAACAAAACAAGAAACCTTTTTTTTTTGCCTGTTGTCAGTGAGGGCTCAGTTAAATCAACAGGAATTTGGCAAGAAAAGTCAGTGCTGCTGCATAGGTGTGAAAACGTTCCCTCCTGCCTGTTTGGCGAAGGGAAAACAAGAGTGTTCAGCTTTGCTGTAGTGTTACTTCTCTGGAACCACTGCGCTCGCTGCCAAGTTGGAATCCCCCAAGCCATGCACGGCTGAAATTGAGCCTTCTCTGCGGTGATGTCATGAAGTAGATGGGTGTGTTGGAGAAAGTTGATCCTCTTGCCTCAGAGCAGAGGCCCTGGGCTAGAAGCAGGCGTTTGAGAGTTGCACGCACATACAGTACAGAAGTGTGTGTGTGTGCATTCATATAGCTGCTGCAACGGGGACACAGAAAACAGCGCATAATCACCACGTTAGGCTGTACCTCTGTCGGTTACAGTATGATGAGTGGCGTGAGCGTGTAGCAGATCTTTACTCAGTGGACTTCTCTTATATCTCATGACCTGTTGGACAAGTTGATGTTTGCTTTCTTGAATCCTTATCTGGGCTTGAATAAAGAAAGGTTGTAATAACAGACAGGTGAGAGTGATTAAAGGTAGGAACAGATACTCTGAGGGGGGAAAAACCATAAATCTACCCTCTTACACCCACTCTGCCTCCACCCTCCTTCCCCCTCTCTGCTCAGATGAATGGGGGGAATGCGAGTGAGTCAGTGGAGCGGTGCTGGGCCTTTGCCGAGTGACAGACAGTCTCCTGTGTGCTGCTCACTTCAAAGCACCGCTGAAACCCGACTAGCTCCTAGTAAACAGTGCCGCCTGGCCCGAAGGGCCACTTCCTGCGCTTAACTCAAGTTAATGGCTGGCTTGTTTGGCTTTGCACTGAAGCAGAGAAACGAATGAAGAGTGGGAGAATGAAGACAAGCGGCATGGGGTGGGGTGCTGGTGGTAAAGAGAGTGAGATTGTTTTAGGGTTTTGGGAGGAGGGGTTTGGAGACCATGATGGAAAATTCAGCATTATTTGGTTGCTTTTGTCTTTCTCCAGGGGAAAACAACAAAGAAAGGAGGAAAGAGAGAGTCCAAATGAGGAGAGACGTGACTGTGATTTTGTGAATATTTCAACTCAATCTTCGGATCTCAGGCCGTCAAAACTAAACGGAATCAGATGCCGTGCATTTAACTTAGGCCAGGAAAAAAGCAGCTCCTCACAAAGTCATTTTCTCTCAGTAAATCTTTAATGTGTATGTTGCACGACCCATCTGAGCGAGTTTTATATCGACCTGGCGGAATTGACCTTTGCTATACGTGCAGAGAACTGTATTGAAATGTAAGACTTCCTGGTTAATAATACACATCGTAATAAAACGACTGTATCACACTGTTGGTATGAACTGCACAGGAGGTGGTAGCTATCCAGAGTAGATTAAATTTGCTTTTAAGTCGGTGCCCAGTTTTTCAGTGGCAGCCGTCTCCCATGTTGTTGATCTCAGATCTTAAATCTTGCATGCAGCCATTTCCTGCTTGCTTGAAGGCAAGAAGGGACAAGCCAAGGATCGGGGGTAAGACAGGAAGAATGCTCCTCAAGTTGATATAATGATGTCGCTCTTATTGCAAGAAGGCCTTGGCACGTCAGAAAAGGATGGTGTTGTTAGTCACAAGCGCCAGTGTTCTTACTGTGGAGCTATTGTTAGAGTAACTCTTTTGCTGTATAAGAATGATATCAGGCCTATGAAGGGGCTTGAAAGCAAACAAAGGAAATCAGGACTGAGGAAAAGAGAAAAATGGGGAAAAAAAGAAAGAGAAAAAAACTACCCAGACATGTAGTAAGACTGTTTCTAATCAAATCTTGGCATAAACTCAAGAAGGACTCATGCTCTGAAGGCTAACACTAGATTAGTTGCAGTCATACATTATCCTAACCATAGGAGAGCAGCTGAGATTTTCCAGAGCACACACTATGTCTATCTGTCTCGCTCACCGTCGAAATCTCAACAGGAAGCGCAATATGTTCTTTCTCCTCCTATCGTTGCTTTGAGAGGCGGCCACTGTGAGTGGGATGGAGCGTAGCAAGTTGGCAGGAGACTGAAGGTTTAAATGTGCGTTTCAGCTCCCAGCCATAAATACTGGCCCTGACAGTCACCATGAGGAGGTGTCCCGCTTTTCTCCATCGATCTTGTATCCACTAAAATCATTTCTTAAACTCGACGTGTCTTGTTGAATTAACTTGACGTTACTTGTGCAATTCAAAGGCATATTTTTTGCCTGAAAAATATTCGATGAACGCTGGAGAGCTTTCTACTTCACCGCAGCAGTCATGGTTGTTGTAGAACTGCATTGCTTGGCAGAAACTAACATAACCGGTTCTGCATAAGATGAATCTGAATATCTTTTATTTACTTTAACATTACTTTTAGGATTTGTCCTCCTGGTCTCTTTTATGTTTGCATCATGCCTTACAAGATACCCAGCTGTTCTTAAATCGCCAAACACAGCCTCTCATTCCTTGTTGCCTAAATAATCAGATCAACATGTGGGCTTCGTCTTTGCACCAGAGGCAAATATATTCGAAACTGTGCAAAGGAGCTCAGCCCACCAAGCTTCTTAACTTCTTGGTGGCTCATTTTCATGCCTCGTGCACACCATTTGTCTCAGACTTTATTGCTCATAAGTGCACAGACCTCTCAGGGGTGGCTTTGACAAGAAAACAAACACAGCAGATTAGTGGAGAATGACTCTGCAGTGTTAGGGGAGCTTGTTTTGCCCCTCCGTCCTTCAGGGCGAGGGTGTGCTGCATGAGCCATCAGGGTAAAAAAGTAGGAGTGCCTCAGAACCTCTCCAGCTGCTGAGCAGAGAGGTGCCGACAGCTGCGTGACAGATATTTTGGGAGCCTGCAGCACGCCTGGGATAATAATGGCCTTGATTGGGAGGAGTGTGTGTGGAGGGAAGGGAATGGTTAATGTGCATCCATACACCACAGTGTGTACACAATCATGCCACTCTCATAAACTTTTTGGGGTGATGGTGCAAGGATAACACAAGGAAGCGTCTGGTGTTTTAAGCTTCTGTGCGACGTCACTGATGTCTGTCTTCACTCACGACTCTAACGCGCTGGTCGAAACTTGATGCAGTTGTGTGTTGTGTGTTATTAAGTTGCAGAGCTTTAGCTGAGCAGCTGTAGAGACTAGACAAGTGTTAACCTGTTAAAATCAGGGTATATCATACATATATAAAGTCCTTGCACAAGAGTTTAGTATCATAACATCTGTGGTTCTGAGGCATGAAGCTACTGAGATGGATCATGTTTGGGAGTATGAATATGCTGATAGCCGAAAGCATTTTGTTTGATGTGTCATGTTTCATCGTGTCCATGTGTCTTGCAATGAATCTGGAGCCTGTTGTCCACTAGCGAGTATGTACTTTTACAATGAAGTACACATATTGTGTTATATTTTGACTCATTTGTTTAGACATGTGCTGTGGTGGAATGTAATAAAGTACATTTACTCAAGTATCGTGCTTAAGTACAAATTCAAGGTACTTCCATACCCCATTACATTTGTCTGAACAGCTTTAGTTGCTTTCCAGATTACACATAGTAGATGATTTTATAGAACATGATGCATAGAAACTACCCAATGGTAAAGCAGTTAAAATGAGCTCAACCTTAAACATCCCCAGCAGTAAGACGCAGCATAACACATTAATGCTGCTGTAATATGAATCCAAAAACATCATTTAAAATAGCAAAATACCGACAGGACCATTTGTCTGCTTAATTAGTACTTCTGCTTTTGATCCCTTAAGTGCATTTTGCTTATAGTACTTACTTGTACTTTTGAATAACTTAAAGTGCAGTATTGCTTGTACTTCAGTAAAGGATCTGAATACTTCTCTCACCACTGGGCATGTGCAGTATCAGCAGACAAAACGGCACCTTTGTTGACTTCTTCTTTGAAACTGTTGGACCTGCCGCCTGACCAGTCTTCTCACCTCCTGTGAAATGCTGCAATAATAAATCTTGTTGTTAAATGCTATTTTGGCTTGTGAGCAAAGCTTTTTCCAATCCAAACAGCCAGTGGGTGGAAGTAAGAGATATTACACGTAATATATAATTTCTTGACATAACAATGGGCCAAAGGGAGTTTTGTTCCTACGCAGCCGGGCCTAAAAAGTGAGTCTAGAAAGCCGCACAATTCAACAGCTGTGGAGGTAAGCGCCGAGCTTTTAATTGATGAATCAGTCCGCCCCCTGCAGATACATTACAAGACAGTAAAATCATTCTTACTGGTCCATTTATGCAATATTGCAGCACTCTGAGCACCTGCATCTACAGGTAAACAAGGTGTGTTAAACAGAGTGAGGTAGCTTTAATCCAGTCTGTGGCTATAGTAACTCTCCCGTGGGCCCCAGTAAGGCCTCAGGCTTCGACGATGACTTATGGAGTCGGCTCCTCTCTGGCGAGCACCAGCCCCCCTGTTTTAATGGAGGCGCTCTTAACAGCTCTTTCTGAGGAATTTACAGCCCTGGCCCCATCCCACTCCAGTCCAGGAGAGGGAAGGCAGGGAGGGAAGCACACTGCAGCCTTGTCCCAACAGAGCCAGCAGTGGAAATGTACAGCTTGAGGCAAGGTGGCAGAGGAGCTCCTGTGTGAGCGTTGTGTGTGCCCATCTCTCTCTACATATCTGTGTGTGTGTTCACTGGGCTGTATGTATCTGAGCTTGTGTTCATGTGTGTAAATCTCAGTGAATGAGTGAGTGGTTATAGGAGGGCTCCAGTTCTGTAGGTTTTCTCTGTAATTTCACTCTCTGCACAGCGTAATCGCTTCCATGTGGGCCCTCACCAACAACAGAGTGGCGGAGGGCCTCATTGCAAAGGTGGGAGTTAAACAGAGAGACTCATACAAGCTCACAAATGCTCTCTCTCACGGAAAAGGACTGCCAAGCTTGTCCACTAATATAACTGAAGGCAAGAAGATGATCTTTTTTTTTACATTTGGGAACGTTATTAAAATTCATATCTGACTGGCTGTTACTTCAATCCTGTGTAATGTCATTTAAGCTGCATTTAAAGACAGTACATAACTGTTTAACCACTGAAATAACAAGTCACAAATGTGTCACATCTCAGACCTGCAAACAAGATAAAATCTTGTTACTTCAATCTCTCAATCTGTGAAATAGTAGGAAGTCCAACATGCCTCAGTTATTCTCATTAGCAATTTCCTTTGGAGATACTCAGAAGTTTTGTGGTGTTCCTTTGCATCCTGTGTTTTTGTGTGGTGGTTCCCGCCACACATGTTGAGCTGTCGGCCTGGAATGCCCCAAGGACTGCTGGGCCAGACAGTCACGGTCAATGTGTGAAGCCAACAGAGCGAAAAACAACGCGACCTTTTGCACAACAGGCTCAGCATTTTAAAGACACCTCTACAGAGCTCGTTTGCTATTTCAGCCGCAGGGAAGAGAAATTATGAGGTGCAAGAAATCCTGATAGGAGAGATGGTATTTTAGGAAGTATGCAGTCAGAAAATGTAAAGCACGGACGGGCTAACGTGATCTGAGCTGAGACTGAGCTCTAAAATGAGCATTTGGAGTTCCAAACACTTCATTTAAAGTATGAAATAGGTGATGTGGACATAGTTATGGTGAACAACACCCCCTGCTGTTTCAGCTGATGTAATGCTGCAGTACACGCTGCAAAAAAACAAATCAACCACACAAATAAATCATGATGAAATGGTCCCTCAGCAGTAAACTACGCAGTTATTTGGTTAGTTGTTACCATGCATAAATCTATGCACAAATGCTGGATGAGTCTATTATTTCCCAGAAGAAGGCCCTTTGCAGAAACACATCAACTTTAGTGGGAATAGTGAGTGGTGGTGTGGCCAGCAGGCCACACAGCAGCTGTGGCCTCTCAGTACTACAGCCAGAGGCAATTTATGACTGTTTGTCCTGTCTTCGTGGGAGCTGCTGTGGGAGAAGTCAGGGGTCACTAGCCAGCTAAAGTGTTACATTTTTCGCAGCACCTTGAAAGCCTCCTAATATTTTCACTGAAAAGTTGCATGTGTATGTCATTGTTTTATAAAGTAAGCACAGAATGTCAGGAGGTTCCTCAAGCCACAACTCTGCAAGTTAGGAAGGAGAAAATTTACTGTAAATGATGCAGCTGAGGATGAAGTACTCGGCGATGTTTTGCCACAGGACGAGTCAAAGTCATGCATTCAAAAATGTAAGTAAACGTGCAAAAATATCAGAATCAAATATACTCAAAACACCCAAAAGTTTAAGTATGCATTATGCAGAATGGCTCGTTTCAGAGTAGATTTTAACAACTGATATGCAAGAATCATTGAAACTGTGCAGCTGATGAAAGTGGAGCTGATGTTTATTTAACATGCTGCTCGACAGCTTGAGAATTTCCTCTGGATTACAATGAAGTCTTACTGTGACCTCACTTGTAATTCTTAAGCATACGTTTACATTTAATACATTTTCCTCGTTATACTTACGGACATTTTCTTATGTATAACATTTTCAATGCAGAACTATCAACAGTGTATTTTACAGTGTGGTGTTAGTACTTTTATTTAAGTAAAGAATCTGAATACTTCCTCTACCAATTGTGCATAATAAAGCAAAGTAAAGTTAAGTAAAAATAACTGGAACAATGAATTTAGTTTTTCACTTTATAAAGCAGAAGTCAAGAATTACAGGAACACTGCTGCATCAACAGAGTGGAAATACTATTTTGGTTGTAGATATGGGAGCAGATACTGATAACATGTACATATTTCCCCTCTAGATGGCGCCAGTGTCTTCTTTCTCAGAAAAGAGGTGGAATTATCTGAACGTGTAGATTTTCATCATTATTTTCAAGTGGACATTATGATTCCTTGTTTAACCTTTTGCTTAAAAACAACAAAATATAATGACTTTACAGACACAACAATGATAGAAATGGGCAGGAAAAACAGGGTGATGCACAGGACTCGTCATGAAACATAAAACAAAACAAACAAGGATGAAATAATAGTTACAATAATTACTACAATGATAAACATCACGAGGTTTCTGTCATTTCGATGGGTGTTATCATCAAGTGTTTTAGTGGAAATCTGTCACTCATCCATCTGTGTATTGTTCGATCTAAAGAAAATAAATGGTAGATCACATTTCACTCCCTGCTTTTTACCGGAATTACCTCAACCTGACTCAACTTGATTGTCACAGTGCATTAGCATCACTTGTGGAAGCAGGCTCGGGAGAAAGCAAACAAAGAAATGTTCAGAGGGCATTTCAGTTGACGCGGGCGAAGCCGTTCGTGTAAAGGCAAATACATGCTGTTTGATCCATGTGCTGTCAGATCTCAGACGTGATACATGTACTTCTAGATTTCCTGCTGTATGACACTCTTTTTGATATGGAGACATTTAACATTGACAGTATCAGAATTATTTCATCATATCTTTATTACCTGACTTATTTCTCTCCCTTTGTTCACCATTAATTTTAGAGGTTGATTTATGATGTGAGCATAAAAATGAGAAGTCCATATGCTGTTAAATTATGAGATGAAAAAGGAAACAGCTCTATAATAAAACCACAAAATAGTTTTGTTTTTTCAGCATATCATCAATTGTTAGAATGTTTTCTGCTGCTTGTCATCACTATTGTGACGTGTAGTAGTTTAATACTCATTTTAGTGCCATTTCCATTGATTTTTTTTAATCTTTTTGTTCCACACATTGTCCATAGTTTTAACATCTTTTTTCATCAGCTTAATGGCAGCAGTTTTGTAACTGCATTAACTTCCTCAAACAGATGTCAGGAAACATGCTGTTGCCTTTTTCACCAGAAATAATGGCCATTGCAAGTTATTTATAGCATGCACGCTTACATTTGTACCGTGGCAAATATGTGAATCACACGTGTTGCATGTAACACTTTCAGGATCAAAGTGCGATGTTGTCGTGCTTTTCTTTCTGTCTTTCACAGGTAGATGAGTCATTCACCTTTCACTTTCTTTAAAGGTAAGTTTTAGGTTTCATGTTCACTCACATCAGTTTCACCTTTGAAGCACAACACAGATTCTTATCCAGACTAAATCCTCAGCTCCCTGTGCTGTGACTATCTCCAGTCTACATCTGTCCCCTTACTTTAGACTGAGGAGCCACGGTGGATAGTTCTCTAAAGACAGGGATCTTTTAGTTTTATCACAGTCATTCCAGGACAGAGAGCAGACCAAACTACACTCATGCTGCAAACTGGTGAAAGCTGCAGCGTGTAGATGGAGGAGGTAGATTAATGGGTCAGTCAGCATGTCTCCCTCTTCTGCTCTGGACTCCATTGTGTGTAGTAAGTGGCCCCGTGCCTAAATTACATTAATTATGTTCCTACGGGCCAAGGCTCTGTGGGAGAAATGCAGCATTATCAGTCAGCTTCCTCTTAATGAGCAGCTCTGCAGCTTCAGAGTCTCTGCTAGCTTTTCTCTGCATGTGTTTTCTTTCTCACAGGAAGCTGTCACATCTTATCTAAAGCTTTGAGTCAAACCTTATTAGATGCAGTGTCTATCATAATGTGCTACATCTATAACACGGTGGCTTGTTTTTGTGCTTTGACACTCTCTCAATATCAGACTTATTAGCTTGGTTCCATGATTGTTTGATAGATTATTTTGTGGGGTCAATCAGTGCCTTTGAAAGTAGGAGCCTGTGGCAACCACCAGAAGCCATGTTCCTTGCCATCTGGCCACTGAGCTGTCTGTAGGATTGGGCCTGTTGAGTTATTGGTGAACTTTTATGAACAGTCAGTCTTCAGTTGAGCCATTTTATCATTCTAAATGATTTGGTACATAAAGGGTTTCGCCAACACCTTTAGCCAGAAAACCCAGTTGAGGGAAAAAGCCACCTTCCTAGCTGCCTGTCTAATGTGTGTGCCCGCATAAAGGTGTGCTTAGCCTATCTTGAACTTGAAGCAAAAGAAAAAGCACAAAAAGAGGAGGGTTCAAGTTAAGCTGCTGTAAGGTCGAAGCTGAAACTGCAATCAAAAAAATCCTCCAGCTGGAGTCTCAAGAGTGCTTTTGACCCTCCTGCTGTGTTTCCTCTTTCTGGTCCTGCTCCTGCAGCCTTTGCTATTAGCAAAAACATCGCCTGGTGCCTCCGTTCTGGGGCGCTGAAGTAGAGGCCTGTTTGAGTGCATTCAATCAGGTTGCTGCATTGGCACGAGGACATCTGGCCTCTGCTGCTGCTGTAGTGCAAATTGGCTGGCAAGGCACAAGTGGCTTGTTCAGCCCTCTCCATTGAGGACGGTCTTAAATATGAAATAGTTAAAAGTGCCGTTCTTACATGATTTTGCTGGAGGGAAGGGGGAATGCTTTGATAGATGGTGCCTGACAAGCAAAGCTGCTAAATGTTGCATTCACTGACTTTCCTCTGGCCTCTTTTTGGAGCTGTCTCTGTCACTGTTTCAGGTCTGCCACACCCCTCTGAGTTCCTGGATCACCCACACCTCGTCCTCATCCTCATCCGATCATCAGTGGAGCTCATTTTGTGGATTTTATTTTCAAGTTGTGTGGGCTTGAATTGTTTCAGGAGCCTTGAAGGTTTGGTCCCCTTGATGAAAAGGTTTTTGTGTGAGCTTGTTGCAGGGCTACTTTCAAAGCAGCAATTGTTGAAATATATTTCACATCTATTTTAGAACAATTTTGCATGTATGCAAACATACGTGTACAGAAACGTCCTTACAGTGGTTTCTCTGTGTGCGGCGCTTTGGTCAATGTTTGATTTGGGAATTCTTCCCTCACGGAAACTAAAACAAGCCCCTCACAGTGCTATTCTGTGTGATCACTGATGTGGAATTTAGGAAGCTGGGGTGGGCGTGGAGTGGAAAGAGATGTGAGAAATTCACCTCAGAGGGCTTCTGTTGTGTTCACTGATCACAACAGGTGTAGAATCTGTCGCATCCTATAATAAACAATGCAGATTTGTGTGATGTATACGCTTGACATCTCAACCACACATGCTGAACAACAGCAGGCCCCTCTTGAGACATCTCCGGTTGCCATAGCAGCAGATGGATCTGCTGAAGTGACACTGCCAGGACCAGGACAGGTGCTCAGACTTCAGGCCACACAGGATTTACGAGCCTGTTGTTCACAATCACAGCTTCGCAATCCACAGGCGTGAAATCAACCTTTGCTACGCCGGCATCACAAAGTTCAGCTGCAGCATTGATAAGTGAGAGGGCAAACAGAGAGATCAATAAACAGCAGCGCATTCAACAAACACCACACAATACGACCTTTGGCTGGGTGGGTAGATAAGCCCAACCCCTTCCTCCCACAATCCCTCTTTCTGTCTTTCCTTGTTCATGTGTTTTTATGTGAGGTGTGTGTCTATTAGCCATGATTATAAAAACAGGGATTTAAGCAGTGGGTAGGGTGGCATGAGAGTGACTCTGGAGAGATAAGGAGATGCTTGCCCTGCCTGAGAGGGCCAAAGTAAAACAGAAGGACTGGTGATGTAGGTGGAGTTAGTGTCGATCAGGGGAGGGTGAGAAAAAAGGGCCCGAACATGTGCAGAGAAGTGTGAGGACTGAGGGCAGAGCTGCGCTGGCTTAGCAGGGAGTGACAAAGAGAGACAGAGTGTTGGTTTTACAGAAGAGAGAGGGAGCCAGATCAAGCAGAACAGGCCCACGCAGCCGTGACAAAGCAAGGAAGTGTGATAATCAGCTTGGGAAATGACTGTGTGAATTATCTGCTGTTCGTTTACAGGCCGGGGCGCTCTCCAGCAGAAATGAACGGTGATGACAGCAAGCAGCGTTATGTGTCAACCTTCAGGATGCACATCAAGCCGCCCCATGCATCGTCTGCACCAGGGACCGGGCCAGGAGCTGTTGACACCAGGACTCCAGATAAATGTGCTGACACAGGTGAGGGCCGCACGAGAGAGGGAGAGAGCGGATTAATAATTTAAGGGTGTGTGTGTGTTGGAAAGAGCTCCACTGGTAACATTTACCATGTTTTTAATGTCAGCGTTTGAATAGACAAGTCAGAACATGGTGATGCGTCCTGATAGTGGTTTGGTACACTGCAAAAACAACTCTGTTTTGTTTTTCCTCCTGGCATTAAAAGAGAAATTACTCACTCCAGGTTTATTGCTTTTAATGTTGGTATGCTTGTCCTTGTCCAACTATCTGATTGTTTATTGCATTCAGGACCTTTTACTTCCATGTCAGCCCTCACTGAACACTAAATGTCTTATGTCCAAAGCTTGAGGGCCAATCTCAGTTCAGATTAATCTTACGGTTAGCGACATCTGATGTGTCTGTCACTCACATCTGTCTGTCAGATGGCAACTTTTTACAGTGTCTTTTAAATGTCAAATTATCAGGAACTCGTAAAGCAGAATTATGTCAGCTTGACCTCAGTGCAAGCGTTATGAAAGTTTCATTTTCAACCTCACTGAAAGGTTTTTTAGAGCCGCTTGTAAGCCTTTAGTTCAGCTGAGTTATGACTCATGTTGCTGACCTGCTAATAAAAGCTGCAAGTTCTCTGTCAGCCTTGTAAAGAAAGTAAAGAGGGTCAGGATGCGAGATCGTGAAAATCCACCTCTCAGTGTCTGCATGCAGAGGTGCAGCTCAAACATCAGGCTTTACAATGCGCAGTGTAAACACTGGCTAAAGGTTGCAGATAACTAGTTTACTGTATATGGATTTTGTTTGGTATTACAACACAAAATCAGCTTTGTTCCACTTTTACACAGTGTTCAGTTAAGGTACTGTACCACACAGGGCCAGCTGATAAAACGCCTTTGATTTACAAAACTTACAAAGCTCTGATTTCAGTGGAATCACTGGACTGAATGTAAGACTCAGCTTAACTTTTTATGTAATGTATGTGTATTTTGAAGTAGAGGTTTGCTGTCAGTGCTGTGGTTTTCTGGGCAGTGCTGATCTGAATTCTTGTGACATTTAACAAGAGATAAAAGGAAGAACAAAAAAGAGAAGAGAAAAGAGGTGGTGTGACCTGTTCTGGTAGATGAGAGGATGGAACGAACTGCAGCACTTCTAGAACGTGTTGTTTCAAGTAAAAAGGTGAAAACTTCAAGCCAGTGCGCCCATGCTGAAAGGGCGGCAGGGTAAAATGTGTTGATCTTGTTTCTCGTCTCTGACTCCTCACCTCTCCTCCTCCACATCCAGGGTCTCTTAACCTCTCCTCCTGCGAACAGCTGGATCCACCCGTCTTCATAGAGGCCCTGGAGGACTGCTGTGTGGATGAAGGAAGTGACATCAGACTGCGGGGGGTTGTCACAGGAAGTCAGCCAATCAGAGTGTCGTGGTTGCACAATGGTGAGCAGGGACGATTTGCACTGCTGCATCTCCACGTTTGCTTCGGAGCAAGTCTTGATCTAAAATATGCGAAGGCCTCGATCCAGTCTTTGAAAACAAACAGAGCCTAACATAGTGTCTGATTTCGTTTATTTTGTCAAATATTAAATACACAAAAACAGCAAGAACTCACAATTAAACAGAATATTTTTACAATCTGCACCAATTAATTTCTTGACTTCTTAAATTTTGCATAAATTGGCTGTAAAGTCTGGCACAAAATTCAACAAATGGAAACGTTCTCCATGTATTTCTGCTTGATTTTCAACACATTTCTCTTAACTCAGCCTCTGGTATTTGGTATTTTTGGAGACTCTGAGATGTTTATCATAATTCAAACGCATGTGTGGGTTTGAACAATGCCTGGCCATGCACCAAGCATTTGTAATGACAGATCCACAGCTGGAGTCAAGAGGTTAATAACATCTTTTCTCCTGTATCCGGCATCACTGTCAGCCCTTCCTTTCTCACATGCTTTCTCTACACTGTCCTTTCTTGCCCGTTGCACTGGCAGGAGAGAGTGTTTCTAGCTTGTTTGTTTGCTCCTATGGGCAGGTGAAGTGGCCCGTTTTGGGAATCCTTCCTTCAATGGCGGGGAGCTGAGTTTTGTGGTGACCGAATGCTTGCCGGAGGATGCTGGGGCTTACACCTGCTTGGTGGAAAACAGCGCAGGGAAGACATCCTGCTGCGCTGCTGTGTTCGTCAGAGGTGAGGGAGACGCTGGGACACACTGGAGATGGTTCTGTAATGCACATCATGTCATGCAGGCAGTCTACAACACAATTTGCTGCTAATTATAAACTCTGTCTCATTTAATTGAATACTTATTCTGTAATTTGCTCTGATCTCAATAAGTAAGGTCAAAAAGTAGTAAACTTAAGTCCATCAGAAATATAATTCAAGCACAGTACTTTAATTTCACGTCATTTTAAGTATATTTAACTATATTTCCAACAAGCTGATATAATACAATTGTACTGCATGTGTGCTTTGAATGCTCATGAATCCTGATTTTCACTGGTGGACTTCAGTACACTTAAAGTTGTGCCAATTTATCATAATATTTACACTTCAAGTACAGTCAGCTGTTACTCAAGGACTATTTGAGTACACTTAAGTATACTTGAAGTGATCCCTACTTAGCGCATTCTTCAAAAAGTATAATTCAAGTAAAATTCTTTTATTTGCTTTTAAAGCCCAAAATGGCCTTGCCCCAGTGTACCTCTCTGAGCTTCTGCACCCTTACGCACCTACTCGATCCCTCAGGTCAGCTGACCAGCTGCTCCTGAGGGTTCCCAAAACAAGGCGGAAGCTCAGAGGGGACCGAGCGTTTGCTACTGCCGCCCCTAAGCTTTGGAATGAACTGCCGCTGCACATCAGGCAGTCCTCTTCCGTGGCCACTTTTAAATCTCTTCTTAAAACGCACCTCTTTTCCTTGGCTTTTAACACCACCTAGATTGTTTATTTTATGTGCACAGGTTTTTTATCCTTTATTTATTATGTTTTCTGTTTTAATGTCTACTTTATTGTTTATTTTTATTGTTTTTTTTTTTTTTTAATGTACAGCACTTTGGAAACCTTGAGTTTACTTAAACTGTGCTTTATAAATAAAGATGGATTGGATTGGATGGAAGTATAATATTTTGTAGTCAGAGTTTCATTTCTGATGTTCTGTGGTCTCTTCTCCTTTTCCTCTTTCTGAAAACCAATCCAGACTTTGAAACTATCTATAGTGTGCAGAATCGTGCCTCAGGCGTCCCCACTTCTGCATCCAAGAGCATTGTGGAGAACGGAAGGTCACCGCAGTCTCCCAAAGACGAGCTACAGACGTTCAGAGGGTCTGTTTGTACTTCCCCTACTGGCTCTGATAAGCTTAGCCCAGTCACAACTCCAAGAGGTAATCAGATGATGATTCATTTCACACATAAATACAAAGGATTTGATCTGTTTGGCCCATTTTCGGGGTCAATTTATTGCTCATAATAACATATACCATGCAGCTTCCTTCCTTCCATGTTTTGATGAAATATCTTGGCCTCTTTACCATTGTTGTAACCTCTTCCGGATGTCCATGTTATATTTTTAAGTAAACAGGAAACACATCATTTCCACTTCTTGTGTGATTGGCCGTCAGGCACCATAGCAGTCAGGAATTATGCAGGACTTCCACAGCAGCGTAGCTTTTTGATACACCCACTTGTGGCTCTCAGTCCCAAGCGAACACCATGTAGGGGAGTGGACAGTGCACAATTCAGGGAAACTTGCAGAGTCTTTAAACTGATAGCCATAAAAGACAGCAGCAGAGCCACACCTCCATCCTTGCTTACTAAACCCTACCTGCGCTCCCTCTGTGTCTGCAGAGGTCATCCCGAAGAAGAGAGCCAGCTCGAGTACAGGTGAGAAGCGCACATGCATCATTTTTTAACCTCCTCGCTCTCTAGGACCAAGCAATGCACCTGTCTTTCCATCATTCACTCACCCTTCTCTTCTCTGCTATATTATCTGATTTGAATTGCTCCTGTTAATGTAGCCTATCTGTCAGAGTGTTTTTTGTGTGTGAGCTGCTTCTGATGCTGTTGTGGTTTTCTCCTGCAGCTACACCTTCTTTTTCAGCTTTTGTTCTTGCCATAATGTTGTCAGGCTCGACGCTATTGTGCTCCCATTTACTGGGGAACTTTACCCCAGGGAGTAGGCTGCAACAATAAAAGCATCAAAAGCGCACATAGTAAGGTCTGGATGTCTGTTATGAGTGCACACACTGATATGCGAACTGTTTTTTTATGGTGGCTATGTTGGTAATGGTCTCATGAATTAGATATAAGTGGTGGCAAAACAAGCAGAGGCAATAACTTAGATACTGAAGCCATTTACGCATCATTTTATCAGACTGTCTCTATTCAAATTCACCATCCTGATGTTTCAGTATTTGAATACTGACAGTGTGAGAGGTGATATTAACTCCAGCTCATATATGGAATTTTCTAATGCAATGTAAATTCATGGTCCCATTATATACATACAGTAACTATGGATACAGTATAGACAAATATCAGCTCTGTGTTTGCTTCCATTAAGGATATTTGCCTAAGTAAATAGTGTGAAACATATCATGGAAGCAGGATGCACTGGTGTCTTCAAAGAACAGGTGAGCTAGTTTAACACTGTTCAGTGCACTTGATTACACAAGGACTGGTTGTGCGTGTGTTGGGTAGGTCATCTGTGTTTTGCCTTTGTTTCCACTTGAGACACTTGGTCTGCAGAGTGCTACAATAATAAGGGTCTCAGGGGAAGTAACACACTTCCAGCCTGCACAGCCCAAACCACAGATCTCTTAATCCCGTCCCACGACCAAATGTTTTCCCTGCCCCTCTGTCTTTATCTCACGCGCCACACTGGAGAGTTTCCTTCCAGAGTGATGTTTTAGGCCTGTAGCTCGACTGTGGTGCCACAGTGAGCAGGCAAGCTCGGAGTCAAAACACTCACTTTGTTTTGTCTTTGCAGGTCCAGCATTACGTTTTGAAAACCCTCCACAACACGTCAAGGTGGAGGTGGGCCAAACTGCCCGGCTGACGTGTTTTTTCACCAGCAGTCCCCCTGTAGTGTCGTGCTGGATCAGAAACAAAGAACAGGTGTGGTATATCTACTTTCTGCCATCCTAACATTATCTGCCTCCACTGTCTATCAACTTTTTTTTTTTTGCACACTTTATATCTGCAGATAGTGGACAGTGCAGAGCTGTGGACAGAAAATACAGATCTGAGCAGCACACTGCTTATAGCAGAAGCTAAACCACAGCACACAGGTCGCTACACTGTTGTAGTGCGGGACCGCAAGAGCTCAGCACAACACACACTCACCCTTTCTGTCATAGGTAAGACAACACACACTCTGCATTGTCAGGACCATGTGAGGCAAGTGCAGTTGCTTGAGCACTTTATGCATCATCATCTCACCAGAGAGGCCGCAGCCTCCTGCCTCCTGCCCTGTGATCTCCCTCGTCTCCGCCACCAGCCTTGTGCTGTCCTGGTCGGGCCCCTGCTACGACGGAGGTAGCGCCATCCTGGGTTATGTGGTCGAGGTAAAGAACCAAGGACGAGCTGAGCCTGGGGATTGGAGGCAACTCACTGCCCAGTGTAAGAGTACCTCGTACAGAGTGTCGTCTGGGCTGCAGCCTCAACAGGAATACTGTTTCAGAGTGAGGGCCTACAACGAGGCGGGAGTGAGTGAGCCAGGACCAGTGTCCCCAGCGGTTAGAATGGAACAGAAAGGTGAGGTGATATGGGCACCGCATTTTGAAAATAGAGGCGAGCATAATGAGGCTTATATCACAGCTATTGTTTCTTTGTGTGTAGATTCAGACAAGCCGCAAGAAGAGGAGGCCCCTCAGGCCTTTACCTGTATCACTATTGACTCTTCCCACAAAGTGACAGATAACTACAATTTGCAGGAGAAACTGGGAATGTGAGTATCTGTTTGGAGCAAAGAAAGCGGTTGAGATGAAGATGACATTTCCAGGGAAAAAAACTTCCTTTTATTAGCGTGGGTTGTCATGAAGAGGGGGAGTCCTGCCAAGTGCAACAGATGGAGGATTAAAATACATGCATGTAGAGACACGGTCCTACTCCAGTAAGCAACAGATGTACACCAATACAGGTTTGAGAACACCAGTGGTTAATGGCAAGTGTTTTCCCTTTGAGTGACAGTTGAGGGTAGAGTGGAAATACAAATCTCAGATGAAAGATTGTGTTCTGGGCTTTGTTACCAGTCTGGATTTTTCGATGGGTTCATTTCATCTCACATTCACATTTCTCTATAAATGTCCAGAGATAAAAATGGCTAAACTCTTCTCTTCATTAGGGGAAAGTTCGGCCTGGTGTTCAAGCTAACCAACAAAGAGACAGGACGTGTGTGCGCCGGGAAGTTCTACAAAGGCCGACGGGCCAAGGAGAGAGAGGCTGCCCGTAAAGAGATAGAGCTGATGAACTACCTCCACCACCCCAAACTGGTTCAATGCCTCGCAGCATACGATCACAAGCCTGAGATAGTCATGGTGATGGAGTTGTGAGTATCGTCATGAAAGCCCATAGAGGCTGAATTCTTATCGCACCTGTGAATGCTGGTCATGTAAAAAGAAATATAACAACCGCTGCCGTGGTTTGTCCGTCCGTAGCATCGCAGGCGGGGAACTGTTTGAACGCATTGTGGACGACAGCTTTGAGCACACAGAGCCCACCAGCGTGCGCTACATGCAGCAGATCCTGGAGGGGATTGCCTACATGCATCAGCAGAACATCGTCCATCTGGACCTCAAACCTGAAAACATTGTGTGTGCTGACACCACTGGCACTTCCATAAAGATCATTGATTTTGGATTAGCCAGCAGGCTTGGTATGTGACATGTGTCTCTCTTATATTTACTTGCCTTTCTAGAGATTGTTTAATACCAAATTGTGGAATTTCTGTTCAACAGATCCTAACACACCCCTGAAGGTGATGCATGGGACTCCAGAGTTTGTGGCACCTGAAGTGATTAGCTATGAGCCTGTGGGACTGGCCACTGACATGTGGAGCATTGGGGTCATCTGTTACATATTGTGAGTGTAACCCTTTCAACATTAAAGGAATAGTTTGGCATTTTGGGAAACTCTTGCCAAGAGTTGGATGAAATCACAGCTCTCTTGTCTGGGCAATAAATATGAAGCTACATCCAGCAGCAAGTTAGCTTAGCTTAGCACAAAGACAAAGGGAGAAAACAGCTAGACTGGCTCTGTCCAGAGGTGACAACATCCACTCTTCCTGGAATCACCGCTGGTTGTCTGGCACTTCAGGAAATTACTGCACTCAGCCAAGAAATAGTCTGCCACATAAAACCTTAACATGTGGTTTTATACTACTGTTCTTGCAACACACCACACAAACTAAACACGTTAGTTAGTGAGCTTTAGAGGTGCTGGTTGGTGGATTTGGTGTCCTTTAGACAGAGCCATCCCAGCAGTTTCTAACAGTTTTCGGTTTGTGCTAAGCTAACTGGCTGCTGGTGGTAGCTTCATACACATCAGAGTAATATCAAATTCATAACTCTTGGAAAGAAAGTGAATAACAGTATTTCCCAAAATGTAGAACCATTGCTTGAAACAATTTCTTGTGTCAGGCACATCCTGCATATTTGTTCCATCTAAACTGGCAAGAGCTGATGTGTGGACACAGTGACCAGGAACTAGGATTGAGTTAGATTGGCTCATGTTTATTGCACTAACCTAATCCACTTCACCTCTCCGTCAAAAGGTCTCTTTAATTACTGCAGCTCCTGATAACCACTCTGAGAAATAAAATGTAGACTATTATGACTGTGCTGGTGGTGATAAAGATGATTGCTCTACTCCAAGTTATTTGACTGTTTGACTGACTTTTAATGCCACCTAGTGGATGTAGGTTGAAACAGTCCATATAATAACACTGTTGTCTGTCTTTCTCTGCAGATTGAGTGGTGAGTCTCCATTCCAGGGTAACAGCGATGCAGAGACCCTGGCCTTGGTCACAGCTGCCCAGTGGGAGTTTGATGAAGAGAGCTTTGATGAGATTACAGACGAGGCCAAAAATTTCATCAGCTCCTTGCTCAACAAGGACACCAGGTGATTCAATAAACGTGGAGCCATAGCACAACTTCCAGCTACCATCTTCACTTAGCCACCTATAACACTCTGTGTGTTTCCCAGGCGGAGGATGTCCTGTGAAGAGGCTCTTGCTCACCCCTGGATGGCAGCATTTGACTCTGGAGATCTCGCCACCACCAAGAATCTGTCTAAGGAGAAGATGAAGAGGTTTCTGGCCAGGCAGAAGTGGAAGGTGACGCCTCAGCACACACCTTTCTTTGAGTTTGAGGTGTTGTTTTTGTTTTCTGGTCCTTACTTTTGATGTTTTTTGTTACATAGAAAGCAGGTAAGGCCATGTTGGCCCTGAAGAGAATGGCTCTGCTGTCCAAAAGTGACAGCTGTGGATCTCCTACCAGCCCTGGAGAGAGTAAGACACATGCTTTTATTATCTTATCTGCACTGTTTTAGTTTCCTGGTTTAACCTTGCTGTGTAATCATCCTGGGGTTTTACCTCTCTTTCATCTACTTCCTCATTCCTGCAGACTCACTCCTGAGCCCGGAGGCAGAGCATGCCCTGCAGTCTCTGGAGCGCAAGATGCAAGGGCCACCCCAGTTCATCCAGAGCCTGGAGGACCAGACAGTAGCTCAGGGCTCCAGTGCCCGTCTCTCATGTCACCTCACAGGTACACGACTTATCTTGCAGCCTTCAAGCAAGAGTTCAAGCAGTACCTCCATTCCTCTTTGTGATATTTTTGGGTGCTTTGTTGTGGAGCAGTGACTTCCTTCAAAAAACTACCATTGCGGGTTTGCTTCATTTCAGATATTCCTCCCTTTGGCCCTATTTTCACCCATTCCATTTATCTTGGCAGGATATCCTGACCCAGAGGTGGTGTGGCTGTGTGGTGAAGAGCCTGTGGTGGAGTCTCCCACAGTGCAGATAGAGTATGAGGAAGATGGCTGCTGTACTCTGGTCCTAGCCAAAGTTGGGCCAGGGGACACCAATGTTTACACCTGTAGAGCCACCAATGACCATGGGGAGACATTCTGCTCAGCCAAACTCACTGTTCAAGCGTGAATTCATTATATGTATGTACGCAGAGATAAAACGTGTAAACATAATGTTCTTAAGTGCCTTGAGCAGTTGGATTGTACAGTCACTTAAATACAAATAGGGACCAAGCTGTACATTCTGTACTGTGGCTGGAAATATATACATTTTTTATTGTACAAAATTTATGAACAGATGCACATTGTTACACAGCTACAAGCATCGATAAAGGCTGATATTTCTTCATGGGACTA
Organism: Chaetodon trifasciatus; assembly: GCA_037975065.1. Taxonomy (NCBI): domain Eukaryota; kingdom Metazoa; phylum Chordata; class Actinopteri; order Chaetodontiformes; family Chaetodontidae; genus Chaetodon; species Chaetodon trifasciatus. Next base: position 2,206,109 of record JBBMOE010000035.1, read on the forward strand.
AGATATGGTTATTCACTGTCTTCAATAACATGGTCTTTCAGCTTAAACCATGAATCTATCTCTTACTTTGGCTCATGGGTGAATTATTTAAAGATGCCTCTCCAAACCTATCAGCTGGCAATATGAACAAACTGAAAAGCAAGGCCTGAAGGACAGCAAAATATCACAGCAGCACGGTATGGTTTTATGGTCAAATAACATAAAATAATCCTATGTTAATCCCACAGTGGAGACATTTCGGTCTCACAGCATCAAGTGGGATACTGTAATAGTCAGAAGCATGGGCAAAAAAAGCAGGGTGTGGTAAATAAGTAAACAACATACTATGTAAGTGGTGGTTGAAGTGTGGAACCTCCCAAATCCACCTACACAGACGATGGCACACAGTCTTTTTGCCTCAACATTTTCCATCATTGATTCTTCAAGAATGTGCAGAGTGTTCCAATTCTTGAAGAATATTCTGATATTTGACATTCCTCCAACTCACACTTTATCTGATGAGGATTTACTCATGTTTTAAGCTGTGTATATATCAGCACAGAGGACACCTGAGCATTTTTTAGATGTAAAGCAGCAGTAATGTCCTTCAGCACTGCATGCTTCCTCTGCATGTGGGCACCCAGGTGAGCAGTCAGGACAATGCACCTGCTTAAACTTGTGATACCATAAGACGACATCTTCATCTGTCATGAGATGCTGCAGCAGCCTCGACTGAAGCCTCAGATGAATGGTGTCTGTGCTAGAGGCTTCTGGTTGTGAGGGTGAGAGAACATCGCTGGATACTGCTGAAGGTACAGGTGAGAGGAGAGAAACTGGGAGTGGAAGTGTGTAACAATGGTCTTAATCTACAGATGCACAAGACTCCATAGGTTCCTCCAGAAGTTAAAGGAAGATTAGGGGAGGCTCGTATTTAGGTAGTTGGTGGTGTCAGAGAGGGAGAAGGGGGCACTGCTGGTATTGTGGGTGGACATACGTGTTTTGAAGTCTCATGGGAAGCAGGAATGTGCACCTGTGATGTTGATGTTAAAAGGATGGTGTCAATGTCAGCTTTATTTTTGATATGCAAACACGTGAGTTTCCATACTTTCCTTCTGTATTATTGTTTCACAGCAAGGACAATGGTAATAACATGTAGTTCTACAACTATGCCAATCTATTTCACTTCACCACAGCACAGCAAAGAAGCACAAGGAAATACCGCGTGTAACATTGTAAAGCTCCAGCTCTGATTAAACACCAATGGAGTTTCTAATTATTTACTTTGACCGTGATGTTTTGAGGCATTCACTCGCTTGACTATCATTAAAAATTAAGTTCTACAAAATTGCTATACTTCTGACGCTCAATCCGCCCATTTCCAGCTGTAGCCAACTGCGCACGCGCGAAATCGCAGAAGGCCCCTTCATGCTGTAGTCCAGCAGATTGCCTGTTTGAAATCAGCTTTCATACATCTTATCATACAAGCTTTAAAATGTTTATCATGTATTTCGTCAAATCTGTGGATAGTTGACTTTTGAAACAAAATGATCATAGCAGTGTGATTTTTTTTGGACACTGTGATTAACATGTTTTTATACTGGCATGAGCTGTAGTTAACCGTGGTCTTGTGGCGTGGTCTATATATGTCTGTGCTCTTGTTTCGAAATGTACGTGTTTCGTGTACGCAGCAAGTAGCTTTGGCGGAGTTAGTAGTTTGATGTTTACGAATGACTGTCAGTAGTTTTACAATAGAAACGATCTTTCTTAATTTGGATTTTAAGCACTTTTCCTTTTTTCATGACATGTGCTTCATATTGGCTCGTTACTTTATAGAAAGCTGACAAGCCTGCAAAGTTGGCACAGAGGGCCCACTGACTATCCACTCTGCCCAGTTATTGATAAAGGCTAGAGTCAGCGTATGGCTTCAAAACAATAATGCAAGCAACCTCACAGGCACTATTCTTGTGTGCATTCTTACCTTCATTGCAAATTGCCGCACTGTTAATACGCACGCATTGTAGCTTCAAACTATGAAATCAAAACATTATGAAATGAAAACAGAGATACAGGCATTGTGCAAAGAAAGCTTGATATTTATTTTATACCTGGGCATCATTAATACAATGTCTCAAACAAAATACATTTACATTTCCTAATTTGCTCTTAAATCCTACACATCACGTCATCTTTTCATCATATCATGTTCCATTTCCCAAACTACCAGTTAGCAGTATAAAAAGTGAACATATTGCTTTAACTGTAAAAGCATTAGGGTCCCTGCGGACTTGAAATCTTGTTTGAATTATGTGGTGAAGATCAGAAAACCACTGAAGGTGTTGTAGTTCATAGCATCGTCATAGACTACCCTGTTTGCCTGGAGCTCCACGTACACATTGTCACCCACCTCGAGGGGGACGACCACAGCGTTGCTGCCCATGTCGTTGGCATCAGACCCTGAGGTGTCCCAGACAGATGTCAGCCGTACGCCATTCTTCATGAGGCTCACAACAGAGTTGGCTACAGGATTGAGGTTGTTGAACATGGAGAATCGAAAGAAGTACATTCCTTTGACCGTTGCTGTGAAAATGCCTGCCAAAACAAGAAGAGTGGTTTGAACTTCATGAGTTCTCTTTTCTCCCTCTGTCTCTTTCTCTCTGAAGCGTACAGTACCTGTTGAAGGATTGTAGCTATTGCCAGTGTTCGAGAAGACCCTCTTATACTGCAGTGGGGTAGCAGTGGTAAACGGTCCAGTGTTTCCAGAGCCAGACTCCTTGAGAGCTGCAGAAAAAGCCACCTGAGGTTTGCCTGAGGGGCATCAAATTAGCACAAATGCATTAGAGGTAAGAAATAATAAAGAGAAGAATCAATTTTAACCCATCCAAACACGAGCTCTACCTCCAGTCAGGCTCCGCAGCTCCAGGACGTCTTTTTCAGTGTTTTGCAGTTTAGCCTCCAGGAGCATTATTTTTTCCGCCATGTTTGCGACTTTCTCTCCCATGGCTCCCAGGTTTTGAGCCATGGAAGTGAGGGAGCAAATGTCACAGCAGCTGGCTGATCCTGAGCACTGATAAAGTCTGCCAGTGTTTTCATCAGTTTGCGCTTCACATAGACAGCAGCTGAGCACCAGAATCAGGACTGCAATCTTCTTCATCCTCGAGCTTTTGAAATCTCTGCTTCAATGCAGTCTTTGTCTGGCAGGTGTTTCCCCTTTATACTTCAGCTGACATTGTGCAAAACAAGAAACACCAGTTTCAGGAAACACCCATTAAACAAAAACTGGTGTTTTTATGGAGAGAGTTGGGAAAGCACACAGAAATGCAACTAGTGATTAATGATAATCATTCAGACAATATTGATTTAGCAACCTTGTTCAAAGAGGGCATAAAACAAACACGGAACTAAAAGATCTACAGATATGTATTGAATACACGCCTTGTCTTTTACAAAGCAGGTTAACTGGGTCACATCATTATTTACACTCTTACATTATGTTGGTGCAAACTGATAATGCTGTTGGAGCAAATAATCACATGGCAAATTCCCAGTATGCTAATTATTCACTGAATAAAAATCCATGCATTATTTTGAAGCTGAAACATTTTGTTTTTGAGACTTTTGGCCTCATTTGAGCAGTGTGGCTGACTCTCACAATGAATTTGCATCATTGATTTTGCTGAGTCATGATTTGTTTATGTTTTTGCATTTAAGAAATCTTCCACCAAGATTAAACAGTATCTGCATCACACTGAGGACAGATCACTTTTCTTTTGGGCTTGTATTTCTGTTCATGGCAAGACATAATAAAAAATGTAAAATGCAGGATAAAAACAGACATTTTATTATTTATTCTTTTCTGAAAAGTATCAGCTTCTTTACTTCAGTGTGCAATGCTTGAAATGTCTTCCACGGGTTGCATATTTGTGCTTTTTGAAAGTGCACATGTTCGTAGTCAAGACTGAAGTCAATGATTGTTCCTAAATGAAAACCATTAAAAACTCAGCTTTGCACAGCACTCACTCTTCAACACCGCCTCATTGCACAGCTTGTCATTAAATACATTCTCTGCTATGTATATGTCACGTCGTATATTTGAGCTTTATGAGCTCTTGATGTCTGTGAATGCAGCATGTGTCAGTGTGTCTGCACCAGCACCACCAGGACGGGCTCCTGTACGTTCAGGTTCACTCACATTTTGTGAAATGTGATCATAATTCCTGACATGATGTCAGTGCTTTTGTACTCAATTTTCTTCTGCTTGTAATGGAGGAAAAAAGGGGACAAATTTGTGGCAATGATTGTAGCAGAAGCAGTTGAACTCTGTGCTGTTAAAATGTTGTGAAATCTGCACTATGACCTTTTACACATTTCTCAACGTGAACTCAGACGATGACCTAACTGAGTAAGGCTGGTTGTTCTCAGAAGCTGAACAGTTTGATGGCAGGGACGTTAAGACCGCGGCCTCAGGTCACTGGTACTGTGCTTACGCAACTGTTCTGGACACACAGTTTCTTTTGCCCAAACACAACAAGGAGTTAGCAGTTACGGATATGATCCACGACACTGGGGTGTGAAAAATGCAAGATAATCCACGCTTGGACACAAGTTTACCAAAATAAGAGCTTTATAATTCCACTGACAGAGAAAATGCCGGACATGACTTTCAGATGTTTCAGCCCTGAGCAGGAGTCTGCACATTTTCACACAGTTTTACAAAGAAGCATTTGTGTTCAACATAATTTGCAACCATGCGTTTATTCCTATCCCTAAAATAAATATATGTACAAGAAAGCAAATAAATTAGCTTGTGGGTTATCGATAAATAGCATTATGTGGATTCCATGTGCATTTCAACCAGATGAGTGAGTGCGAAAAGAAGATCCAGTCTCCTGTGTAAGACAAGTGTTGATGGAAGGTTGAGCAGGGTTTGGTTCACGGATGTGGATGGAGGGGAGGTCAAAGGGGTCGCCTTATGTTGAGCGCCTCCTCAGTGGCGCCTCCTGCTGGTTCCTGTAAAGCGTCGCTGCCCGTGACTCAAAGGCGCCGACCATCTGCTTAACCACTTCGTCAAAGAACACGCTGGCCAGCTGAGAGTGCAGCAGAGACTTGAACTCGAATGACACCTTCAGAGGACACGACAGGGACACAAACATGTTAGCTGAACGTCTGTGAGAGTCTGAGTTCAACAAATTTATTGCAAGTATCTGACCCACATCTCTGTCAGATCTACGTTCAGGTCAAAATTGCAGATCATGAAAATCTCTGGCTTCATTTCCATCAAACGTTCATTGATAATCTCCCTTATTTAAGACTGACATCGAACCACTTCCTGGCTGACCCTGAGGTAATCTGAGAAAACATGGAGGTCAAACTTCTGTCATCAGCTTCTTAACACTGTTCCCTCACAGCTATTTCAGGCCTTCAGGGACACCAGCATGCCACGCAAAGACTAAATTTAGAGCATAATGAGATTTTACTCTCTACTTCCTTCAGTCAGTAATCCATTCACAATGATACAGGAACAAAGATTTGGACTTAGTCTCTCCTCCAGCATGAGAACTGGTCCCACAGGAGTTATGCTATTCTATTTTCATTGCAAAACTCTAATTTTCCCAATCTCTCCATTCGTCCTGAGCTCCATCAGAGCTCTTTAGAAGCTAAAACTTTAATTCTGTGTATCCTGTTTCTTCTGCCCTGTCAAGATTGTAACTCCAGTTTTTAGTTTTGCTGCTTAAATACCTCATGATATTTGCTGCAGTGACATTACTGTACGTGTGGAAATGTTTAAAATGACTGAAAGCAACCTACATTATATACAACACGCATTACAGATATCACCTTGCTTGCTTGGGGTGCTGGACATAATTTAAAAGGCAACATAGCCTACAGGGACCAGTGGAGGTGGAGTGAAAAGTCCAGGCAGGTGCAGGTGTCTAAATATGTGAAAATGATTCATCCGGGTGGACGATTTAGGCGCACATGCTCATTCAGGTGACGTCAGAGTCGACCTACGAGTCACTCGTGGCTGCTGAAAAACCTGATTTGCTGCTGGCACTCAGGGTCAGATACTCATCTCATCTCAAATACTTACATAGAACTCCACTTTGCAGGATTCTGGTAGGTTTTTGGGTCCAGGGGAAAACCTCCATATTGTCTCAAGATGGCTGAAGAGGGATCCATCAGTGCACACAGCCTGTTTCAAAAGAAACTATCCTTTACTCATCACTGAGTACCAAAAGGCGATGAGGTCAAAGCCCAGACAAGCTGTTATAATGCACAGAATCAAGAATCCAGCCATGTGCTGATGAGGTATTTGTCCTGGGTATTTTCTGGAGCAACCAAAATGAGGACTCACCCTGACTTTGTGGTTTGGGACGACGGTGACCTCGGAGGTGTAGCGCTCCACTATGGGGGGGAAACCTATTTCGAGCTCCGCCCGGATGTCACCATTTCGCCCCTTAAAGGCCCGAGACTTTTTGCACCAGGGAACAAAGTGCTGGTACTGGTCCACACAGGCCACCACACTGTAGATCTGCTCTGGAGTGTACCTGAGGACAGAAGGACATCCAGTGAAATGAGATGAGATGAAATTAACAATAAGGGCATTAAAAGCATGCTTAAAAGTGCAATAAAACAGAAGTGTAGTCATATAAATAATAAAAAAATACAAATGTGAACATACTTTTTTTGCTAAATATTCACTAAAGTTGAAATTAAAACAGAAAATTGTAACAATTAATTATGGATTTATCTGCAAATTGTTTTTTCAGTTAATCATTTTGTAACGTCTTCAAATTCCTTGTTTTGGTGAAAACCCAAAGAAATTTAGTGCATCGTCATCCAAAACAAAGACAAGCAAGAAATCCTCACGTTTGAGAAGCTCGAAACTGAAAATGTTCAATGTCTTTTTGCTTAAAAAGTAACCCCAAACCACTTTTTTTGCTATCAAAGCAGATACATTTTCTGTTCATTGATTCATTGACTAATTGTTTCAGATCTACTCCAGAAAAAATGAACATGAATAAAACCCATATATCTATGTTTCAGGGGCTCTTGTCCTCTATTTTCAGCTGTTTTTGCACATGGGGACACTCACTGTAATGTCCGGCACTCGGTGTACTCCATCCTGCGGGTGCTGATGGGAGCAGCCAGGTTGATGAAGCTGCGGCTCTGCGTGCTGACGGGGGTGGCGGGGCAGAGAGGCAGGCTGGCCCTTCTTGCTACCAGGGCCCCAATGGAGCCCAAGTGTCTGAAGGGAAGGAAAATATAAATATAAATGGGAAGAAACATAGACAGAACATACCAGGTTTACTCGGTGAGCGGTACAGTGCCATCTGATGGCAGAATTTGTATTTTCCTGTGCATTTTGTCTGGGTGAGCTTCAGAATAACAGAGTTTATTCACAGTATTTATGTTATAAATTCACAGTTTGAATGGATGAGCATCAATTCAGAGATATGGAGCCGTTTTAAGAGAAAGACAAGCACTCAGTAACACTATTTCCATCACATTTTCTCACTCAGGAAACAAACCGGGCATAATGCTGAATTTAACACAGGTAAACTACACCAAAAGCTTGAGAAGAGTCACGTGACTGCGGCTGTGTCTACCTCACTCACGCACTTCTCCAACACTGGACATCATGTCAGTTCATAATAACAAAACATGGCTGGAAATTTAAAGAAACATCCGAATTACGCCAACACTCACATTTAGATAAAAGATAAGCTTCATCCAGTATTTCTACCTGTACGCGTCTCTGCGCTAAAATCCCATCATCTCACCTGATGTTCGCTCTTTTCGTGTTTCCTCGCACAACCTTTGAGGAGTGGGCTTCAGACAGCTCCAGCAGCGCCTTCAGGAGGAGGGGGGCTGTTTTGTTGCTCATGGTGAAGTTTAAGTTTAAAAACTGCTTCAGGAGACGCGCCGGTAGTTTCACCTCGAGCGTCAGTACCGGCTTTGTTCCACTCCCTCATCACAGCGCTGACGGAGCAGGAGGCGCCACTGGCTCTGGCCAATCAAACACAAGCGCTGATAGAGTTTAAGAGCTGGCATTGGTGCCATTGATAGGTGAGGCCTTAATCATTTGTGATTGGTGAAGGTGGGAGGACAGGTAATATTGCTGTGAACCAAAAAGACTCAAAGTTTTAGTCAGATTTTTTTTTTTTTTTTTTTTTTTTTTTTTTTACAAATGCAATATTTTAATTGAAAATGACTTTATGTTTGTCACTGGAGGTAATAGTAGTATACGTTTTGAAGCCATGACGCAGCACAGAGTTGAGACATTTTCACCTTTATACAGAGTTGTTCTTTATTGGCACATATGATCATTGATCTGGAACCACTGCTGAGGTCACAGGGAGGTTTAAAGAAGCCAAAGTCTGAATGATACTGTGTGATTGACCCAGTTAACAAGCTCATGATGTGCATGTGACTCACCTAGACTTTGGTTCTATAAAGTCCATCATCTACTACTGTGAGCAGCACACACACACACAGCAGCAGCAGCATTGTGATAGGCCTTAATTGAAATGATGATGATTGTAAGAAAACTTTATTTCATTTTAGCACATTTTACAGCAGCTCATATCTAAGCCTCATTATGCTGACACCGCTTAGCGCTGCTCTGTCAAGTGGCTGTGCGGTAACCCAGCCGGAACTGGTAGAGCAGGATCCATTTCAGGATCTTCAGGCTGGAATTAGGCCACTTGATCAGGGAGGGATTAAAGAACCTCAGTCAATCCTATCAAAGATAGGTAGAAACGTAACGTACAGACAAGGTAACCTGTCTCGGGTTATAAGAGAACACACTCATGGGCTTAACCGCCCCACCCTGAGCCTAAAATGACACAGGGGGTGGATGCTGTTCCAGCCGGTTCTCACCGAGTCTTTGATGCCTGAACTTTATACAGTTCATTGATTCAAAGGTCCAGCTTAGACAGTAAAACTTCATTTCGTAACTTTTCACTGCTCTTAGATGACCTCTTTTAGACTTCTATATATAATAAATATGCTTGTTCCACTTTAACAAAATACAGTATCTCCTGTTTATTAATTCATCTATTTCTGACATTACCATAAATGCATATTCACAGTGAAAAAAAGCTGAGTTTGAGCAGCTTTCCTTGTGTTTCTTACAACATATTCCTTGTGACACTTATTAACCCAGATTATGATATAGTCACCATTGTCTCCTGTAGCAAGAGAGAGTAATTAAGGTACGACTGTTCAATGCAACCTGCAGTGAGGGTATGATGGATGTTATCCAAAGTCATGTTGTTCATTTCAGTTCACATACTTTATGTTTTATTCCTCAGGGGGCATTTTAAGAGAAGCATTTCAGCACTAGGAAAGAACTACAATCTACAATATAAAGTGAAGAAACTCCTGGGAGACTCATTCATTTTATTTTATTTTATTTAGTTATGCCTTATGCTTAAAATAGCCAATCACAAATTACATAACAAAATTCTTGGACTGTTTTCCCTTTAACAATGTGGTAAAAACCTGTCTGGAAGCACAGCTATTCCAGTGAAAACAGTGTGGTCAGAACACCTTCAAATGTCAATGACAAAAGCTGCTGTATCACTCAAAACATAATCCTTATCACATATTTCTCCACCAAGCAGAAAATGGTCTATTTTTGCATTTCTACCTTTATATTGTGTTAAGGAATACAGCTTATGATAAGTGACATAACCATGCAGTCACTCCCTGCTGTGAAAAACTCTGAACTCACTGCCCTTTCCAGTTAAGCAACCGCAGTGAGTCAGTGCATTAACTTTATATCAGACATCAGAAGTGAGAGAGACAAACATTAACCTCTGCACACAAAGACACGGCAAGTCTGCACATGAAGCAGCAGCCTGGCTGAAAACAAGGCATGTGGAAAATTATTGTTCCTCCGATGAGAAGATGATTTTGCTCATAGCGCTGATGTACCGCAGGCCATCTGGTTCTGTGATCTTCAGTGTGGTGAGAGGTGGCATGACGCCGCTGGTGAAGTATCTGAATGCAGGGCTGGGTGACTGGATGGCATCCAGAAATACCTTGTAGACAAGAGCAAACACCCCACAGCAGTGAGATGTAGAGGTGTCCAAGGCAAAGGTACTAATATGCAAATTGGTCCCCATCCGAGTCATATTATTGGAGAATTATTATTGTTCCATGCATGTGTGTGCAGTTTCTAATGTTGGAGTGGGATGAGGTGGAATTAATTCTAAAATAAGATTTTAGTGATCCCACACCAGGGAAAATACAAACAGAGTTGCATATGTGCAAAACATGAACAATAAAACATGGTGTCTTTGTACTATTGCACAGTAGAAATATATAAGTAGTGTGTAACTTCCTTATATATTGTGTATCTTTTTATAAGCTCATTGCATGTAGAATGCGGAGCTGCAACATGTAGTAACTGTAGCTGCAGTATAAATATACTAAAAGAATTTGGTATTTAACTATTACTTGAGTAAACATTCCACCTGTCTCATGCAGACATACCTTTACAATGTCCTCAGTGTCCTGTGCTGCATTTTGGAAAACAGAGCCACAGTGCTGCAGGTACTTTTCATAGAGGCTGAGTGTTTGGGTATCGACCTGCTGGAGAGACGTATCGCCGAGCTCTGCCTTCTGCAGGTTGACCAGAAAGTCAGTGTTGACTGGACCACACTCAATGAGACTCACACTGTGGGATGAAGCACCAAGTCAGAAGTCTGCTTTAATCAACAGTTGGAGTTAATAGAGCCTCTAAATTAAGGAACCGACTTGCAGCAAACTTTAAAACTCACTGGATGTTGAAGTGTCGCAGGAGGACAGCCAAACTCTCACATGCTCCCTCGATTGCAAATTTACTGGCACAGTACACCTCATTAAAAGGCAGACCTGCAAGACAGCATGAGTTATTTTGGCAATTTCAAGCATGGCGGCAAGCATCAACATGATTGTTTTGGCGGTTTCTACCAAATCGTGACAAAAGCTGCACGTGTGGAACATTTCACTCACCGTGAAGCCCTCCAGTGCTGCCGGTGACCAGAATGCGACCCTGGCCCTGAGCCTTCATGTCCGGCAGGAAAGCCTGGATGGTCTGGATGGTACCAAGGAGGTTGACCTCCAGAATCTGCCTCATCGAGTCCAAGGACTGCGCCTCCAGTGGTCCCATCAAACCCACACCGGCGTTGCACACTGCAAAAGGATTAACCCATCAGCACAGGCAAATTACAGTCTGGATCAGGACACACAGGCACATGAGCATACCCAGAATGTCCACACGTTTCTCCACAATCCTGTCCCTCACATCCAGGATGGACTGCTGGCCGGTCACGTCCATTTGGAGTATGTCCAAGGTATCCCTGTGCTGGCCTTTCACACACTCTAAAAGACGCTCCTTCTTGGCCAGGTTTCTCATCGTGGCATAGACTAAAAACCAGAAAACAAACAGAAAGCAGCGCTTAATGGTACGTTTGATATGGACGCAAAAAGGAATTCACACACTGGACTCAACGAGCCATCGTAGAGTGTCTCAATGGGCTTCGCCTTAACACCAACAGTTCCTTCCTCAGGGCAAGCTCTTTAAGAGGACGGTTTAAAATGTAAAGAATACAGCAAAAGACCATGAGTGGTCGACATCAGCTCTGATCACCTTTGAATGTCTTGTTGGGGTCAGAGGCTAGCCGGACAGCCAAGCTGAGGCCGATTCCCGAGGAGCAGCCTGTGATCAGAACCACCTTCTTGTCCATTGAGTCTGTCTCACCAAAGTTCTGCTTCAACAGAGAGCATGTGGAGAAAAGAGGACAAGGCATTTGGAAAAGCTTGTTTTTAGTGTTTTTACGTCATTCGTAATTACAAGGCCAGTTAATCCTAAACGTCTTGCCGTTATCAGCCACCTGGCGTCCTCCCGGTTTTTTCTCATGTCCTTGCAGTTGAAGTTTTTCTATTGAAACGTGGGAAACATTGCTGCCGTCATGAAGGACTTGTCTATGCTTCTACTGACATAAATAATCAGTGTCAGGGTAAATTAAATACCTTATTGAACTTGTACGCAAGACTTTCTGCAGCTGCTGTGAGGTTGTATGACTTTATTTATTGAAATGAAATTTAACTTTTTGCTCTGAAAAACTGCTCTCTGCCACTAAACCACTTTATCCTTTGATTTGCACCACTAATATGAGCAGCAGGTGGCAGCAAAACATCATCACAGCGCTCCTCAACCACACTATGAGTAAAGTCACATTAACCTCTGGCTGCTCCTGAGACCACATCAAGACAATAAGGCTGAGAATGTCCAGCAAAGAGCACAATGGGTTTGAGTTTAAGTGATCAAGGAGGGAAAGTCTTTGATTAAAGGTCTTTAAGACTTGCATCCTTTTCCTGTTTGTGTTGAGGGAAACTCTTACATTAGATTTCAGGATTCAGGTTTATATATGTCTTAAAAAATCAATTGTTTCAGGAGACTCAGGTGCTAAACTAATAATAGCTATAAGTCTTGTCATCCAGATCACTTGATTTGGATTCAGGCATGTCCAACAAAGGTAAATCTGTAAATAAAACAGCTGCACTGAGACAAAACTAAGGGGATTCTTGGCCTATTTTAAAGCAACAAATCTCAACCAAAGCCCAGGTCCAGAAGTGTCTATTACTCCGTGTAAGTGCTCCATAATGCAAAATTTGAGTGGTGACTGGAAAATATGTTGTGTGAGTGCATCATTATGTGCATGTGAGTGAGTTTTCAGTAGGGGGCGACAAATTCTCGGGTACAAACAAGTGCTAGGTTTTCAGAGTTTGTGTAAAGTCCAGTACTTATGAACATCTACCTATTATAAGCTGTTAAGAAACACTGAACATGGTGCTGGGTTTGGATGAAGTCTCAGGTAAAGGTCATGCAGAGCGGAGAAGATGCAATATGAAATTTGACTTTGTATACTGGCCAGTTCACAGGTATTATTTTGAGGCATTTGAATTGTCACAGTTTCTGCTTTTTATCTGGTCACCATCCCATGCCAGTCGAGAAGAAGAAATTGGATCCTTATACAACATTTCAGCTGCCTGATTTAAAAGAATTTCTTCTGCTGACGGGAGCAAACCAAGTAGGAATTTCCTGCCATTTTGTTGCGTTCCTCGCCTTGAGATGGCATCAGCTTGGCTGCTGTCCCAGAGTCTGCAGGACAGATAACAGCAGGCCTTGAACCTCTTTCAAATATCTACGACTCCCAAGCATTGTTAAGAGCCATGAACTGCTTGACCTCAGACATAACTGAGTTTTAGCTCTTTTTATGGCGTACTTTATGCATCCATTCGTTATTCTCATTAAATGCTTATCTTCTTTAGGGTCGTAAAACCTAAATACAAAAAGAGTACTTTGCCATGTGCATGTATGCTTGTTGCATTGTTACTGATCTACAAGAGGCGATGAAACACACCCAAGTTTCGGTGGTGATCGCGTGCAAATTGCTTTAACTTGAGAGAAAAATAAAATGCTTTAGTGTCATGATGTTCTGCATTGATCTCTCTGTCTTTTATCCTCCATTTAACATGTATTCAGAAGTATGGGCTGCACTTCATCCACTAGTTTTCTCTGAATCCGTCCTGACAGCATGGTACAGTCTGGTCCATGGTCTAGTGCAGTTGGGCAGTTTCCTGCTACACGTGGCCTACAGTCTCCCTGTGGCCCAGTAATTGCCAAGAGAAGGTCGAGTGGAGGTGCACAGTGGTCTGGAAAAGCCTTTAAAACACCTCTTTGACAAGATTGGCCTACAGCACCGAAAATAAACAGATTTCTGAAGATTTTGCAGTTGTTCGGGGAAAGAGCGAAGGCATCCCACGTGCACAGCCGTGTGTCTTTGTGGCATTTTTGAGAGAAAAGTAAAGTGTTTGTTGGAAGTGGCAGAGGCAGCAGGCTGGCCTCGTGCTGGAGGAGGAAATGCGTGGAACAGGGGCAGTCATGGATTCTGCACCCTGGCTGCAGTGCCAACCGCGAAAGAAGTGACTGCTACAGCTCCAGGAGAAAAGCTTCCTGGTGTCAGTCCACTCATGCACTCGCCCTGTGGAGGACCAGGCTAAGGGAGTCACACCGGGCCGTGCTATTCCAGGACAAACAAGTGCAACGAGTGCATTGTGCAGACACAACATGAGGTTTGTGACAGCAGTGGCTTCAGACGCAGATGTACATGGCAGGATGTCCCATGTGAGAATGATGAGCAGAAGTGAAACATCTGATGACGTGTTGTGGTGCATGTGGTGAAGCTGAAATGTCACGCTATAGCTGGGTAAAGAGTGTTTCAACTGAATTGAATAACGCAGACCTCATTTTACTCACTATACAACCTCACTATGCAGGTACAAGATAAAACCTTTTAAAGCTGATCCGATCAAACGCTTTGCCAAGGTACGATCTCCATCAGGCTAGTACGAGAAAGAAGAAAGGGCTCTCTTTGATGGGTACATTACATTAAAATAAGGGCTCATTTGGCTTCAGAATAAGATACATGATCGGGTGATCGCATCTGGAGCAAAACCTCTGCCTGAGCAGCGGGATGCTGACAGACAGCATCGCTGAGCACAAGCTTTAGAGCAACAAAACGTATTAACTGTCAAATGTGTTATTGAAACCTGAGACACACTTTCCGAGATACTCCTACTTCAGCACGGGTACAGGTTGGGAATTGCTTCTGCAGTTGCCAGGGGCTGAGTTACATGGATTGTGGAGTAGCTCAGAAATCTGGTGAAATAAAAGCGTTGTTTTGATTAAAAGAATATGTATTGAGTCACCTGAAACTGCAGCTAAGGAAAGTAGTGACACAGCTAACAATAAGTAATCCCTTAGAGGACAAATGTGAAAGACATTTTATGCCTTGATTGGTGTTTTTGTCTGCCGTTGTCTCCGTGTCAGTAAGTGCTGCAGCGTTTCTGTCTGATATCAAAATGAATTCCTCCCTACCTGTCCGGGAGGTTTTGTTTCACTTTGTAAAACCACAGTTTGACTGCTTTGGTCTAGCCTTGATGGATTTTGTTATTATGCTTCTGATGAGTTTGTGCGTCTGTGACCTTTTCCTGCCACTCTTCTCAGCTCACAGATACATTTAATCTACATCCTTTTTCTTCAACTCAGCTCCAACAATTCATCAAAGCCCGCAGCCTCTCAACTCCTTCACTTACAGAACATTTTTGCTCGGAGACATGTTATTTCTGGTGTCCCTCCAGAGTTTCTTCTATTTCACGATCGTATGTATGCATGTGTCTACTGTAGCTCTCTGCTCACAGGTGTATTAAATGTCCAAAGTAAACTGTCAGTGTTTGAGAGAGGTTTTAGGCTTGTGTGTTGCAGTTGGACATGGCGCTCTTATGTGAGATGAATGTGGTAAAAATAGAAAGTATCCCCTGTTCTGTGAAAACCATCGAGCCTACAGGACAACTGGGACTGGAGTGAGAGATTGAAAGAATTCCCTCCTCTGAGAATGTAATCCAGGATGATAAAAACCCAAACCAAGGAGCTATAACTTTATACGCCCGCTTATAAACTGCTGACTGACGAGAGCTGCGGCTCCGGCTAATACTTCTGTTCTGACGACGTATGGCAGGTTTACTTCAATAATGGGTAAAGAGAGAGCCTGAGAAATCCGCAGTGTGTTTTTCACGAGATAATACGGAGGGAGTGCGGCTCGCTCCTTTCTGGGAAAATCATCACGGCTGAAAGACGAGAGGACGTGTGGAAAGTATGAATGGTTTTGAACACACAGAGGCAGAATCAGCACATTTGAAATTTCTAATCTACAGAGTACAATTTCCTCAAGACTTTTTAGTATAACAAGCTCAGACTTTATTATAATGATTTATCCCCACCTAATAGCTTAAGAATTGTACTCACATGCCTGTTATACTCTTAAGAAAGAGAGAAATTCAATCTGTCTGGAAGCATTTTTAATGAGAAAGCTGCAAATCCGCAAGTGACTGTGCTGGTGCAAGTCCAGAGAGACAGAAACAAATACAGCCATATTTCAAATGCAGGAACATTGCAGTCTTGCTGTGGGCCCAAGGGAGGGGTCTGGCCAAACTTCCATCCCAGAGCAAGGTTAAAGGTCTCTCAGGTCCTGCCATGAGAAGGACATCATCGTTTATACATGTAGATTTTCCCAGAGTTTTTGATATATGGGACGATGCAGGGGTTGTGGTAGCCTGCTGGACACGAGGCTCTACGTCAGCTGTGAGCCTCAGGGCCACCGCCTGACCTGCCGGCTCTGCATTCCACATGACCAGTTTGTGTATAAAAACCTCAGCGCTCCAGGAAATGGCAAGGGATTGTGTCATGGGAAACGTCCCCACTGTCTTGAATCGGCTGCTCGAAGCATTCTTTCTCTCTTATGCATTGATTGGGGACATCCTGTTCCTGCTCTTTTCTTGGCCTTCAGTCACTCGAGTTTGTCCCCGGACTAGACCTGACCTTTATTTAGCTCAGAGCGCCGATGCTTTAGTCAAGGCTTAAGCTGAAGGTCAAAGCGGGACAGTTTCAGTGTGCATGCATACCTCCTGCAGCTGCACCACCATTGTACACAAACGTATCTGAACTATGTATCGGAGACTTGTTCCGTTGTGAGATCCGGCTAGTTAGATAACATACAGGAGAAAATTTAGACTGCAGATCTCATCAGGGGAGTTTTGCTGGGTCAGGTCCCTGGTCTTGCTGGGAGCAAGCAGACGAGTATGGTTGCACCAGGAAGCTTCAAGGGGTCGACGGTTGGATGTTAAGCACAGAAGAAGTGCGTTAACTCTTAACATCAGCTCAAAAATCTTAAAAAATATTCTTTACATATTGGGTAGCTGTATTTTTATTTCACAACTGTGTCCAGCAGGACACATTCCACTCTTTTATCTGTCTTTCTTGGCTTTCCGTCTCCTTCCTCCAGGTGCAGCAGGCAGAGAATGCCAGACACTCCATGCATCAGTACCTCAGCTGTGATGTGGTGAAAGTGATGGGTGGTGTGTTGGGGCATGGCAAGTGACTCAACCATGCTGGTATTTACCCGATATCATGCAAAAAGAGTTGCTGGCAGTAAATGCAGGCATGTTTTAGCACTACCGCTCTCGCTCGGCCCAGTCCTCCACGCCAAATTGCTTCTTCTTCCCCCTCTCTCTCTCTTTTTGTCTGAATCACTTCTAAATAATGCATCTCCATGTGCCTTCTTGCCTTCCCAGAGAAACTGATGAAATCAGCGGGGCACTCCACCCACCACCTGGTTACCTGGATACCCTCTGTTTACAGCTGTGTCTGGCTATGCTGTAACTAAGCGTGTGGAAATAACATGATGCATCGTGTTAGCATGCAAGACAGTACCTGGCGAGACTTCCTTCACAGCCTTTCCCACAAACATGAACACAGTGCATTTCACACCATTTATTTAAGAAACATTCTCATTTGCATCTTGCAGTCATACGTGCGCCTGTCTCTCTTTTTCTGAAGCTCTTTCCTGTGTTTTTCTCATGTGCAAATGCTTACCAAACCCACTTCCTCATGCAATTCACACAAAAGTTAATCTCCTGCTCTGCACTTGCGATATGCAGCGGTGAGGCCTGACTCATGAAGCCATGTCCTGATATTTGTCTGTATCGTTGCTGTTTTCTTTTGTTCTCTGGCGTTGGAGGATACCCCACCTATTTTATTAACTTGCATAATCTTGCAGTTGAAGGGAGGCTGCGGTGATACTTTGGCAGACAGTCTTTCAATTACTATTATGAGAGCTGACCCATTCTGCCAGCTCATACCACAGTTGTATAATCACTGCCTTGATTTTCAGTTCCCAGGAGCCAAGAACACAATGACATAAAGTGTTACACCTGTGGCATGCAAACCTGGTAAATGCCTATCACCAGGAGCCCTTTTTCTCCCCCGTTCTCTCACTGACGCCTTTAGATCATATTTCCTCATCTCCTTTTGTAATCTGCTCTCAGCACAGGCCCGGTGTGTCCCGCGCTCCCACAGTCGAGCGTTAAGCCTTATTATTACCTCAACAAATACCTCTCTCACACGCCTGAGTAGACAGAAATGTCACCTGTCTTCATTTCTGTCATACCTGTTTTGGTTTGCCATTGTTTTCCTCAACACTGTGCTGTTCTCATTGGCTGATTACTGGACGGTTTCTGTTCATAAAAAAACTGGAGTGAGACAGAGATGGCCTTGCCCTGGAATAAAACTCTACCTCATATTTCTCACATAAGTCTGGCTGCTTCGAGTATCTGAGTAACGAGCATTGCTTGTTTTTCTGTTCCACTTCCGGCTGTCATTCCTGTCAATTCCAGTTAGTTTCTGAGTTTGACTTTGAAGGTAAACTCTTGCTCATGGCTAAAGCACATCTCTGAAGTTTTTCAAATGCCTAGCTGTCAAAAGCAACATCTCACGCGACAATACATGAGTAACATACATAGTTAGTGTTTAGGTGGGGTAGTTCAGCATATAGAAGACTGCAGTTTATTCTGAGGAACTCGTCAATAAACTGATGATACATCAGATTAGAACAACAGTAAGCGTACAATCTCAACACAGGAGAGATACTACAGTTTAAGATTACTTGACTGTGCACACATACTTGGCCAATAAATCCAATTCTGATTCTTATTCTGATCCTGAAGGGTAGTAAGATAAAAAATAAAGTTAATAGACCATTTGCTCTTTGTTGCATTAAAGCAATACTATTTCACTTTTCAGAAGCCATAAAACTTTGCTTGGTTCAAAGCACTCAGTCTGGTCTGACCAGACACTGGCTAATGCTAGCTAATGTGGTCCAGTTAATGTTTGCAGACTAGATATTACTCTTTCTGTGCGAGTCAGATCAAAGGAGCGAGTACGAGTGAAAGTCAGATACCATAACTGCACATAAATACAGCAAATTAAAGAAGAATAATACGCCTCCTAAAATCTAAAACGCTTTTTGGCTCCGTCAGCGCCAGAGAGAGTTATTTATTATCACCGACAGTTTTGTTTTATTCCAAATAAACAGTGGATAATGTAAATTCACTGTTTCCACACGACTTCCCAGTCTGAGCTGAGGATGCAGATGCAAAACATTCCCAAGGACCATCTGGGTCTTATCACCTCTCAACATCGTTTCCTTCACATAAAATGACCAAGACCAGAAGCCAAATCCCTTAAGTGTGCTTGTGCTCGCCGTAAGTGGTGCTACGTGCTTATCACACATCACTCCCTAATTTGTCGTGTTAACGACCCTTCGTTTTATTGCTAATGTAGATGAGAAATTCTCCTCTTTCTCCCTCCTGTTGTGCTAATCCTCTATCTATTCTGTAATGCTCTTGTCTTTTAAGTGATTAAAGGGAGAGTTAAAGGCCAAGGTACATTTCAACAGAGATAGAAGAGGTCAGAGTGACATGTTGGTAAATTTCTCAGACATATTTCTAGTAGGCGGCAATTAAATCTCTCCATAGATCAAAGGTCAGTCGAAGACTCTGGGAAACGTGCTGCGCTGCATGATCCTGCAGACGTAGCTGTATCTGGGGCAAGCATTTGCTGACGATTTATCATACTCAGTAATTATTACATAAGAATTTTTTGGCCTATAATTTGGGTTTAGAAAGGAGACTTCTGTGCAGGCAGCAGATAACGTAGCATTAGGAGGAGAGAGGCCCAAACGTATGATTATTAACCGTCGGTTATATAAGCCGGCTTTTTCCAGGACTTCTCCAACCCAAGCAATCAAGTTGAATTCTCTGAGTGACACGCATGGCGATCTTCATGACAAGCATAAGGTGCATGCCACGGCATTACAGCCTAATAAGGGCATTGCACTGAGCTGATAGGCCAGTTGGACTCTCAGTGAAATTCCAGCTCCTCTTAGTTTCTGCTCATCAAGCTGTTATGAGCTCACTTTCACATTCCATCCTTGTCTATGGCTCATTTCAGGACAGTGACAGGGTTAGCATGGGTGGATTCCATACCTTTCACGCCCTTTCACTTGCAATGCACTGCAACACTTAAGTCAATTAATACTGTTGCATGATCGTGGCTTGAAAGGTTCTTAAGTGTCCTATTGTGTAAAAGCAGGTACACATAAGATGGGTTTACATGTTGTAACTAATGGCTTTATTAATGCTCACAAAGCCTTTAAATTAGTCATGAATTGGGCGTGTTTGTAACAATAATTTGCAGTTCTTAGTTCTTCTGACGACTTAGTGTCTGAAAAAGAGCTGCAGAGCTGCTCAGAGTGCTCAGATCCTTTTCTTAAGTTTAAGTACAAAATAAAAGAATTTAAAAACACTCCATTACAAGTAAAAGTCCTGCAAAACTGAAGTAAACAAGTACAAGTATTAGTGGCAAACTGAGCTGGAAAGTAAAAGCCGTGTAGTTAGTATACACAGTATGATATCATTAGATATTTACACAGCTGCATTAATGCATTTTACTGCTGTCGCTGGTTGAGATGGAACTAGCTTGAACTACTTTATATACAGTTCAGTAATCCAGCGGTTATCAGGGGTCAGGCCCTTCCAAAGGGTCACAAAACAAATTTGAGCAGTTATGTGATGATTAATGGAAGAAGGAAGAACAAAGTTGGGACAGACAAATCCAGATTTGTGTTTTGAACTTTTCTCTAATCTCGGCTCTTATTGTGAAATATCGGAGAATTTAAGGTGATGTGAGGTCACTTAGATGAAACAATGCCAAAAAGGTGTCTTTGGCTGAACTGCTAAGAGTTCACGTCTGAAACAAAGCAAAGGTTTAATGAAGTTTAACAACATATTGTGTTAAATAAGATTATCATATGTTTTTATGTGAAATCTCAACCTGGAAAGTACCAAAAGTTGCCAGATAAAATGTAGAGGAGTGAAAATATTTTCCTATGAAGCAGCAGGAAAGGGAAATACTCAAGTAAAGTACAAGTATTTTATAACTCTGGAGGCATGATGGCTTATTAACAGCTGAGTCATGACAGTGAAAATAAGAAATTAAGTCTGCAGTTGCAAATCTTAATAAAGTTATGGCGGAAGATTGAAAAATGAAGGCCTCAACATAAAATGAGGTGAAACTTGACACCTACAGCTGAAGCTCTTTCCATCTGAGAAAACCATCCAAAGATGGCAAAAGATAAACATATTATGTTTGTTTTTTCTGAGAGTTTAAGCGCGTAAAGGCAATAAGGAAACACGCCGTCCTTCTTCATCCTTGCGAGTTTTAAATGTAATTTAATTCATGACGGTTCGGGCTGTCTGCGTCTCACAGCGGGCTCATGTGACTGATCTGTCTCAGGGGTCTTTGATCAGTGCCTCGCATCACATACTGCAGCGGGCATATGCTGTTTAACGTTACACGCCAGACAAAAGGTGAAATGACATCAAAGGTGCTGGAAAACTCTAGATTTGTGGAGTCAATAGTTATATTCTCTTTTGTTTATGCAACCTGCCACTGTTGCATCTTATCAAGTAATCTAGCACATCGATTCTCTTTAAAACTTAGAACAACTATCCTCCTTATTTCAACAGATATATTTGTGGTAGCATGTGATATGTCTTTAACAGTTCGTTCCTGTAAAAAGAAAGAAGGCCCGGAGGTTGTTCTTTGGTTAAACAATAAAATGATCTGTAGTTTCCAAATAACTCCTCTGTGTTGAGTGCCAGAGTCTCAGCCTGGCCTCCGGTTTGACGGGGATGTGGCAGCAGATTCCTCTTGCCCGGCCTTGCGTCAGCAGGGGGATTCCTCGAGATCCAGCATCTGGGTGCTGCATTCTTGCCGTCCCTACACATTGCCATCGCAACGCTCACGAGACACAACAGCCCGACAGTGACAGACAGTCGTTTCCTGTCCCCCAGCTGGAGTGAGGGGTGTGAGAAACATGCTCACCGAGCTCGGAGTTATGGCCAGAGAGGCGAATGGTTGCACAGAAGCAAATAACGGCATCCCACACTGGTGATGGTCCCCTCTCCAACAGACACTCCACTCAATAGACCGGGAAGAGGAACAAAGGAGCAATTCAGTGCCTGTTAACACAAGAGGCCCTGTCTATAATAAATACTACGCTATCAATGAAAGATGCGTGGGCTTTATGAGCAGACATGAAAATCCAACTCCTTCCTTGGACAAATCGGAGGAAGGAATTGATTAGGAGGATTATGTTAAAACCTAACAGATGGTGCTAACCCTTGCCTTTATTTGAGGGGTTTCAGGGTTTCGAATTATTTGAGGGCCCGTCAGTCCCATCAAAGCGGGGACACACCCTCGGCGCGGCCACAGTCTTCAGCTGGAGAGCGGCTGAATTCCTGCCAGAGTGTTTTATGTTCCCATTCAGTCTGAGGAAGGAGCTGCAGAGCACTGGGAGCTGGACACCCTCCAACTCTTTACACATTATTTAAAAGGAAATTCATTTTACTTTTACGTGTTCTGTTGCCAGTTGCCACCGGGTCAACGTTACAGTACATGTTCGCTTAAAATCCTTCACAGGGCTGTAAAACAGGAGCGTAAAATGATCACCTCCATTAAAAAGCAGCCAAACAAATCCCCTCCTGTGGAAAATTAGATTGTCGGAGTAAAGCGTGTGGGGAAATGTTTGATTCATTGGTGGCTGTGGGTCACTTGCCTGATTTGTGGCGTGATCAGCTCAAAAGCTGACGGGGGGTGATAAAGAAGGCAGTTTTAACACAGGGGCCTGGAGGGACGCATGAATAACTGGCTGTCGACGTGGGCTATAAGTCATAGCTGTTGGGGAGTCCTAAGCTCGTGGAAACACACACACTCACATATGAGCGCATACACTTAAGTCTAGGTGTCTCCTTGGGAGGTCCTGTAGGGGTAAAAGCAAAAGAACTAAAGAAAGTGGGAGCAGAATCTAAAATTATGGGAGCCGGATTCGCATTTAAGATCGGGGGGGTCTTGAGCCTGCCTGTGGATTTACTGAGGCTGAAGAACTAATTGTTTGTGTGAAAGAGAGCAAAACACTGGAAAACAGTAGCAGCTTCCTGTGCCACAGCAGAGTGAGATGAATGATCTTCGTGGAAAAGCGAGGGTCCAAACCTTCCTCGTCATTCTTCTACCTTTCTGAGGCTTTGCAGGAAGCCCAGAAATTAAATTTCTGAGCTGTGGATCAGGAGTCTTGGATGAGAGCTCAGGTAAGGAAACGCAGGTATTATTATTTGTGAGTTCATTTTTGCCCTCTGTGCTAACGTTAGTTATCTCTGTCTGACTCCTGTGTCCACAGGAAACACATTCTGGGTCAACTTCCCCCTAAACAGCACTTTCAAGTCAAGGTGTGAGAAAACCCTGACCTTATACACTCATAAATCCTTTTGAATTTAATGACCCAATGGCATTTCCTCTATCAACACCCTCGGGATAATAAATGCTACTTTTTTAGCCTGAAATGTGGCATAATTGTTTGAATGTTGTCCACTCAGTCCAACTCTTTCATATTGTGGAACGTAACACTGCAGCCAATATTTAACTTGGATGAATCACCTCTAGTGGAGCCGATTTCTGAATGGATTACACTCTTACCTTCAACTTCAAAAAACAGGAAAAATAGGAACAAAAAAGGCTTAATAATAGTAATGAGAAATATAAAAATCAGCTACATACCACCAGGGTTAAAGTGAAAGTTTGACATTTTAAAGCTAACGCCAGCAGTGAGTTGGCTTAGCTTGGCACAAAGAGTGGGGAAACAGCTTGCCTGGCTCTGTCAAATGGTAAGGAAATCCACCAACTACCACCTCTAAAGCTCACCAATTAAACCATTACATTTGTTTATTTCATGGCTCTAAGCAGTTGTCAGGAAACCAGTGGAAACTCCAGGAAACTACTCAAGTTATTTTGTTACTTTCAAACAGAGCCAGGCTAGCTGTTTCCCTCAGTTTCCATTATTTGTGCTAAGCTAAGCTAACCAGTAACTGGGCAGTGTCAAATTATTCCTTGAAGCACAAAAACAAAAGACATGTTTCCTGCGTGATATACTGCACCCAAAAGATTGGCCATGAAGTGCGACAGTTGTGGCAAAAAAGAGAAGGTTGTCCACTTTGACCTTTGACCCAACCCTCCCTGCACCCAGTTCCTCATGCAAATCACAAAGGGACACAGCAAGCTGCCCGCTGATTGCATGTGCTCAAACACAAAACACCAACACCACACACGAATCACACATATGCAAGAGCAAACACACACACACACACACCGGCTCTATCTGATGCAGCGTAGGGTGCTGGGATGTTATGCAAACCTGTGACCTTTTAGCTCACCAGACCTACCTTTTGCAGTTTTTACCTCACAAAATCCGTCACTGTTCTTCTCTTTGTGAGGCCCATCATGATTTTTCACCTCATTTTAAGTTGAGACCTTCCCATGAACCAAAAACCACAAAGCTCTCCCCACTGACCTTGCGGTGGGATGGATATAAGGCCGAGGCGAACCTCTTTAAAGATCTACTTGGCTGTGGATTAAAGCAAACTCCCGCTCCCACACGCATTTATTGTGGAGGAAAGCATTCATTAGACTTGAAGCCATGAAACTCTTGAGCCATTCCTATGTTTTATCTGATAATAGTTTTGCAATGAATTGTTTCACGTGAATTGTTTTTACTTATTTCTCAGCTCAGGGCTAGAAGACAATGAAAACCAGCATGCGCTGATGGAAAGTGTGAGTGTAGCTTGTTGCACGGTGGCCATGGCTACACAAACAAACACAGAGTACTGAAGCAGCACGCTTGAGCAGGTAGTCATTAGTAGCAAGCCGACCTCTGACCCCTGCCTTGCCTCAGATGACATATGGTCCGGTCTACCTGCTGTTGCTGGAGTCACTGGCCTGTTTTATCCAGTGTGATGTAAATTCAGCAACCTGCAGCACCAGTTTTTGTTTCATGGGGACTGTAGGCTCACTGGTAGAGGGAAGAGGTTTAAGTACAACACATATTTTCATATCGCAGGAATACATCTTGTTCTTTCAATCGACCAAGCTTTTTTTTCCCAGAGGTATCGTGTGTGCGTCTGTCCTCTCCAATAGCTTTGTGGGAGACTATTTCCTCCCATAAAACAAACCCACTTATAAAAAATAACCAGGAAATTCCCTTGGCAAGAGTCTGCCACAACAAATAGCATAGAAATGTCAGCAAATGACTGTTGCTGATTTCCTCGCAGTCATTCATCTTGTGTGTCTACGTTCATGTGCTTGTTTACAATTCTTAATTTAGGGGTGTTGGGCTTTACAAAAGGATTTTCTTTAAAGCATCGTACACTTTCTGTTGTCTTTGTTCCTCCTTTCAATTTGTCTTTGTTTCTTGGCTTTTTTTCCCTGTTTTCTAGACTGATGCTACCCTGTTTCTTAATACTTACCATCCCACCTCCTCCTACCTCCCATGCTCAGCTGCCAATTAAAACACATTTTTTCCATTTCTCTCCGGAGTCAGACATTCCAGATGGATTTCTCTGCTTCCCCATTTCCTCTGTTTGCCTCTCTCATCCTTCTTCTGCCCACTGGCATGTCTTCTTCTGTCACTCTCCTTCACATTCATGCCATTTATATTCCTCCTTCCTCTGCTGACTGTTGTGTTATCTGACCATCTCCAGCGGGAGTTAAAAGCCAAATTCCCTCCACCGTTTTTAACTCGGGTTGCTGGGAAATCATGTTTATTACTGTCAAACTGCAGCTGACATTTTTTACAGCTTTATTTTTGCATGTCATCGAGCCCCAACTGAGACAACACTAATTTGTTTTGGCAACCAACCTACCCAGATAAACTTTTGATGGATGGCCACGGGTGCAGGACGGTGTTGGCCAGTATTTTTCATGTGGTCCAAGAGGGTGTCTGCCTTTTAAATCCCCCACACTGTATTTAATACTATCCGACATTATCTGAATAATGCTAGTGTTATCGAGGCATAAAGCACGTACAGTGAACTGAGCTGTGAAAGGCTCATGTTGCCCGTTGTTGGATTAATGAGACAATGATGTGGCTGTGAGGGGGTCTGGAGACTGGAGACAGAAGCAACAGCTGAGAAAGCCCTTTCAGTTTCTAAGTCGGTCTGTCTGGGCTGCGTGTCTGTCCACGGTTAAGCCTGGCTGCATCTGTTAATGCCCACACCCCAACAGCCTTTTTGGGTGGTGTAATATCTAAATGTAACTGTAGTCAATCCAGACAAGTTTTGAAGAGTTGTTGCATGTGGAGTCAGCTTATCAAGATGCTACCTCCATAATCTTTGAGACAGATGAAGAGATTCTTCTGATCTGTGAATGCAGAGCTGCATTGCTAGCTTTTGTCACAGTATCACTTACACAAGTCTTACTAATTCATCCGCCTGCGTTGAACATGTTTATGCTGTTTTTTCCCTTTTGCCTGAAGCAAATAAGCACTTTACCACAATCACTGCCTTCACGTGCAAACAGCGTCGAGCAGACGTGTGCACAGCTATGGTTATGAATTCCTCCAGTCTGGGAGGTCACACAGCCAGAAACGAGGCAGGATGTGGCAAAACGTCTCATCTGCCACTTCTACCTGAACGCAACTTTCATCTCCTCTCTGTCTCATCCTTCTCTTCCTGCACTGCTGCTTTGCAACAACCCACGCAGTATGAGCCTCGAGAAAACAAATCAGCTACTGCAACCAGGGGAAAAAGTCTGTCGAAAAAAAGCCATTTTCATGTTTGTGGCCAAGAAAGATGAGCAGTTCACACTTAAGCTTTCCACTGCAAACGGCCGGCCTGCAGTTTTAACAACAAGCTTTCCCACTGGCTCTCCTCAGTGTTTCCCATCTGTTGCATTTATCCTGAACATCATGTCAGTTTTTCCCCATTTGGTTTTCTGGTCAGGAGAGATGGACCAAAACCAACTTCTCAGATTTGATTAACACCCTCAAGGTTGGGCCATTTGAAACTATTAGCACACTGAAGGTGGCTGACCTTACCTTGCTCTTGTTACTGATTGTAGCACCCACCGTGTCAAACATGGCTGCTGATTTTGGCTGATTTGTAACAGAGATGCAATCAGAGGTGCAATCATACATGTGCTGTATGTAAGCCTGGGGCCTTGGGAATGGAGTCAAAAACACTTACTCACTTGAGATATCAGGATGCAGATTTCCTTCTGGGACAGAGTTGAGGATAACAGAAATAAGCTGTGGACATAACAGTGACGTATCATAACATTCTGGGTTGATGTGGGTAACAGCGCAACCTGAAAATAAACTATTAGCTGTGGGTCAGGGAGGTCAGTGCAACTCCTTGGCCTTAGATTTATGGCTGAGGTTATTTGTAAATGCATGGAACGGATTTTTGCCCTCTAGGATTGCTCATCCTCTTCATCCTCTTTTTCATCTTACCTGCAGTTTAGTTAATCAAGCTGAAATTAATTCAATACTTAATTACAGGCGTGCCTTCAATCCGACAAAAAATGTAAATAAAAGAACTGAAAAAAGCCTTAGCTGTATTTATTATGCATACATCATGGGGGACTTTTCTGTCAGAAGCTCTGACTCTACAGCTAACTTCACATTATAGAAAAATGCGATGACTGAAATCCAAGTTGAGGATTCTCATCGAGGCCACACACCGCTTCTCCTCCAGGGCTGTTTGCCATGTGCTGTCTTTAGATTACAAACAAGGCAACGAGATCTCAAGCCTATTCTGATGTCTTATTTTTATCCCTCCTTCAGTGTTTTTCTCTGTTGCCAAAAGGATTAGGAACTCATCTTTTAATACCATTCGAGCGTCAGCTCTGCACGTCATCCTGCCGTCCTGAGGTGAATGACTCCGGCACCAGTGTTTGGGAACCCACTGATCCTCCACTGTCCAGCCACAAACTAGATGTCTGTCCTCTTTGTTCACCACAGCAGTTGATGTGGCAGAAGCACCAGCAGCAATAGAGGAGAGAGAAAGCGAGGGACGTGGGTGGTGTGTTAAGCATTTAAATCAACCGAAGCCATTGGGCTGTTTAGTTTTATGAGGTGTGAGACCTTTGCCACTTCATACAGACTGCTTTACACTGAGGTCACCGCAAACAGATTAGAGATCACACCAGTGTGCGACCTTGGCTCACCACCGTTACGCCACTGCATGAATGATTTATTGTGTTAATGAAAGCATGACATCATGGATTTAATCACCCCGCTGGTAGTCTTCTTTAACCCCGTAAGTGGTAACATAGATGCTATGTACCCAGGCAAATTAGGGTCTGCCAGTGCAGAGACTTGGAACTTTTTTACCAAAGCATCAGTTGCTTGTTAATTACAAATTGCACAACACATGACAGATAAGATATGCATTGAAGCTGCGTCTAAGCAACCAGAGAAGGCAGGGAACACTTATCGACTGAGGTGAGATTACCAAGTAGCCCTTCTGAGTCTGAACCCATTCATTACACAGAATCCCCTCGCTGCATAAACAATGGTTTACAGCTAAGAACCATAAACAGATAATTTACACAGCTTGCAATCACGCTCTGTAAGGATTCAGCGTTTTTGCATTTTGCAGATGTGGTCTTTTAGGCCTTGTTAACAAGGGAAATTTCTTAAGAAAGATTAATGGCTTTTTCATTCTCACGAAATGTTGCTTGTATGAAAGCTGCAAAACAAGGGAAATCACGGAGCGGAAGCATTGAAAGACTCAAAAATGTTTTATCACAGAGAGCTAAACAGTGTCTAACAAGGATTCCTCGTCAGTCTGACATTTGCTGGTGTTGGATGATGGCATCCTTCCTCAGTCATACTTCTCCATGTTATAAGCACGGGGTGGAAACAGGTCATTGTGGTCCTTCAAACACAAAGGAAAAATCTGGGATGTTATCAGAGTAAGATATCTAAGTCTAACTGTACAGGCCTCCGGGCAGACTCATAAAGGAACAGCAGCTAGCATTTAACAGCACAGTGTCATAAAGTCATGAGAGAAAACACTTACATAATGAGACCCCCCCCCCCCCTTTTTACACACCCATGGGCTACAAAAACGAGAGAGGAGAAAGGACATCTTTGAAATAGTGGACAAAAGACTGCCTGTCTCTCTAACGCATTTACCAAGGGAGTCATAAGAGAGCTTAATAGTGTACGTTTACCCTGATCCTGCGAGGGTCTCTTCTTTAACACCGGCTTGCCTTTGTCCCACCACCTTTTACCTCCTCCGGCTCTTTAGCGGCTCTGCTCTGACAGATAGCTGTGTGAGGATGTGTTATAGTGAACACATTACATTACGGATGTCTGGCACAAACTCAGGCAAAGCTAAAGCCGGCGACGTCCCTCTTTTACATCAATCAGATCCATATCCTGGACATGTTTTTGGAACGGACCCACTCTGCAGACGGGGTCTAGTAAAAAAACAAGGGCTGTGCTTTCTGACCCACTCATGACAAGGCTTATTTGTTCCAGTGGCTTGGAAAGTGTTTGCCTTCCCCGGGTCACGGCTGAACTTCTCATATTTATGTTAGCTAAACTGCAGGCTGGTAGGCTAATTCGCTGGTATGTGTTTTCATTAGGTCTCTGGGGCCAGGTAGAGCTGCCTCACCAGCGTGGCTCTCCTGAACTCTGACCCCTGCTTTAATGGGAAGGCTGGCAGAGAAAGAGGGTCAAGGCTTCAGAGCGGGCTCACTTAGACTTAAGGTAACAATTTGAGGAGGCGTAACAGGTTATGTAACCTTGTCGCTGGACACTAATGACTCGGTAGGGCCTGAGGAATGTCCACTCTCAATAGGTCTCTTTTACATCAGTTGCTGTTTGTGGTAACAAAATTAGCTTCGTGTATGGTAACGCTGGACAAATCCTGCTCTGTGTGCTGGATAACAGCTATGTAGGGCATGTGGCCCATTATTATCAATGTGCTCAGCCACGGGCCATAAAACCAGTACAGAGGGACCTGTCATTCTGTCATCTCTTCTTTTTCTTCACTCCTTCCCTTCCCTTCCCTCGAGGCAGTGCAAACGCTAACGTCCTCATTTAGAAACATGAGGAATACAGGCTGGTATGAGTCTTCAGGAAGCTAATGCAGCCACTTGTGGGATGGCATGGGTGCTGAAACAATATTTAACCACTGATAAATTAGTCAAAGGTTCAACAGGGTACCACAATACTAATGGGGAGGTGAACGTCTCACACTGTCTGACATGGTCTGTTTCACACGAGGCAGAAAACCACCACCAGTTCTTCATCATCTGGAACTGACTCTCAGCTGGTGGAGGTTGTGTTTGTGTGTGTGTGCTGTTGGGCTTGCTTGGGGTCAGTCCAGGCTTTGGTCTTTCTGACAGCGTCACAGCTTCACAGTTTTAGCCTCAGCACGCCCCTGGAGCGTAGGTGACACATGTCCCATGGAGACCAGGTCATCGTCACATTTGCCCGCTCTGCAGGCCACAAATACCAATCACGCTTCCTCCTTGGCTTGTGTTTATGTTCACTGTCCTGCCCGCAGGGTGGCTTGTATGGTGACTTTTCTAATTCTGGTTTAAGTATGAACGAAAACAGGAAAACAAGCTTGGTTGAAATATTGAAGCTGAATCACGTGTGCATGATGATCACAACACCTTCCATTCCAAGTTCAGCATCTTTGGCTGCGGCACACAAGCTGACGATCTGAAAAATGGGATGCTTTGAATTCCTCTTTGATGAAATGTGGGTCCAATGGGTAGACAAACAACTCTTCCACTGATAAGAAGGAAAAGACGCTCTGCAGAAAGTTCTCATACCCCGGGGCAGCCTCACATTCACGACTGAGCGATGTGTGAGAAAAAGTCTCACCTGTAAGCACACCCACACCCCGCGCAAGCAGCACATACCAAAAACTTCTCTGTGAGCACGTGTGTGTCTATTTCTATATGAATGTTAGCATGGTGTGGGAAAACGTTGGGGTCTTTGGGTCCAGAATGTGGTTACAGGTGAAGCGGGAACGGGTTCATCAACTACAGTCATTGCTGAGTTAATTACATCCGGCAAACACATTTTTTACTTATGTGTTAAGACTTTACCTAAACTTTCAGGCTGTCAGTCTTAACTGATGTGTCCATCTTCACTATTATAATGACTGCTGTAAATCATAAGAGGAAAAAGTGAACACCTGTTTGAGCACCTCTGTGTTGATATTTTGATGTTTCATCCTTGTTGTAGTTTTCCAAACTGTTCATATTTAATCGTTATCATGATTTCATTAGTTTAAGTCATCATAAGAACTATCAAGCCAAAAACGCTAATAATAATCTTTGTTTATTTTTGTGTACCTGCTCCAGTGAGCTCCTGTCACTTGAACGCACCACTTGCCAGCTGGCATGCACTTTGGGTCCATCCCCTGCAGCAAATTCATTGGCTTCCGCTGCCGAGCGTCAGCGCAGGGGGGCTGGTCCGACAAGGAGTTTATTGTCAGGAATGTGTAGTAGCTCTCAAACTAATTTACCGCACCGACTGTGTCACACGCTCCCGCAGCGCACCGTCCTCCCGCTCGGGACGCGCTTACCGGATTATCTCTCAGTCAGTGGACACAGCAGCAGTTGGCTTTAATCGACCCTTTTTATCATGCGAGTTTTTAGCTGAGCGCGTCAGAAAATCGCCTCTGTTGTGTTTTTTGGTGGAAGAAGATTGTTTCCCTTCAAGCTCGACATCAATGCCAGATTCAGCAACCATGAGCAAAAACGGAATGGTGACAAAAATCCACACGAGGATAAGAAGTGACCCGTTCACAGCCAATTACGAGCTGGCCGGCAAAGAACTGGGCAGGTGAGTTTGTTTGTCTCGTGAACGCTTTCCAGCAGGAAAAATAGTCTGTGCGCTGACTTTGGTTCTGCTGGCGGAATGGAATTCACAACAATGACAAGCTTCTGTAAATCTGGTAATCATATTAGATCTGCTCTCTGCACGTGCTAATGCAAAGAGTGTTAATTGAACATTTCCAATCCCGAATTCCATCCGTGCGCCAAGGCGCTGATGGAGACGCGCTTTGGCATGCGTAAAGGTAATGCGCCTTTGTGCGTCTTGGGTGAAAGTTTCGGAAAAGACTTAAGACCTTTTGATAATTTACTCTTACACATTAAATGAGTTATCTGAAGGGCAGGAAGTGTGGTGCGGACTCAAACCTAAAAGTCTGCACTTGTCCACACGCTGATCTTCAGCCGTCAGTTGGTGCTCACTTGTGTGTTCTAGGTGCTCCGACTGTGTGTGATGGTGAAAACGTAAACTTCCTCAAATGCCATGAGCTGAACTTAAGTATTAGTTTGTAGTTATATTTCTAAGGTGTCACAGCAGGTTATTGCAAGAGATAAAAGTGGCAAAATATACAACAAGGCTAATGAGAGGACAGTATATGAAAACACAGCTGCTTTTTGAACCCTTATGTTGTATGGGTTCTCCTGTCCTGTACCTGTTTTCCAGGAGATGCAGCATTTATACCATCTGCTTCTTTTCTCAGTCTCTCTTCAACCAAATGTATTTCTTGGGTCACTCTCACTGTCACTGGTGAGTCAGTACAGTAGATAGAGAAGTGCACATTCCAGTGATATTTAAGTGGGATTTCCCCAGATGATAATTACTGTCCTCAAAAAGCATTTTGAATTAACACAAGGGGCTGCAGTCGACTTCTAGGGTTTCACTTAACTCCACAGCTGGTTGATTGCCGTTTGTGCCAATTCTGCATCTGTTGCTATAATTCCAGTTTTCGCTGTAAGTTTGCGCCACTGCAGAGTGCGGTGGAGCGGGCTAAATAAAGAGTGTTGGCAGCAGCCAGTTTTCCTTGTCAGACACCCTGGGACAGCGGCCAGGAGCTACGGGGGGTTGGCTGGAGGCTACCTATGAAGTGTATGCCACAGCAGCCTCGAAACACCCCTCTCCTGCCTCTCGCTCTCATACTTCAACCTTACATCCTCCTTCTTTCCTCTCTTCCCATGAGTCCAGCCCAACAACATCCTGAGATCAGGCCTCATAATCGCATTAAGTGCAGGAATGCACGTAGTGCTGCATGCCAGCAGATCAGCT
Organism: Chaetodon trifasciatus; assembly: GCA_037975065.1. NCBI lineage: Eukaryota > Metazoa > Chordata > Actinopteri > Chaetodontiformes > Chaetodontidae > Chaetodon > Chaetodon trifasciatus. The sequence continues at coordinate 2,238,991 of JBBMOE010000035.1, forward strand.
ATATGGTCTGTACATTAGGAGGGATGTTGACCGTATTAGAACTCGCTGGGTTGAATTCTTCCGCCAAGTCTGTCAACTCTCTTTAAGTTTAAAGGAGCAATAAGGCTCATTCACCGCACTTTCAAAACCTTCATCATTAGGCTTTGCATTATGATGAGTTGTGGTCCCCCTGCAGACCCGTGCAAACATATGTTGTGGTCAGGTCAAAAGCAGGAAGAGGAACTCACGTTGTGTGTCAGTCTGTCTGTGAAACAGGCAAATGAGTGCTGTGGCGGTTGACATTTCTCATTTCACTTCAGACATGAGTCAGTGCCCCGCTGAGGGAGACAAAGGCAGACTTCACAGGAAACCAATTTCTCAATCAAATTATCACAATCTCCAGTGCTGAGAGGAATTAGTTTTGTGCGTCACAGTTAAGAATATGATTGATGACAGACTAGTTCCAGACAGTTTAGACGGGCTAGCTTCTGCTGAGGATAACCCTGCAAATGAGCTGTTTGATCTGCATAATTGTGTTTGTGGATCCAGGCAGAAGGTTTGAGAAAGCACTCATTAGTGTGAGTCAGAGTTTGGTTGACTTTTTCTCCTGCAACAAACTTCTTACTGCAAAAAAGGAAACCTAATGTGTAAAATGTTACGTTTAAGCACTGTGATGCTATGTACAACCAGGAAGTTCTGTGCATCTGCCAAGTAGCGCGGCCAGAGTGTGAACGTAGCCGGCTGGAAGATGGCCATGTTCAGTAACCTCTGACCTGTTGTCAGCCTTTGAAAAGACCTCCTGTTGCTCCTTTCCGTGGCCACCGGTCATTCCTTTTCTCTCCATATGTAGTTCCCAGCCCACAGTGAGCTGCTCTGAACTTGGCTAATTAAGGATGAAAAGGCTCTGACGGCTTTTGCCTTTTCACTCAGAACAATGAGTCGTCACCATTCTGCGAAACTGGGAAACGGCAAAAGGGAAGAAACGGGCCTCGCAGCAGCTGGGGCGGTAGCCAAAACAGAACCGGGCTCTGGCCAGAACAGTTGCTGTTTTTGGTCCACAGCGCATTGGGCTTGGAGTAACGCTGTGTGGGAAAATGACTGGCACCACGCTGACTGGACCTCTCTGACTTGGCCACTTCATTTAGATTCTGCCCAGTTCTCAGTCATCTTGTCACATCCTGCGGTCACTCTTCCTAAGCCTTCTGCTACATATCTGTATTGTGTAGCTCATTAAAACATTGGCATTTTAGTTGGACGTAGATGTTGAGGTTACAGTGTCCATTTCAGCATGCTGCTTAGGCTCCAACCTGACTGTAACAGCAGTGACCCCCTGCCTGGCCTCCCCAGCTGCGGTCAGGTGGGTGGTCCTGGTCTCGGGGCTGCCTTGTTGGCCGACTGGTCAGCTTTTGTACGATTGTCAAAGTAGAAACAGGCTCTGGCCGAGGGTCTGGGGCGGAGGTGTCAACACAAATCCATTTGTCCCTGCTGCTGTCAGCTGTGAAGAAAGGGAAGTGAACCAGGCCTCATTATCAGCCTGGGAGGGGATGGCTGGCGATTGTGGTCACCCCGACACAGAGAGGCAATTCTGCACACATCAGACATCCTGCCCACACCCACGGCTGACCCTTAACACCTCCTGTGAATCCATCAATGTATATGCAGAAAAATGAATGGAGGTGATGAGGTTGTAAAAGTGTCGTGTTTTTATAATCTCATGTTTTAACCAGTGACATCCAGCAAGCCAGCTGCTGCATCTTTGTTTTGGTCTGATCTACAAAGTGGCCTTAGCATTACCAGGTCCCTGCCCACTATTCAGCAGCTCCTGCCAAAAACCGTCAACCTTATCTGCCTCCTGTCAGACTCTGCTGAAGGCTAGAGGAAGAGGAGGAGAAAGGGGGCAAGCTACCCTGAATCTTAAGTCGCCTCCTCATCTGAGCTGTCAGTGGTCAATCGCAGTGGGCTGCATTTTCAGATGATGCCACTTAACCTTCTTATCTCTGAGCTGAGCTTTAACCTCGCCCACAGTGTTGCCCTCGTGGCTGGTTGGCGGGTTTTTCCAAACGTCGTGCACTGTAATCTCAGCTTCACATCATAGCAGTTTAACTGTCATGAGAATGTCCAGTAATTTTAGCCTTTCATTTGCTGCAGTTGAAATGGCCTAAATTTAATCCAGTGGTCCAGTTGGCTACTTGGATACAGAACAGAACCATCGCTGACCAAATATATTCGAAAGCCCAGTAATGTGGCTGTGATTATTCTGCCGTCTCACTAATCACTCTCTCCCCTCTTTGTTTCTCAGGGGAAAGTTTGCGGTGGTAAAAAAGTGCATTGAGAAGGCAACGGGGAAGCAGTACGCTGCCAAGTTCCTGCGAAAGCGACGGAAGGGCGAGGACTGCCGCATGGACATCTTAAACGAGATCGCCGTGCTGGAGCTGGCCAAGGCAAACCCCTATGTGGTGGGGCTGCATGAGGTCTACGAAACCAACACCGAAATCGTCCTCGTTCTGGAGTGGTAAGACAATCCTGCAGATATTACAGAAGCAACACAAAGGTCTATAAAAGTTTAAAACTCGTGCACGCACCGCCGCACCGCCGCTTATATTAGAGGAAAGCAATGGTGGTGATCTAAACGGCCTTTTAAACTGTCCTCACTTGACAGTGTTTGAGCCATGCCAGGAAAACTGGGATAAAATGATGAGGCTCTCAATCATTAGGGAGATGAAAATCCTGTAATCATCACTCACTGAAAAACTTTCCATGACTGGAGTTTTTCTAATGGAGAATGTTTGAGGGATTTGAGGACACCAAACTGGCTTCAGTGAGCCCCCTAACACATTCATTCAGTTCTACTTGATAAGCAAGTTTTTGAGTTTGGGAAAAAACCTCACATCAAATGTCAGATAAGCATCATCCAGCATGCAGCGCTCTGTATGACGGGAATGTCACCGCTGTCGTGTTTCATGAGAATTCTCAGCTTTTATTTATCTGTCAGATCTGTGAAAAAAAAAATCCCTTCCTCATTTAGAGCTCTGGTTGCTGAGCGAACAGCTGCATGTCACTCAAGTCTTTCTCACCTCAAAAAGAAAAAAAAAAAAAACAACAACCCACACACGTGTGAGATGTGTAGCTTCGCTCTATCGTTGCATGAACTCTTCCTTAAATGGAAATTCTCTCTCTCTCTCTGCGGTTAGCCGCTCGTGTCGTCGTAGCCTCAACACCTCGATTTCTTATTATGCTGAATGGCTGTGAGGAACTGTCACTTTAAATACCAATGTGCATGCACCATTCTCACTGTGTGAAAACAGCAATGTCAGGCTACAAATGAGTCAGTTAGACCTCACTGTGAGAACATATTGTTCAGTACTTAAGACAGTATGTTGCCTGTCAACATGCAGGTGAACGGGTGAGCAGCTGAATCAAGCTGCACGCTCAGTGACCCAGTAAAGTCATCCCGTCTGTCTGTCTGTCTGTCTGTCTGGCTCTGGTCTGTTGTGGTTGGGTGTTAAATGACATGATGCATATCCAGTAAGTGTTCTCTGACTGCTCCAGCCTCCAATTAGGATCTGGATAGGACATGTAGCATCTTAATTACCTTGCTAGCCTCGTTACAGGGAGATAATGCTCGGCAATTACACTTGAACCACGTCCTCCTGACCACGTTCCTGAACTGCTCGCTGTTCAGGAAGGAAGCCCTCTCTCGCGCAGTCCTCAGTAGTCATCCCCATCCCAGACGTGGAATGCCTCCACAGAACAAAGGCCTCTCTGTTGGGGGGGCTGTGTTTGACCTCTGACTGAAGTGTGAAAGGGGAAGTAGCACCACAGTTCACCCCTGCATGCCTGCAGAGAAAACATGGCAGGAGGTCAGTCCACGCTGATCCATAGTTCCTCTTCGGCTGCCAAATGGAGCTGCACCGGCAAGTCTTTGAGCGTGAAATCAAACAGCCTGCACACCTGCAATATTTTATCACTTAAAGGACTTGATTTTTAAATGCCAGCTCATGCTTTTGTCAGTTATTACCTAATGCAGGGCACAGTTGTCCTAAAAGCTGCAGGAGCGCTTGCAGTCAGACCCCTGGCTGCTGAAAAGCTACATCTTCAAACTGTCTGACCTCAGCATGAGTTTCAAGAATTGCAAACCATTTTCCATTTCCTGTGGGTTTAAATGTAAGCAGCAAGCAAGGCTCCCTAAAGTAGCACACCACCACGCTCGTATAAAGTGCTGCGCACACACACACACTCACACACTTCTTTGAGCCACAACCACATCCTTGGTAATGTCAGAGAAATGGAAGCGAGAAGTTGAATTCTAATCATCTTTGTAAGTGTAGCTCCAGCGTGCGTCAGTACCACAGAAAACCCCAGAATAATGACTAGTTGGAGACATTTTGATGAAAAACGAGCGTGCATCACCTCTGAAACTGCACAGTAGCTGAAACAGATGATCTCTCCAGGAAGCACAGTCTTTCATTTCCTGCTTTCCTACATATACTAAAATGTAATTGTTAAAAAGTGTAGCATGCTGGAGTCCTGTCCACACAATTCAGCCCACAGACAGGTTACACATGCGGTGACACAGTGCTTATAAGGTGACGTCAGTAAGCACCCAGCTTGGTGGTCAGCCAAGAAGAGCTTTTGGCTCGGTTTACCACTTTAAAATATTTTTAATATCCTCTACTTTTAGAGATTGAGGCTCATCCGCTCTCTTGTCTTCAAATGGTTGTTTAGCCGCTGCGGGTTTTTTCTTGCAGCTCTGTGCAGCGGAGGATGTCTCCTGCACGCTCTGAAGTGTACGTTAACTCTCCTGGAAGGAGATCACGGAGACAATATTTAGACTTCAGGGAAGTATCAGATCATTCCTAAGTGCTTGGCCAGAACGTGTGCAGTCTGTTGAATTTAAACAAGATGGTCTTTATCAAGAGTTTAAATCTCACCAGGTCCTTTCCTGGCAGCTTAATGAAGCTTTTGAAATACTTCACCATGTCAAGCCTTTAATTGACCAGACAGGTGTGGTAATAGGTCAAATCCCTGTTAAGATGACAGATTCATTTTCTATTTAACGCTGACTCAGAGGCACAAGGATTCGTTCCATTGCAGTTTTCAGCAATTAACACATCTGTCAAACCACACTCACGTGTTTCTTATTTCCTCTCCCAAATGAAAACACAAACACCAGACTTGCTCGCATTTTGTAAAAATGTGCAGATCAGAGTAAACAGATGCACGGTGCCACTGCTCTCTAAACACTTAGAGGGTTGTTAGATGGGATTGAGCATGTTTGCAACAAGCCGGGTAGGTGGCAGGTCAAGTATTTGGTGCTGGGAGTGAAAAAAGAAAAGATTATATGGACCAATGACGGATATCCCCAAAATCCTCAAAAACATGGGTGCTATTTTCACAGCTGAGGATAGTAAAGAGTGCAGGGTTAGGAGGCTAACAGGAGATTGGGTGGTGCTGGTTATGTAACAGTGGTGCTCAGGGCCTGGTCCTGGAGTTTTCCTCTGAAGATGAAAACCATGTGTGTCATCTAAATCCCCCACACATGGCTCTAGTTTTTGGGGTGAACTGTCAGCTTCAGGCATAGATCTGACTGATGGAGCATCCAATGTAAATCCACCATGTCTCCACTTTACTTAACTTTGTTACACAAGCGCGGCAAGACCAGGCAGGAGTCTGACTATTCCCTCCACAAAAATGCAAGGAGTCACCAATGAGTTGTCTAATTGCAAAATTCCAAAGGCGGATAATCCCTTACGCCTAAATTGTGCTGCACCTCATTCAGTGTCCAGTTCCCAAATTCACACTTGTTCAGAAGTTTGCTTCTGTTTGCCCTATTTTGATTTAGTAGGTTGACCTGCAGTAAATCAGGCTGTGTAAGGCCTTATCTGGACCTGCTGTATGCTGATATGACCGTTCTTATCCGCTGTAATATTCCTGGAAAGGGGCAGGTACACACAGAGGTGGAGTATCTAGATTTAGATTGAGTCATGTTGGACTCAGTGTGTGGATGTGGGTGGACTTCTTGCCTCCAAGCCAAAGTACACTAATGAGGAGACTGGCTGTTATGTAAGTCTAAAGAAAGTGGAAATGACTTTGGGTTTGTTCATCAAAATTGTCCTAATGGGATGGGCTGGAATTTGCTATTGTCAGCTTGAGCAATATCAAACCGAGAGGAAGGGCGTGTTTGTACAGTTTAAGGTAAAGTTTATTATAACAAGTTAAAGTGAATAATCAGAACTGAAAGTAAGCCAAGCTAAACTCTGCAGAGTGGCTATCCACGCACGGTTCCTGTCTTCTCATCTTTATCCTTGCTTTGTTTTCTCACTTTTCCTTTCTGTGCTTTCCTTTCAGCGCCGCCGGTGGCGAAATCTTCAACCAGTGTGTTGCCGATAACGACGAGGCCTTCACAGAGAAAGATGTGATCCGGCTGGCCAAGCAGATCCTGACTGGGGTGGCCTTCCTGCATCGGAACAATGTGGTGCACCTGGATCTGAAGGTGAGCGTGCTGAAAGATGATATGACAGTGTATTCCCTGGAGTGGAAGACTGATTTCTGTTACACAACCACAGCTCATTCAGTGTGTCACGACCCTGTTCCCACGAGGGCACGGTCAGCAACTATGAACTATGATGTTTTCTTTCGGGGCCCTGAGGTAACCCAGTCATCGCTGGGGTTTTCTTTCCACTCGAGCCTCTCAGAAGTTAACCAAGTATCTGGTGTCTCATTTCACATGTTATATGACTGTTTAAAAAGCGACTGAAAGAGCTGCATGTGGTCTGGGTTAAATGCAGTTCACGTAGCACGCACTCTTTAGTTCCTCTTGAGGTCTGAGAGACTGTAGTGGTCCAGGCCTGATAGCTGGCCTTGGCCTGTCTCCTCTTGTGTTTATCTTAGAGGTTCAAACCACCTCTGAACCACAATTAAGCACAGTTGTACTTACGTTACAGTACTTGTACACACAAACCTTGGAACCATCCTAGTGGTTGGCAGGGATATCCTGCTTGTTTTCAGTCATCTGATTGGTTTAGAGGATGATCTAACAGCAGCAGCTTAATGCTGACTGAAGAACCAGACCCCAAATCCTCTTGGGACCATTTACCTCAAATTCGTTAACTCAGTCACACTGACACGTAAAGAACAACCTCAGGTGTCTTGAATAATCGTTAGTCATTATGTAACACCTCTGTCTAATCTGTGCCTGTGTCCTCTCCAGCCACAGAACATCTTGCTGACGAGTGCCAGACCTCTGGGGGACATTCGTATTGTGGACTTTGGCTTGTCCAGACGCATGGACAACATCACAGAAGTCAGGGAGATCCTGGGTACCCCAGAGTATGTGGGTGAGTCCTGCTTCCAGGCCTCAGAAATACCAAGGATCACCTGTGCCATTTATCGTGACTAAATGGGGCCCCGTGTTTCTGTTGCAGCACCGGAGATCCTGAACTATGAACCCATCAGCACTGCGACAGACATGTGGTAAGTGTGTCACTGTAGTTAATGAGACTATTTCCACTCATTTTAGTGGGTGCCATGCAAAACTCATTTCGTCTGCACTTTGCTTCTGGGAATAAAGACATATTCAAGACAATGACATCACGTCTAATGTGTAAAAGACAGTCTAGACCTCTGACCACTTCGCTTTATACTTGCACTTAATGAATGATTAACTGCAGCACAGTGGCAGACAGCCAAATCTGTTGTGTTAAAGTGTGTCACAAATCATAACCTCCTGCCCTTTTGTCCTCTTTCTCTAACAGGAGCATCGGGGTCCTGACCTACGTCATGCTGACGGGCGAGTCTCCCTTCCTGGGAGACGACAAGCAGGAGACGTTCCTCAACATCTCCCAAGTCAACGTAGACTACTCGCAGGACACGTTTGAGGGGATCTCCTCGCTGGCTGTTGACTTCATCAAGTCCCTGCTGGTTAAAAACCCCAGGTGAGGCTGCAGATATGGTCAGCTGATTCTGGCTAAAAGCATCACTTTGAGCTCATTAGCAGGATGTGAGTCAGGTTCACACCGGCCCGGAAGTACATCCGCATACGTTGAAATGAGTGTGTGCGGCAACAAGATTTGCGTCACATAAGTGACAAGTCATTTCCTTTTTTCTGCAAATGACTGCAGCTCACCTCTTTTTTTTTTTTTTTTTTTTTTAAAAAAAGACTTTTTAGGCCAGTATCTTGTTTTGACGTTGTACCAAACAGTGATGCACCAGAGTGTCGCCATAATAAAAAAAGAGAATAGCTGAACTAAGGGAATTTTCGAGGGGAGCTATGTGACCATATTTCTGATTAACTCAACTCTAACCAGAGCTCTGAATCAGCCCTTAATTTGTCACCACAACTTGTTGACGAGAAGCAACAGCAGCTTCTGTCTCTCATCCAGAGCCCTAATCTCCATTCAGTATCGTTTAATTGCAGCAGATTACTGGTAGCGCTGGAAAAAGTGGGAGATTCCTCAGTGTTTGAGTAATCAGTGAGGGATGGAGGGGAAAAAATCATGAGAGCAAAAAGTGCCTTTTTTTGTGGGTTTCCAAACCAAACGTTGAAAAGGAATATGGCAGACGTCTGCGAGAGAGCAGATCGGGTGAATCGGAAGATCCAGGCAATCCATCGGTTATGTAAACTCTTCGGGAATTTCCACTCATCCGCAGTGTTATTGTGTTTGTGTGTACAGGAAGAGGGCCACGGCAGAAGAAGGCCTCAACCACCCCTGGCTGAACTCGCTCCCCCATCCCCACTCCCACCCGCACCTCCACGCTACGTCGGCCTCCTCTTTGGACGAGCCGGAGACGAGCCAGTCGGAGTCGGAGCCCGAGAGCCCGGCTCCGTCACCCGAGCTGGACTTGATCGAGTCGTACCTCATGTGCCCGGGCCAGGGTGAGCTGAAGACGGGCCGTGACGCCTTCTCCTTCAGCGAGCCACCGTTTCCCACGCGACCTGAGATACAGCAGGAGCTTATCTGCTGAGCGGGGGTTCCACAGGTGGAGGTCGGTTGAACGAAGTCCGCGGAGCAGACGCTGAAAGCCAGTGAGCCTGCAGCTTCTCGGTCTTGATCCGACTCAGGGCTGTGCTATATGGATGCTGCACGCCTGCTGCTGGCTGCTTCTACTGCTGTGATGTCTGTGAGGTTGGCCTGTGTGTAGTTTGATACCTCTCTTTGTGTGTGTGTGTGTGTGTGTGTGTGTGATTTATGATTGCATGGAAGGAATGCGAGAGGAATGAAGACGCAGGAGAAAAGAGCGAGAGAGGACACACTTTGTCGCAGGACTGCACCGCTGCCTTAAAAGTGACAGAACTGAACTGGGATCAGCTTAACACTGTGGCTAGCTCACCCCTGCACACACACTGGTTTCTCTTTTTACCCAATTAGCCTTTCGAACTGGGTTTCAGAAGAGATGCAGCCTCCCCCTTCCTTGGGAAATGACTTCACTCACTGTGTGTTCTCATCCAAACAAGTTACGCTTCAGCTGACCCAGACATATCTTCTGTGATGAGCTTTGTTGAAGGAAGTAAAGGGTTTTTGCAGATGGCTCTACTTAACAAAAGAATTAAAGCAACGGACAGCTCCTGAAGCCAGACTGTTCCACTGTTTTATGTCTATTTATATGTATTTGTTATACCACTTCACCCCCTTGTTTAAATACACAAAGCCACATCAATGCCTGAGTTTAAGTTGGAAATAGTAGCATTCTTTAGTCTTAAGGACAATCTTGAGCACTTTTTATTTTGTCATCGGACTTCATGTAATAGTAAGAAACCAAAGGCTCATCAAGCACAGTCAGCTGTCACACAATGTACTGTACATATTACCCATTTTCCACCACTCACTGTTTTTTTTTCACAATGGGCCACTTTTCCAACCTCACCTCTGTGTTAATATTACAGTTTTTTTGTTTGCTATTGCACAAGTTGCACAAGTTTTTTTTTGTACTTAACGAGCAAGGTTGCCACTAGATTTCTTGCTCTTCAGATATTGTGAAAACATCGTTCTTGGAAAGAGGGAATGGCAGGGGTAGAAAGCGGCTGTTTAGCTTTGTTACTACGTTTGTGATAGATGAACGTGGTCAAGAAAGAGGCGCAGATTTGTATAAATATGTGATGTTTGCCTTTTAGATGCTTGGGAGCAAAGAAACTGGGAAGAATTTTACAAAAAAAAGTACTGAAATGTATATTGTGAGTTAGTATTAAGATTAATCTGAAAAAATAATTGATGTTTTTTTTTTTTTTTTACCATTGTATGAATGTTAACATCATTATAATGTGTCTTATTTTGTACATTAACTTTTACTTACTCCTGTGTTTTTTTTCTGCTCATGAATTTCAGGCAGGTTTGCACTTGTCCTTGTGGACTTTATGTTGAAATGAATAAATGTTGATGGCATGCATTGCAAAATGTAACGACGAAAAATACATGTGCATTTTGTATCAAACTCAAACTGTGCCTGTGTGTTATTGTTTTTGCAGCAATGAAATTCAACATTTGGCAGCGTCACTTTATTTTCCAAGCAGTTAACTTAAGCTTATGACTTTCTCATTTCTCGCGGGATACATTCAGTTCAATCTTATCTTAATTTAATTTTAGGGTTCAGTTACATCCAAACTACAAGTGGGGAAACATTTTGATTTTTTTCTTCTGTTGTTTTTAGGCATGCTACCCATATTTCTGTAAAACGATGCCGGTAAACCACCGAGGTCTGTACTGAAACATATCAATAAGTGATGGATTGATTGCCATGAAATTTTACATTCATGGCCTCATGACTTAGGGATCCCCTGACTCTATAGAGCCACCAGCAGGTCAAAAAAGTGGCCAAATATCTGCAGACATTCCCACCAGGCTCTGCTGTACTTTTTGTTTAGCTCTAATTAGCGAATATTAGCATGCTAACACACTAAACTGTATCATACACCTGCTTAACATTAGCATGTTAGCATTGTCTGGGTGAGCATGTTAGCATGCAGCCTCTGTAGCCACAAGCTAGCGTGGTTGTAGACTTTTTGTCTTCTTCACTTCTACTTCCAGCAAAATCCAACAATGTGCTTCACAGAATGAACTTAGTGTTGCAGATTTCTGTGCAAACTCCTGAAGGAAAGAAAAGTAGATTTTGATAGATAGAAGTAAATTAGCTTTTAGATTTTTATTAAATAAACCCAAATTCAAGACGTTGGTCCATCTCATTTTACGTTTCTGGCCTTGAGTGAGGGCATTAGCATGTCAACACTATCAGTGGACCTCTGCTCTTGCAGAGTTCAGGTGCTGTATGTAATTTTACTGCACTCACAGGTGTTTAACAAAGTAAAGAAAACTGGATGGCGCTTTTTGGGTAAGTGACACTGTGAAGTGATGTAATGTCTGCTGGCAACCCTTCATCAGAGGTTGCGTATGTCTATTACTGGCTTGTTATTTAACCAAAGATCACCATGCTCAGATTATATCATCTAAATGGTTTTTAGAGGCTTGACTTGATAAGCAACAATAGAGAAAAGTCAGACTTGTGTAACAGAGGCTTCAGGGTTTTCTCTCCTCTTATTTCCACTCTTCTTAGTCATCTTATGACCACTAAGAGTGAAACAACAACTCTTTTCTATTATCTTTCTGAATATCTTTTGTATCATCCCACCATATATTGCTATTCCTCTATGAACCCCTCTATTATCCCATAATGTTGCCGTTAAAGACCGATACCTTTCTGTGTTTTTCCAGTGTTTATAGCTCACCTGTCGGGAGAAAAGCAAACCTCATACCAAAACAGATTACATATGTCTGGACCCGATCACATGTGAGGCATCTGCTTTTCCTCTCAGAGTGTCTATTTAGAGAAACAGAGCATCGTAAAGAAAAGGCCCTCTTTGGGCCAGTCTTCCATAAATATCCAGCAGCCTCTCTGAACAGGAAATGCCAGCATCCTGTGAAGAGGAACAGAGTAATGCTTTCCACTGTAGTAAAGTTTCTCTCTGTCTGTCCTGGTCTTTCGTGCACTCTTGTGCTTGTTTACTTGTGTCAGGTTAAACAATATCCCTCCCTGCCAATATCCTGAATGCTTGCTTTGATGTGTTCTTCCTCTTGCGGTCGGCACTGAGCCAGTCTTCGCCGTGGCCAGAAAGGAGAAGACGGGGCTCCCTGCAGGGTCCTGCTCCGGTGGCTCTTGGCCGGACGACCACTTCCCCTAAAGAAAATCCTGCATGGAGCTGAGGAATTCCAGAAATGTTCATAACTGGCCTCCTTTCTTTTTTCAGACCTCGTCCTTTATGCCTCTCTTCCCTCCTTGCCTCCTTACGGGGTTTGTTTTCTCAGTGGGAGGCGGCATTGTGTCCATACTACACACAGCACACACCCACATATACACACACATACTGTAAACATGCACAGTTATTGAAGTGGTTGATTAAATGGCTGTTTCTCGGAAAGGACTCTTAAGATCAGCTGATGTGACTTTGATATTTAAGGTGACCATTAGAGGATGATTTAAGACAGATGTGGAGGTAGTTTATGCTGTCTCCTGGCTGCTGAGTGCACTGTAAAATCTGGCTTTACACCAAATATACACAAAGACAAAAAGCTTTCTGTGCTATCCAGATAACCTGCCCTCAACAGTCTCTGTGGATTAAAACTAAGGTCCTGCTTAATGGCTTTTGAAGGTTATCGGGCAGCAAATATTGCTTTTAAACATGATGCGCATTACTCTGTGAGCTCCATTCATCTCTCTTGAGTCTGTGTAACAACAGTCAAAACAGATAACATTCATATAACATCACTCTCCTTCCACTATAGGAAACCTGACATCTGCTTGGTTCTGAGATGTTTGTGCAGCAGGCACTGAACAGACATTTCATCACATGCTAACCAGCCATCCTACGGACTGTCTGCCAGCGCCTACAGTCATAACACATTGATCCCTTGAGGTTCATGAAAATCCAAACTGGGATTTCAAAATGTAAACCTCTTGGGAAGCTGGAAAGGTCTCATTCTACACCGCATAGGTCAAAAACAATCCGTTACATAACCAAAGATTGTTAACTGAAATGTTAACTCTGGATTTTCCATCACAGTTTAAAAAAAGGTCTGCAGTCAAATATTTGTTGATGTGACGCACTTTTCATCCTCCCAGTCAAATATCTCATAGATGAATATACAAATATGTTACATAAAGTACAACACAGATCATTAGAAAGTAAACAACAGCAGCACAAAGAGCTGAGTATGTGGAGAAGATGATACCCATGATGGCTAGACAATGAAGCCTACCGGCTTTGGTGATCCCTGACCTTTACCTTCTTAGCACCAGTTCAATGTTTTCCTTCAGTTTTATCCTGTGAAATGTGTCAACATCCACTGGATGGATCAGCACAAAACCTGGTGCAAACATTCACGGCCCCCAGATGCTAATAAGCAATAATTTAGCATGCTAGCATGCTAAACTAAGGTGGTGATCATGACATAGGCATTAAATGTGCTTAGCATCACTAGCATAGCTGTAGACATTTGCTTTTTTTATCCTCTTCCTCTACTGGTTAAAAGCATGTTGGGTATTTTTTGGCACACATTGTGGTACTTTGTGGTACTCTGTGATACTTTGTGCCGCGTTCTACTTTTACAACTGTGTGTGGCACTATAATGTTACCTGAACTGGATCTGTCTTTGTATTCTAATCAGCTACACAGAGGCCAGTGGACACATGTGTGTGATTAGATGTCCTACTGGAGTGCCCTTGAGTCTATTCCATCCTAATGCTCTCTGCCTGTTCTGCTGCCTCCATGAATGGCCTGTTTCCATCACAGTTAGACATAAATGAAGTGTTCCCAGCTCCGCGTGGCGTTCCTCTCTCTCCATCTGCCTGACCCTCCACACCTGTAGCTCCTCTGGCTGTCATGTTTTTCACTCGCCCTGTCTCTCTCAATCCCACTATCTCTAGATCTCTTTGAGTGCACCAGATTTCTCAGAAGTGGTTCCCTACACACCTTATATAATGGGGAAATTCCTTTACGCTTATGTTCCCGATTATACTGCTGTTATAGAGACAGCACACTTATGTCAGGGAGCTCAAAGTGTGTGTGTATGTGTGTGTGTTATATCTATCCTCCAGGGTTTGTAAAACCTGCATCGGCCTTCTTCTCCAACTCTGTTCATCATTGAATTTTCACCTTTATACACCCTCAGTTGACACCCTCAAAACTTCGACCTCCTACTTCCAGATCTTGGTGCAAACCTTGGAAAGGATCTCCAAGATCCACATAAAACCCACAATAAACTCAGAGCTGCAGCCTTTTGATGCTGATGGATATCAACGGCTGGTGGAAGTGGACCTTAAGAGTAAGAAAACAAGAAAAAATCCTCACAGTTGCTTCAAATTCTGCCTCAAACGCTGCAGTGCTTCGGAGAGATAAAACCAAACATGAGAAATCAAAGCCTGGCTGAAATCCTCCGTGTTCGCTTACCAGGTGTCGACTGGAACAAACGATGGAGAACATTTCTTTCACGTGTCCCGGCAGTGCCTGCAAAAGAAAAACAGAAAAAGAGTTTCCAGAAGAGGCAAAACACTCGTAACCGCTGGTAATACGTTTCTCATGGTGGTGCATTCGCAGCAGCGAGGGAGGCAAATGCCTTTGGTTAAGCGGAGCTATTTATTCTGTCCCTGGAAACGGTTGAAGAACAACAAAAGCATTCTCAACAAAGAGTAGCTCGACCTGATGCTGCCGTCTGCGGTGACTATATCCTCCCTCACTGGGGGCAGAAACGGCACACACCATACTCAGAAAGCCACACAATAGCCAGACTGAGCTCAGGGAGAACTTTTCAACTCAAAAGCTGTGTGAGGAACCCAACCAAAATAAGGGACGCTGCTAAGTTAATCCTTAAAAGGCTCAATTTTAATGTGGGTAAGCTCATGGAAATAACACTGCCAGCTCTGCTGTTTGGCTTCTCAAAACGCGGTGCACACGGATGCCCACTCACATGCGCTTAAACTGGAGTTTATACACACAAACACACAAACTGGCCAGCGTACCCACAGTGAACTCTGTCCGCTGACAAGGCTGGGAGGGAGTCCAGGTTTTCAGACTGACAGGGAACAGATTCTGGTGGTCTGGATCTTTTCGAGCTCTTGATTTTCAACCCAACAGCGCTCCTGTTGTTTACTACAGTGCTGGAGTGGGGAAGTTATTTGGAGCACACACACACACGAACACACACACACAAGTACCTTTAGGATTCAGACACATGCTGTAATCTGGAGATAAATTAAGATGATAGTCGACTTTTTCTCTCTCACTGCTTTCTAAATCAAATCAAATCAAACTTTATTTATACAGCACTTTTCATACACGATAGAATGCAACACAAAGTGCTTTACAACAGTTAGAAACATATAAAGGAAAACTTAAAAACAGAGAAAACCCATCCCTCACACCCACCCTCCGTATGTACATATGCACACCCATGACTACACTTACACATGCACACACACACGCGCATGCACACACACAAACACACACATACACAGTAAAGAGACAGGGCATGGCACTGAGGATCGGGGAAAACGCCACCTTTGGGGCCGTCCACACTGAGAGGAGTTGTCGCAGACTATAACCGCAGGGGGCGCCGGCACCCGGGCCCCCCCGGCTCCCGGTGGACCCCCACACCAAGGTGGGGAGCCCCCCACCCAGCCAGGCCGAAGGGACCCGGGACCAGCACCCCCAGCAGCAGACCAGGCACAATTGTCTGAGGTTCACAATGCAAACACGGTGATGTTTATGTGGTGGTTTGGGAAATTCAGCTATTTTCTCGTGTGCTGTGGAGAGGTGTGGGGCATTGTTTCCTGCGTGTCCTTTGCTGGCAGAGGCTGGGCGTGGTCCTCCAGGTGGCTTGGGAGCTGCCTCCAACTCAGCTGAGACTCATCACAATCAAGCACAGCATAAAGACTGGACTGCAGAGGACTCAGTGCCAGATTGTTTCTGCTGCTTGGTGGTAGAGCTGCCTGTTTACTAGTGCTTTATCTGCTGTGTGTGAGTTCTCCTGCACCGATCTCCAGCTCCAGTCTCTTGCCTCATGTCCACAACCATCACCACCTAGTTTCACCTGTGCCTCTACCACCACGTGCCCTCTATCCCAGTCAGTAGTTCACAAACATCCTCATGGTGGCACTAAAGGAAAAGTCCAGGGGATCACTTAAGTCTGTAGGATTCATCCTCTGGGATCTGTGTGTCTGTATAAAGATTTCATGGCAATCCATCCTGGAGTTGATGGGATATTTCAGTCTGGACCAAAGCGGTCGAGGGACAGATAGAATAACGGACACTGCCATCCCCTGAGCTGCGTCACTGTGGCTGAAAACTTGATAATGTACTTTAGTAGATGACTCCTTTAGTTTGGAACCCACGCATGGCTGTTGATCTCCTGACTGTGATGAATCTATCACCTGTGCTTGAGTATTCAGAGAAGTGCTTGTATTTGTAATAAAGGCGCTTTCTCGCAGCAGTGACTTCCCGTTTAAGGTTAATTCACGGCGGCGGTGTGAGCCCATTTGTCAGTGTTATGGGAAACAAGACTCCTTTTCAGGAATGTTCTGTGACTTTTCAGTGGAACTTGTTGCCTCCAGGAATATTTTCAGGGTTTCCTGGAGCCAGGGAAGATTAATTAATCAAAAAGTTTACTGTCATGTCATTTCATGTGATTGTCACTTGTTTTTTTCTTTCTCCTCATGTTCCTTTTCTCCTGTTTCCTTTTTTTTCAGTGTGTTATGAAACACAGAGGTATGAAGATGTGTGTGTGCGTGCGCTCCACATTGTCACTGCTGTCAAATTTTCATATTGTCTTGAAGCTTCCTGATGTAATCGGCCAAATCGGTGTGTGAAAAAAGAGCCTGGAAACAATAGCTGGGGGTCAGACGGGTCGTGGAAAACTGTTTGAGGAACAATGTTATCTGGAGACCTGGTAATAAAATCCCAGGAGTGTGGAAAGGTACGAGCCCTCCGAGGAAAGAGCCGCTTCCGCTCTGTCAGACTCACCTGGGCCTTCTATTAGCTGAATGGACCTGCTTGTCAGTCATGTCGGCGTGAACCACCTTTACCTTCTCTGTCTGTCAGCCACAATCATTCCTGATGTGACAGCCTGTGGCAACATGGCAGGCTTTATTTCCACAGATGAACGTCAGGACGGATCAAGACCTTTAAGTGACGACAGGCCTGTCAGCACTGACAAACAAACTGCACGCCATCCGCAAAGCCACGCCGATGATGGTCTGTCGACTGGTCCAGATGAGAAAATCTCAAAAACTATTGGATGGATTGCCGTGAAATTTAGTGCAGACATTCATGGTGCCCAGAGGATGAATCCTAATGACACTGGTGATCCCCTGACTTTTCCTCTAGCGCCATCATTAGGTCAAACTTTAACTGTGTCCAATATGGTTTATCAGCAGCAGCAAAACTTAATCCCATCCTCCTTCCTTTTACTGCTAACTAGCACATGTTAGCACGCTAACACGCTAAAAGATGGAGAATCTTACATTTGTTAAATATTAGCCTGTTAGCATGCTGGCGTTAGCATTTAGCTCAAAGCTGCGCCTATGTACAGCCTCACAGAGCTGCTAGCATGGCTGTGGACCCGTAGTTAATCTTAGTGTGTATGCGTGTGTGTGTTTGTGTGCAAAATTAAGGATTAATAGCAGAAAGTATTTCAAATACAGCTAGCATGGGAAAAGTATCTTTTCTAGATCAACTTTCCATATTACAAAATTACAAATTTACCGTCCTCGTGTTTTCAGCCTGTTTAATGTACGTCCAGTATTTTTGCAATGTTGCATAAAAAGACACAATATTAATGATTCACCATAACAACAGCACAGTGGCAGTGACCTGCTCTTAGACACTGGGCATGAAAATGTGCGTGGGTGGAAAACAGAAGAAGAAGAAAAGAGAACATCAATATTATTCCACAGCTGCAGAGTGCACAGTGCCTTAGAATGGAAAAAATCCTCCGTATGAATCCGTCATCACACAGAGATGTGAACGATGTTTGAGTCATGCCAGCAAGAATACAGCGATGAGAGATTTCTTGCAGATTCATTAAACACACTGTAGCATGAGTCTGTAATATACAGTAATGTATGAATTGTTCAGAAACACATTAGATTAATACAACATCCCATGTTTTTCAGTGCCTGCGTGGATGAAAAGGACACCAAGGCTGCAGCACCACCACAGCTGCAAAAGCATCTCTGTTATCCCAAAGAAAAATCTACAATAATCTGAAGAGAAACACAACATTCCTAGAGAGACTCTTCTGCCAAGCTAAAGCGCACTGACTGTTTGCCTTAAATAAAGGAGCAAAATCATAAGCTGAGTCTCATCGGGGTTCATGCTCTGAGACTGCAGAGTCAAAGTCCCTGGAAGCGTAAACACAGCAGGATTTCTGGGGCTCTTATGCAAGCTCGCTCTCACCCCTGGTAATACATGACACGCTGGGAAATATCAAATTAAATGAGCTTGTCCAGAAAAACTGTAAGATAAATAAAGAGCTCTATTATTACTCTGGGCTGTTGTGGCTAATAGCAGCCGCCCGCCTTGAAAAAATACACAGGATAGAGAACATAATGTTCCTCATCCCAGTGTGGCTGGAGGTTTTTATAGTGAGGCCTCCCAAGGTGCCAGCAGGATGAGATGCTGCTTTAGGCTTCATGTTAGCAGGGACACCCCATAAAAACTCCCCCGAAATGTAAAACTGCTTTCTCATGGGCTGAATTACAGTGGTGCAAAGTGAGTACATTTACTCAAGTTCTGTACTTTTACAGATTAATAACATTTACCTGCTGCAACACTGAAGTGATGTATGCATCAGTGTATTATTAACTATAATCCAATAATAGGTTATAATATGCACAATGAGTTATTTCTGCACTGTGGTTCAACTTAAATATAAGATCTGACTACTCCGTCTACCTCTGCTGACAATGTATTATTGTGTAAAGCTGAATGTTTTACTGCTGCTTTTGACAGGATGGAGAAAGCCAAAGAAACCCTTGGGTGGAGACACAAGTAGGTACTTCTGTTTTGACTCATTATAACGTAATTGCCTGTAGACGGCTAGACTGAGCGAGCCTGCTCGATTACTCAATGATAAGTGACATGTTAAAGAAAAGGCCCATTATGCACAACATACATAACTGTACATTTATTAACAATGCAGGTAGGGTCCTGGTGGGTCATTTCCTCTCAGTTTGCCAAATAAATGCCCGGTATCCTATTTCAGGCTGGAAGCTCAGCGGCACTCAGGCAGGTAATAATAATAAGTCATCCATCATAGAAAAGTGTAGGTGCTTTTATTTCGACTTCTAACACAAGGGCCATAAAAAAACACTCATTTCTCATGGACCACTACCACGGCACAGCCTGCTCAACAGCACCACCTAGAGGACGTCAAACCCAAGTGTTTAACTCTGGTATTTCCTTTTTAAATTAAATGTGATGTGTTCACCCTTGCAGATCAGTGCCGTTGGGTAATTAGAGTGAATTTCCTCAAGTTCTGTTCTTTAGTACACTATTGAGGTACTTGTACATTCCCCCAGAGGGAAATATTCTACTTTTTACTCCGTTAAGTTCGGAGTTATTTTACAGATGAAGATTTCACATTAAGTACAAAATATATGCTCAGTTTATTAAATATGATGCTAATTGAATGATTTAAGTCTGATTATTCTGATGTTCTTAAAAGGATCTGCCAGTGCTGTGAGGATATTCCAACATGTCTTTTATGCAAATCAACCTGTTTTATGTATTTAAAAAAATCAGGTTTAGTTAAAACAAGAGTTGATGTAAAATTCAAACTCTTACTCGTGATAGTCCAAATACATTTTCTTAAAAATACTTCTGTACTTTTACTGAAGTAAGGTTTTGAATGCAGGACTTTCACTTATTAAAGAGTGTCTTTACAGTGTGACATTACTACTTTTAGTGAGTGCAGGCTTTGAGTACTTTCAGCACTGCTGCAGCTTAAGCAGAGAAAAAATAAACAAAAACCACAAGTGAATCCAGCTCTTTCCACTTTATTGACACAGAGGTGCGCAATTAATGTGCGTTAGACGATTTCTCAGGAGGTCTGCTGTAATGCCGTTCTTACTCCCTTGTGCGGCAATAACATTTTAAACTGTAGCATACAATTTAAATCAGCATAAGGAACAACAAAAACAAAAAAAACAATCAGCACAACTGAATCATTTTAGTGTTGGATTGTTAGAGAACATCCACCTACAGATTCCTCTTTAATGCTCAGTGTGTCCTGTAGATCCATAGCGAGCAGATCACCCAACACAAAGGGCATTCACAGCAATGTTGACGCACAACTTTGGATTGAACAGTCGCTTCATCCCCACCTGGAAAGCACCGACTGACATCCTGATGCAAGTTAAAACTATATTCCCTTTGGACCTTTGTGTGTGTGCGTGAGGTCGGCACGCAGCGTAATAGAGGTGTCGGCATGTGCAAAGTGGGTGAAACAGATGAGATACTCTGTGCACGAGATGTTGATTGCTGCTGAACACTGATGTCAATACAGAGAGAAAGAGATAAACTGGATACAACAATGTGGATAGACAGGAAAAACACTTCTGTCACTTTACTCTGAATAAGCATCTGTCAAAAGAATCAGTCAAGACGTCCAACACTGCCACATGGTGAAAAACGCAGGTTTTATAAAGGAAACAATTGCATAAATAATATCAAACTAAATAAAACACAGGTAAAACAAAAGGACTTCACTAAGACGAGACACATTAACAGATGATGCTAGGAATGAATGAATAGTAATTTCCAGAGTTAGATACTGATTCTTTAAAGTGACGAGAAGTTTAAAACAAATGGCAGTCTGACGGATCATCTTTTGGGGCGCCACCCGTGTCGACGTGGTAGCACCCGGCGAGTCGGAAACTGCATCGCGCACACAAAAATCACTATTCACCGCACAGATTCACAACAGATAAGTGACATTAATAGAAGACGTGGAGCCGTCTCAGTCCTCAAACCTCCCATCCAGGATGCTTTCGAAGGTGAAGGGGAGGAACTTGAAGCCCTGGCCTGAGTAAAACTTGTTTTGGAACTCCACCCTGTACAGAAAATACAGAGCCGATTAAAAAACAATGGCCAGGAAGCGTCTGGCACAGCAACACGAGGACACAGTGGTGACGGCTGTCAGGCTGGGTAATGCTGAGCGGAGCAGTCGAGGCCGATGACCCCTGCTCTTCATTCCACCGTCTGCACCCCCTGAAGTCTACATCCCTGCTCCTGGACCCAGACACATAAGCTTCTTCCCTTCTGGAAAATGATCAGGCTCTATTTTTAAAAGGCCGATGCTAAATGATGGCTGGATGACCTTTTAACTGAGGAGCCACGAATACCTGCCATTCCATAGTTTGTCTGGTGTAGGAAAGCAGACGAGGAGGGGACGGCGGTTTCAAAATCATCACTGCAGGATCCAAAACCAGTGCTCTTTGTCCACCAGCGACCTTACGTGGAACCAGTGGAAATAAAATATTGTACCTGTTCTTTTAATACAGGCTACTTTGCATATAAAGCTGCACCATTTAGTGAAAGATGAATCACCAGACATTCCTGTGAAAGGGATAATTATAGAGAAGAGTGGCTGGAACACAGGCATGCCCTGCGATGCACCACAGGATTATAAGACAAAGATGACACAATGATGAGCCAGACGGAGAGACAAACGAGGAGACAACAAAGGGAAAAGTCATAGCAAGGAGCCAAAGAGGGCTCTGCACAAAGCACATGCATCAAAAATACACTGTCGATGCAGTGAGTAGAGCCAGGCATGTTCCAGGCCTCAGGCCAAGAAAGAAGAGGGCTGAAGGGAAACCACAATTTGTTATTTTCTAATTGGACACACCACTGCTGACTGGCAGACGCACCCTGACGCTGTCAGCGCGCTGTTATGTAACTTGTTGTGAATTCTCAGCTGTGTAAGGAGTAAACATGTTTGGATCCTCTGAGTGTTTTCTTAAGTGATGCTCACACATATACATTTATAATACTTTTATACTACACTTATAATGTCTGATGTCATGTTGGTTATTATTAATCACTTCCTCTCTCTGATAAAATCAGGACTCGTGTCTCACTGACGCATCTGTGATGTTATTTCCTTTTACTTTTTCTAAATAAATGGTGGATTTGGACCTTAAGTACCAACTGTGTCCCTTGAACTATTCATTTTTCCTTTTCAGGGATTCCTTAAGTTGAAAGAAACAGCCTGAAATGGTCACTTACTGTCTGAAATTACAAACAGAAGGAGCTGCCTCTCATCTATACAGCTGTTTCTGTGCACCCTCTTCAGTCTTCTGAGAAACTGTCAAGTAAAAACCGGCCTCTAGATGGAGCTATAGGTCTGCGGTTTGTGGCGCTTGCAGTCATTTGGCATTAGCACGGTTTTGGATTAATGCTCATTATGTAGAAAACATCTGAACGCTGGATGAGATTCTGGATGAGAGCTCTAAATTTTCAAATCACCTTTCTTAATAATTCAGTTCAATTCAAATTCAGTTACATCAACATCAGCCTTAGCTCAAAAATAGTTGAATCAACGTCCTCTGAAACCATTACCAGAAAAAACAAGCATGACAAACAAACAATTAGACAACTTACCAGTGCAGTCGCAGTGCGTGCAAGAAGGCGGACAGGCCTTCCATTATGAGAAGAATGGCAACTGTGAGAACAGCGAAGAAGTAAAAGACTAGGGCCAGCAGGAGGAAGCCTGCGAGGCTCCTGGTAGAAAGGCCGATGTGCATCACCATGGACCACAGCACCTCCGACAACTCTGCGCACGGGACAAAGAAAACACATTTCAGCGCTGC
This sequence comes from Chaetodon trifasciatus, assembly GCA_037975065.1. Taxonomy (NCBI): domain Eukaryota; kingdom Metazoa; phylum Chordata; class Actinopteri; order Chaetodontiformes; family Chaetodontidae; genus Chaetodon; species Chaetodon trifasciatus. The sequence goes on from JBBMOE010000035.1 coordinate 2,261,824, forward strand.
GATGATAAGTATTAATTTCTAGTTAAACCTCGAGGATAAAAGCTCGACTTACGTGCATGAGCCAGACTGAGGGCCCAAAGCCTCAGGTAGGAGGCGGTGTTGGAGATGCAGCCCAGGCAGTACTCTATGGTGTGGATGGCCTGATGCACCGCTACATCGGCAAAGTTAAACTGTGGGACAGAAACATGGCATCAAAACATAACTGGCTGCCAGCGTGAACCTCTCTGTGACAGCTCCTGAGGTCCACATCACGAGAGTCTGGGTTCATTGTGTGTGCGTGATCATTCAGGTCATTGATAGGAAAGCCTTTTGCCACCGTAGATCAGCAAAGCCCCCTGAATTAGCAGAAGAGGCATCGTCGTCTCAGGACCCTGTGAACCCAAAGAATGAGCTGCCCCGCTGATGCCTCATTCACATCACTGTGACTGAGAGACCCCTGCGACCCACGTTTCAACAAGCGACTCCTGGAATACACCAACGCACACCGGCTACCACGTACATACACACACAGACACAGCTAAGAGCGGCAGGCAGTTCACATAGACAACGAAGCGAAGGGCAGAAAGATGGGGAGAAGCTAGACATGCAGGGGATAGGTGACAGGGTGGAGGTGCAGCGTGAGCTCCTGTCCTACCTCTTCCTCCTCGCGGGCCTTGACAGCAGGTGACAAAAGGCAACGCTTGGTTATTGACAACACACACACACACACACACACAGATGGACAGTGAGACAGACATCAGTAAACAGAGAAGTAACGAGAGAAATTAGTTACTCAGTTAAAGGAAAGAGGGCGAACCGAACATTACAACGCTCTGCGCACAAGTGCATTTTAGACATCCAATGAGGGGATTCATCTTTTTTAAGAGGCCCGCGTAAAACTCACAATGCAGCTGTTTCCTGGTTTTGCTAAAGCTCTGCATGTGCACAACTTTCAAAAGAAGCTAAACCAGCCGGCATATTTACAAGCAGCTACACACAAATTAGGAAACACAGGCCACATGTCTTATTAAATCCAAGGGTCCAGGGTGGAGCACCGGACCTTCATCCATAATTGAAGCTTTCCATGGCCACAGTGGAAGTGGAAACTTGAGCTATGGCTTTCTGTTTCCACTTGTGGCAGAGTGACTGAATTATTGAGAGACTGAGTCGATCCTATCGCCTCCCCGCCCCCTCTCCAAGCTGCTGGCCTGCTGCTACTGATGTCTCTCTTACCTCAGGCTCCTCCTCAGAGTGCTGGGAGAGCTGGTCGTGCTGGATGATTTCAGCCTCATCCTCAGTGGGCCCGTTGCCCACCCTGATCCCTCCAAAGTTCTGTGTACCCTGACATACAAAATGGGCAAAAAAGAGCAAAATTTAAGGGACAAATAATCACTTCTGCTTATAACTGAGGTATGCAGGTCGGCTTTGTCTTACCAGGTTTTTCCGCCACAAATGCTGCCGCCGCAGAACCAGAGTTTTCACTATTAACATACAGGGAACACAAGCCAGGGCGATTACCACCAGGAGTGACTGTACGGCCATCTACACATTCAGGGGAGAAGAGACAAAGAAAAACCTTAAAGGAGGACAAAAACCTTGCTGTGGTTCATTTCAAGGCAAAAGGATGGACGTGGAAGTGTGTCTGACCTGTCCTCTGTAGAGAGGTTTGTTAGTGGGGTCACTGTAGTTGAAGAGGAACATGTTGATAAAGGCGATGAGGAGACTGGGGGCATCCCTGGAGGTGCTCGCATCATAGGCGACCCACTTATAGAAGATCAGGATGACCAGGTAGCCAAACAGACTGGACATGAAGACAATCTCTGGGATGAATCCCAAGTAGATATTCAGCGGCTTCTTGAAGTACCTGCAGAGAACCACAAACAAACAATCACTTCGCACAACTTCAAAGGGGGAGAAATACAAGGAGAGAGTATGAACGGGGACGGAAATCTCACAGGTGGTTGAAGAGACTGAGAGTGACTCCGAACAGCATGTGGATTACTCCCAGGATGACGGACATCTTCATCTTGAACGAGTTCAGGAAAGTCAGCTTGTTGGTGGCAATGTTCCAAATCTGAGGGCCAAAATGGTCAAAGGGGGATGAACCGAGCGACACTGACTAAATCAAACTTGGTAATATTAATAACATTATTCTTTGTTAATTCATATTCAAGATCGATGTGCAAAGACGTGCCTCAAAAGCCTACAGCTAAGCTAATCTCTACTCAGCAGAATGAAGAAAACACAGATTACAAAGACAAATATTCACCGGATCGATGCCGATCGGGTACGGCCCGTTGAACACTCCATCTATATTTGGGTCCAACTGCAAAACCTTATTGCCTTCAAGTGTTTCAAACCTGAACAGATGAGATCATAAATCAGCTCTGTGACGTTAATGACAGCTGTAACTTGGTTAAAGCTCCAGTCAGTGACGACACTTACGTCCAGTTGCCTCCCACTCGACTGTTGAACATGGGCCTGACGCTCCAGCCGGAGCCGAACACGTTGAGGGACTTGGAGAAACAGTCGTTGTAAATGATCCCAGTGTAGATTGAGAAGATTCCCATCAGCAGAATGATGTAACGGCCTGCAAACACCATGCTGAACATCTGCAACAAAGCAATCAACGAGCTGAAATCAAATTTCCCGAACAAGAAAAGCAGCATCTCTGCAATCATGAACATGAATCCACAAGAAGCACCGAACCAGTAAGGATGGTGAAGGGATGATGGGATGGCCATGGTGGGATTCATACCTCATTGTCGTTCTTCTGGGCGATCAGCCTGCTCTCTCGCAACACGAGGTACAGGGCCGCACTGGTCATGAGCACCCCGTGGCCCAGGTCGCCAAACATAACCGCAAACAGGAAGGGGAAGGTGATGATGGTGTATGGTGCTGGAGACGAGGAGGAGGGGAGGCAGGCATCGCATGAGGGGAGAGCGGTGCGGCAGGTGAAACCACATATGAGTGAAACATGTCACAATACACAGCATGTGTCAACAAGGTGATAATGGGTGATGAGACTGTAGCTTGATACGAGGGACAGCTGGGTAAACAGACCCTTCGAACGCAAAGTTCAACTGCCTTAAAAGACACGGGATCGCCGACGGTCGACAGCGACGGGCAGAGGTTTTAGGGATCAGAGTGAAAGGCGTGCTCACCTGGGTTAATCTCACGGTAGCTGCCAATTCCATAGGCATCCACGATGTTCTGGAAGCCCGAGGTGAACTTGTTGGTCTTGTTGTAGGTGGGAGGGGTCTGCTTGGTCTGCATCCTGTTGAGGATGGAGGGCACGGTGGAGCCGCTCTTCTCCTAAATGTCACGCACAACAAGATTAGGATGCAAATTTCCTTCCACAAATGGACGGGCCGTTCAAGAGCTTGGAAGCAATGCAACCACCATGACCACATCCTTTTAAAATCCCACTCAATGAGCTTACGTGTCCAGAATGCTGAAAGCCAACTGGACACAATGAGAGGCGTCCTGCTGCTTTCTCAGCACTGTCGTCTTTGAAATCAGGTTTTAATAAACTGATAAAAGAGATCATCCAGTCCATTTATCTGAGCTGAGTTTACACAGGCTGCAGGGACAACTTTGCACAAGTAGTGGTGCAGATAAGATCCTGATACTGTGCACCGTGGCCTCATGTTTCAAGACAAACACAATGAAGACAGCTGAGGGATAAACTGAGCGTAGAGACACTTCATGCCTTACAGGGACAAGTCTCTGCTGCTACACCTGCTCTACACCTACATACATCTACTCCACCAAGCTCATACAACATGTTTGGCTGGGATTTTGTGTGTTTGTCTAATATGTGCTGAGTGCCTGAAGACAATTTTCCACAACAGGGACTATTTTATTATTATCAAAACTGATGCATCGTCAGAGATGTTTTTTTTATTCCAAACTTTGTTCTTCCTTGTCAAAACCAGGTGCCTACATTACCCACAATGCAACTTGACTGCTGACAGCAGTGAGAGATTTATGCGTTATGCTAGCAGTGACTAATGAAGCCTTGAGCTGCGAGTCTGAAGCAGAGGAAAGTCTGAAGCTCACTTCAGCCCAGATTTTGTTTTCCATTTTAACGCTTCACATGCACGGCAATAACAGAATTCTTATATATATAAAAAAAATAGGTGGATTTCCTCTTTAAGATGAGGAGTGGACTTGGAAGTACAGAGAAATTGATTTTCTTTGACCAGCCATCTCAGCATGAGCACAAGGTGTCACGCATGACTACCAAAAATGTGAGTGCCCGGCAGGGAAAATGACACGTTTGTGACCAAAATGAATGCAGCGTTTGTCTGTGACCACAGCACTGTCAGCAGCTGGCTGCCTTAGCTTGTCTTCAACTTTAAAATTGACTGTTTTGCAGAGCCTCATTCGCGACCTGCAGCGGGTCACCGTGATGGGAATCAGTTGCAGCCAGCATCATTTTGGCTTATTATAAAAACATTATATTTGGTTTACTTCTTGTTTAGAGATGACTTGTAAGCTCCTCCAGTTGGCGATGATGCAGTTACATAAACATACCTCAGCTCACAGGTGATAAATGGATATCAGAGCACACACAGGAGCTGGAGTTCTCCGCCAGCAGAACACCCTGTTGGCACTGATGCACTTTTGTTGATTTCAAACTGGTTCTGCCACATTCAAAACATAACCAGCTAAACCTGAACCAGAATAAACTTTCTGAGAATAAAAAGGGGGCCATGTGTGTCATGAAAATAAGAGCCGGACCTGCTTCATAGTGGACTTTCTCCCTAAACATGGACTGCCTGGTGCGCAGCTACTCACCGTCCCCCTGCGCAGAGCAAACTGGATGGAGTCCAGGTCGGAGACGGGACACCACACCTCGGCGATCAGACACTTCTGAGTGACATCAATGTTGCAGAGGTTGAGGGTGTGGTAGATGGCCTTCATCTTCCTCACTTTGATGAACCACACTCTGACGGTCTTGGCTGCAGCCTGCAGGACCCGCTGTCTGTGATCCTCAGTCTGGTTCAGCACCTTTGAGGACAGACGAGCAGAGGGGTTGTGAAATCTGTTAAAAGACTATCATAACATGGACCCTTAAAATAGCAGCAATGAATCATACATTCTCTGACTTTGATAGAAAGGGTTTTCATTTACTGGCAATCTGTTAGCTTTTCTCAAAAGAGATACAGGATATCGGCAGGTATGCTGCTGTATGACTCACATTCAAAGTGAGTCCCACCATCAGCAAATAGCAGGATATTTAAGCTCTGTGCCGTCTGCCTGGAGGCACAGTCTCACCCGCTGTCGAGAGAGCTTCACGGCCCTTGTGTAACTGATTGGTGTCCAAACAGCTGGACATTCTCCCTCATGCATACCGGTCTGTCATTTCGCTCTCATGCCCACGTAGCAACAGGCATAACATTGCAACCACAAGATCTACACGGCTCAGTATATAAGACCGTGAGAGGATATGAATTGATTAGTCAAACAGGACGCACGTCAAATATCGAGTATCTGTCTTGTGCACGCTGTTTCTGTGGCTGCAGCTGTCAATGATCCCATAACGTCTGAGTGCATGACACTTGAACGAAACCGACACAGCTGGCTGACTGAGGCAAGTAACAACAAATGTGATCTCTGTGATATTTGAGACCGTGCGACATGATGTCAAACACCCTATGGACGGATGTACTGACACGGGACAAAGACACAAGACAGGTCCTGTTTGCAAAGCTTAGGGAAAGAGCAGCTCCTCTGGGCACTACCTTGTGCTTGATAACAAGTCACCAGAGAGGAATTCAACACTGCAGGCACAATAACAATGGTGTAGTTTCTATGGTAAGACTCTGCCTGCTACAGCACATTTCTCTGGGCTCAAGCTGGCTTTTGCTCACCTAAAGAACAGCTATGATTACCATCCACTGCCTCTAACACCCTTGAGCATCCATCTCACCGTCCCCCACTTTCTATTTATGATTTATACCAGTGGCTGGTGAAGCTAACAGCTGTTTTCTACGAGCTGTCATTGGTGCAACCTAAATCAAATTCTCGACTCGAGAGGAAGCTGAGAATGAGCTGCAAAGAGCAGATGTGGTTCCTGTCTTATGAAATTTCCTCTACCATCACTTTCCAGTTGATTTCCTCCTGACCAGGCAGACACAAAATAAAAAAAAAGGAGAACTAACAAGCTCAAGTGTGTTTTTGTGCAAGTGAGTGTTGATGACTCAACAATGTGCAGGCGCTTTCCTTGGAAGTGTGTTTACCATTTGCAGGTCGTCAATGCGTGCGTTGACCCCTGCTAGCATCTCCTTCCTCTCCTGCGGTGTTTCTGGACACGGGTACAAGGTCGCTCTGAAACTGAAGACGGATGGAGGAGCACAGATAAGGATCTGCTGGATGAGAATACTTGGTGACATTGTACAAACGTTGGTCACTTACCCCTCACAGATCTTCTTGACTCTGTTCTTCAGCTGGTCTCCCTGGAAGAAGATGATGAAGACAGACTTGTGGACCTGGTCGCCCTGCGGGAACATCACACAGTCAGGACTGAAACAGGCCCAGCATCTGATCGACGCCACAGGAAATCGGGATAGTTCTCCACTCAGTTTACTCTGAGATAAACTGAGACACATTCAGACTTTACTGAGCATAATTTTCATTTGTTAACTAGTACTGACTGTAGTCGGGTCCTCCAGAGGATCTTCAATGTCCGCCTGCCTCAGGAACACATTCCCTCGGCAAACTCTCCACAGCATCCTCTCAAATGTGGGAATGCGTTCCCTGCCGATGACTCCAGCCACAAATCTATAGCACACAGAAATATTGTGTCACCATCGTTGTTGGCTACATGGATAAAAGGTAAAAGTGCATCTCAGAAAAGTCATGAAAAGTCAATATCTACACTAAAACAAACTACATTTGTGAATGTGCGTTCTGAATAGATTTCTGCCTGACGTGACCTTTGTCGACTGACTAAGCTGGGCAGTCTGAGCTGGTGTGTGGGAGGCGATTGGTTGATTGTAACACTCTGGTTTCAGACACAGATGGCGGAAGTGCACAGAATGGAAATCTCCAAGAAAAGCTTAATCCCTTTAAGACCACAAACACAGACTCACCCCAGTCTCAGAGGAGCCCCTCGGTTCGGCTCGTTGGGGTCTATGAGGGTCGAGGACTCCTCCAGTAAACTGGGATCCTCCATCTGCATGAGAGTCAGTTAACAAACGATCAGCTACAACGGCACATAATCACTTGTAAAACTTCTCCGACATTTTATTTACTTGAATGTTGAGATTTAGACAGGACAAAGACACAAGAGCCAGTTAATGATTGAACAGCTACTGTATGTGTTTGACTAAATGATTCACATCGATTCACACTCACAACAATATGTAAAAGATGGCAAACATCGTTTTTGAAGGCAATGAAGTGGAACTAATGTTGATGAATAGTTGGCAGGCGAGGTCTTACTCCGGCAAATGAAGAGCATACACACAATTAAATCTGTGCAAAATATTACATGGTGTAATTACGGGATATAAAAGCCAATAGCTGGTGTAAATCCGCCAAGGTCATATGAGCAACTATAAACGATCACAAGTGGAAAAACCTTTTGCCAAATCAAGCAGCAACAAGCGCTCCTTTGTGTGTGTGTGTGTGTGTCTGTGTGTGTGAGAGAGAGATCAGTGCAGACAGCTTGTCAGAAGAATGTGACCTACATCAATGAAAAACAGCAGAGTTTACACTGAAACTTTTCGTGCTCATTACCAGAGTGAATGCATTTAATTAATTAAAGTTTGGGTTTTAAAATAACCCATCAACACATAGAAAATAGCTCACTTGTGTCTCAAGCTGTACAACAGCATCTAAATGAAGATAAAGCAAACGTCCTATTTATCTTTCAGGCCACCACAATGTTGTAAAATAACTGCTGAGCGCGGCGTTTTGTAAGCCCTGTGTGCACAGTCCCGCTGACCTCATCAAAAAACTGCTGCGTGCGGCGCAGAATGTGCTTGAGCTCGGTAAGCTCCAGGAAGTTCTTCTTTAGGGCTTCTTGGTTGGTGTTTATTTCCTTCAGCTCGTTCTCAAGCTTCTCAAATGTGGCCTGTGGGGAGACGCACAGCAGGTTCAGCAGAGGGATGCAGCAGATGACAGAGTTCACCGTTTATCTTTAAGACAGAGAGCAGTCACCTCCAGGTCGATCATGTCCCTTGGGAAGGGGACTTCAGGGTTCTCCCCTGTGTCAACTATTGGGATGTCGGCCTTCTTTATTTCCTTTTCCACAAACCCTGTGAGAGAGGTAACACGGTAAAAAGAGGGGTACAGGTTTACATACAGTTTCCCCTCCACATGAGCGCTAAGCTTAGGACCCCACCTCTATTTGTAGGGTCCTGTTAGGGCTCTTTAAAATGGAGGAAATTCAATAAAAAGGTTATTGTGTTTCAGGAGGCTGACTGGCAGCATTGTAAATTCCCACCCGAGGCAGCTCTGGCAAGATTTATCTCAGCTCTCTTACTCAGTTTGCGATCCATCTCCTCACATCGTCGCACTTCATTGACAAACTTTCGTTGGAACACATTCACATCAGGATTCAGCTGCAAGTAAATAAGAACATTTACAAGGACATGACTTTAAAAAGGAAAGATAAACCTGTGCATCAGTAACATTTGTAATATCAGAATGGATGCTAAAACCAATAAGCAACTGGAGCTGTTCTGATATCAGTGATTTAATGATGTGCCCACACAGCTATCCACTGACACCCAATAGCATGAATTCTTTTTTAAAAGTCTGTCAATAAACTCCTTTAACAAGCGTAAAAAAAAGCTCTTTTTCTCCATTATTATTTGAAAATCTACATTTTTAAAACGGTGGAGGGTGTCAGAGTATAATGTGAATGACTGAGATACCACTGCTGATGCACAGATCTACTCCGTTGCATCCCCTCCTATACCCCAGCACAAAGCTTCCCTCAGGGCTCGTCAGGAATGAAGGGTCAGCTGTGAGCACATGATGAACATGATGCAGACAGCATGCACTCTCCCAGCAATGCCACTGATGTGGCGCTTTACACAACAGGTACCAGTCTCAGGGAGTTTGAGTTGGCAGGAAACAGCGATCCGTAGATAACACAGCAGTCATAATCCAGAGGACAACGGTGGACTTACATCCCGAAACTGCACCATCCCGATCTCTCCCAGTTCGCTGACACAACAGTAGGCGGCTTCTGACTGGAGGAAGAGCTGAGCGAGCGTCATCTCTTCGCTTCGGAAGAGTTCCCCCATGTTGCTGCAGGATGTGAGGGTCCAGCACCCTCTAATCAACCAGAACCTCTAGAGACTGGGCATCAATACTGTCCGTTAGCGACAATTAAATTCCAGCAAACATCGGTGAAAACACAGTGTATACTGTATATCAGAGACTCTTCTCTGCGTGGCACACTGGTGTCAAGATCACTAATGAGGGAGGCCTATATATCAGTTGTCTGTTAGTTTAGCACAAGGGTGTGAAGCTGGCATGTGACAAGACATGAAAAGAAAAAAAATATATTAACTGGGCCCCATGCTGATCTCATGATCAGTGCAGGAATGCAGCGGCTGAAAAGACTTTTCTCTGAACCATTTCAATTCAAGTGCCCATAATTTCTACTGTGGATGTGAATGACAGGGTAACTGTCAATGTCGGCGGCATGCAGGTTCTGTAATGTTTGTCATTTAATGCTAAAGGCGAAGATTTTCGTAGAATATCTGGAAGCCATATTGCGGCACAACCTCCTGCTGTAAAGCGACCACACGGGGCTTATCTGTGGATTACATCGTAGCATGTGACCTGTAGCTCCAGTAAGCCTCGACACTCCCACTGCATCCACGCAAAGTGCAAATTAACCGATTCACAGCGAAACAGGCTTGCGTAACACGACGAAACTTGACAAAAAATATGTAATTTAATCATGTCGTATCTAACTTATCGATTAACCCACCAGACAACTAAATTAACCATCTTAGCGACGTCCCCTGACTGCTGAAGCTTCACCTGTCAAAGCTGATGGCAAATCGCAAACGGCTACTAACAAACCCAATTAACATGTCACTGTCACAGCAAAGTGGACATCGATCCACCGAAAGTCTTCACGTAATGCGATAACGTACATGCCGATAGCTAATTAGCTAACGTTGACATTAGCTATAAAATATTAACTGTAACGTCAGCTGACGGGTGCTAATCGGTTTAGCAAGCGTTAGTTGAACTGTAACTTTAACACTACCACCAAGATAAAGTTATACAAGACAATATTAACTGTGTTGAGGTTAACAGTACTTTTTTTCTGACATCAGGTTGTTAGTAAGCTAACTTAGATAACAGCTAGCCTCGCTCAGTTTGCAGTTTACAACGCAGGCTAACAAGATAGCTGAAGCTAACGAAGAGCACCTGTTGTTCAATATTTGACTTAACCAGCCCGCGATGACAACATCAACGCTAGAGTAGTTTCAACCATTTATAGTCTCAACTACTTTAACTAAGCAACAGTTTTTAACTCAGTACCTTACTGTTAGGCAGATTTTCAGTCCGTCCCCTCTCTGCTTTCCTTCTTCGCTTCCTCCTTGCTGTTTGTTATGGACTGCTCGGTTGTTTAAAGCGGAGAACTTTTCTTCTTCTTCTGCTTTCGAGTTTTATGGCAGTTGGAATCCTTAACGTCGCATTACTGCCTCCCTCCGGAAAGTCGTGTAATTACTCCAGTAGCTCTCGGAAAAACCAAAATTGTCTGTTTTCTGTAATTGTGTGATAATCACGTGTTTCTCCTCTGTATATTTTGTTCGCGGTACTAATTCTTGTAACTTGTTCGTTCCTGTTAGTTCTACCTCTTTAGCATTTATTTACAAGAGCTTACCTCATCCTCCAGACACAACACTAGATCCACGTTGCCACTTCCTCTCCTAAATCCACACTTATTCACCATTTTTCACTGTATTTCACAAACTAAGACTAAAGCTTGTTGGGGAAAGCCTTTGTCTCAACCTCAATAGCACTTGTACTTAATTTAAAAGTGATATTTTGAACGTTTATGCCAGACATACATATTACATATTTTGACATTACAATAAGTGAATAATCAAGAGTGTTCAGTGCCTTCCAGTGGTCACTCTGTATAGCTACAGCTATGTACGTCTTCTTTTAAGTGTCCAGAGTTTGTGTTGTTGTTGTTGTTGTTGTTGTTGTTGTTGTTGTTGTTGTTGTTGTTGTTGGCTTAGATTAGATTTGATTACATTATCTGCCTGTGCATTTTTATAGATATATTTAACTACAGATAAACTCAGTCTGCCTTAAAATATATACAGCAACAAGTAAGTGGCAAGTGTACAGAAAAATATCGTACATAAAAATGCAAGAAAATCTGGAGCGATATTTTGTGCACTGAAGCTTTATTTTGACAGTTGTACCGGAAGTAATTTTTTTTTTTAACCAATATGTCTTACTTGACGCTGTTGGAGAATAATTGTAATTACTGATTATGACCACAAGAGGGCAACCAACTCGTTAATTTGAAGTAAACTGTCGCCAGCTAGCTTATGTTTGGAATTTGTTCACGGTTATCGTTGAGCTAACGTCACTTGTCAGAAAGTTATCTGTTACTGCCAGTGGCCTCGACGTCTCCTTTTTCATTGGAAAATTTCCTTCAGGGACCGCATAAAACCATCGCCAAGAAAGTAGCTTGAGATGGACAAAACATCTTCCCAAAGGTAACGTTCGTATTTGCTGTAAAGATGCATTACGTTAGCTAACATGCTACATGGTTCTGGGATCATAATGTTGGCGTCACACAGTGCAAACATCAGTATAATACTTATTAATATCAATTTGCACAGTGTCATTTATGGCCACATTTTCGACTTAGCTAGCCTAGCTAATTTCTCCAAATCAGGTTTAAAAGCTAGCTAGCTAGTATCACCGAAGCTAATTTTGCTGTTTCTACACTGACTGTCACTTGACAAATTAAATGTAATGTGACAATTCGTGTTCATGACCACTGGGCTGTGAACACTCATGATCCTAAATACACTCAGGTCAGCTCCAGCCAGCATCACACACAGTCCTAATATCAGTAAAATCAGTATTAATATCACTATTTACAGCTCTTTGTTAGCATGGTTACTCATAACAGCAGTAACATAAATCATATTAATACTAATGCATATTGATACAGTGAACTGACCAAACTGAAGCCAACGATCACGTGTTTACTGCCCTCTAGTGGTCGCAGGTGGAGGCTGCACCCTGCATTCACATGTAAATAATGCAGATATTTCTTGTTTATCCAGACAGCAGCTTTATTTTATATGATGAGTAACAGTGTGTGCAGCTCATGACCCTTGGCAGTTTCCCAGTTTTGGATTTTCACGTCATCAATAATATATTTAAGATTTCAACAGTAATTCCCTTTTTTAAAACATCCATCTTTCGTGCTGTCCAGGCTCAAATAATCGTCACAGCTCAACAAATAAAATATGACAGTGGGGAGAACGATAACAACCAGCCTAAACTGCTGCAGCAGTTACTCTCTCTCTCTTCTTCTTCTTCTTCTTCTTCCTCTTAAACTTTACAGATGAGAACCAGGACTTCAGAGCTTAAATCATCACATTTCACTGATGTGAACTGATGTTTATCGTGACACTGGACCTCGCCTCTGGTGACCCTCACCCCTCCCTGGTTGAGAGTAAGTGTGACATGTCACCATAAGAGGTGGAGTCTTGGAGATATGCTGCCCTATGGGGGCAGAACAGGGTGGAGCCCCGGCGGCCCTGGGAGCCAGGGGGGTGGGGGCCGGCTGTAAGAAGGGAAAAAGTTTGACTGGGTGGTTTCACAGGGAGCAGAGGCATTTGAGTCAGGGCACACATGCCTCAGCTGTGAGAGGCCCCACTCCCCTTGGCTGGCTGGCATCCCAGAGCAGAGGCAGAGAGAGAGAGACGTGGTGTGAAGAGAAAGTTTAAGTGCAAGGTAGACTAGGAGGAGGCAAACAAGTGGTGGAGAAAGTCGTTTGAAGGAAAAGAGAGAGGATTAGAGAGTGAGTTCTGTGCAGCGTGGCTCCTGCAGGTTGTTTTTCAGCACTGTATTTTTATCTGTAGTGAGTGTGCAGGCGGTTTGGAGTGGACAGCCATGGCGGATACAGGTGTCAAGAAGGAGCACGCAGCCCTAGAAGTGCCTTACGATGACGACGAGGTAGCTCTGGTGGGCGCTGCCACCGAGCCGGCGGCAGACGACGACGACCCTGCCGAGGAGGCGGACCTGGTGCTGGCCACTGGCTCTGGAGGCAAGAGTGAAGCGCAGATGAACGGGGTCATGGTTCTGTCTCTGCTCGACAAGATTATCGGGGTGGTGGACCAGATCCAGCAGACCCAGAACGGGCTCGAGGCCCGGCAGGAGGCCATGGAGAAGTCTGTGTCGACCATCCAAGGGGAGCTGGCTAAGCTGTCCAAGAACCACATCGGCACCGCCAACACTGTCAACAAAATGCTGGAGAAGGTCCGCAAGGTCAGCGTCAACGTCAAGACGGTGCGCAGCAACCTGGAGAAGCAGGCGGGCCAGATCAAGAAGCTGGAGAGCAACGAGAACGAGCTGCTCAAGAGACGCAACTTCAAAGTCCTCATCTACCAGGTGAGCTGGGGGGACACTGAGGGCTGCAGCAGTGTGCGGAGGAGATGTTCTTTCATTATTTTGTGGTGGTGATACTTTACATGTGGCTTTAAACATGAATTCGCTAAGCTTACACTCACAGTACACGTTAAGGGGTGTGGAATCTGAAAATCTGTCAAACCATCAGAGAACCTGCAGACATCATCTCCTCAGAGAGGGAGAGATGCTGCGTTCCAGTGCAGATACCACCATGCTGTGTGGTAAACCAGAAAAAGATTTAGCATGTCCCAATACACAAAGTGTCAACCACAGTACACCAAAAATACCAGGACGTCCTCATGCATCCGGTTGCATTTTGCAGTATGCAAGCCAGCGTGTTTTTACGCCTGTTCTGACCCTCAATCCTCTGCACAGCAGAGAGACGCCATCAGCAGGGCTCATTCAAAGTCTCTGTCACATGCTTTGTCTTTTTACATCAAATTTAGCTTTATGGACAAGGACAGATGTACGAGCGAGAGGGTCAAAGTTCAAGACGCAACATGATCGTGAAGTAGCATGTCCCAGGTGTGTGTATGCTGCATGCAGCAGTGCGTACTTTGTAATGGAAGCTGCACTGCGCACTGAAGGTAAAAAGAAGGAGTCCCTCTGTGGATGTTTCCACTGAACAGTTCAGTATGTTACACATTTAAACTCTTATTTGGGCTTTTCCACGGTTAAAAGTTGTTGATGAGACCAACTGAAACGCTCCGTTACGTCCTGTTTTTTCCTTAGCTCTTTGTCGAGGTGCCAAGCCCACTGATCCATCACTTAAAGGTGGAGATAGAAACACTGCAGTCTGTTGATTGGTCGGAGAGGAGCGACCAGGGTCGTCTCATCACCTGCTCTGACGGAGGATTTCCCAAATGTTCCTGTTTTTGTCTTCTGCCCGCTGTGGGTACGGCTTTCAAGGGCACTGCACTGAAGGGTTTGCTGGGAAAGGAGGCTTTTGTGAAAATGGAAATGGGGTAATGGTATCTCAGGATAGAGGATGTGGGCCAAAGCTTCAGCTCTCTGCTTTCCGTGACATAAACATCTGAATCACTTTCTCCTTAAAGTCAAATGAGGCTCGAATGTTTACAGAGAATCAAACACTGCAGTCCAGTACTCAGAAACAGTGGTGCAGTTTGAAGTCACGCTCACTTAAAGGTGGGTTCCTCCTCTCACCAGTGAGGGGAAAACTAGCAGCTTCTGTGGAAAAGTGAAGGCAGATAGTGACCTCTCCCACTCCACAGGACTTCATGATTACCCAGTGAAACTATATAAAGACCAGTGGGTGTAAATACAAATATAAGGCCTATAAACGCCGGCATGAAGGGCTACTTGAGACAGAAGCGGCGCCCCACCTCCGAGCGCTCAGAGGGCAGATCGTTGGCAGGCTGCTGCCATGTAAGATGAAGATGTCGTTTTTATTATGAAGGTTTCTCAGAACTGCACACATGGACTGCGTTCATGCATTCAAACCTGCACTTGAGAGCACGAGTAAAGGCAGCTGACATCTTTAAACCAGACAGAAAAGAAAGAAAGTAGTAAAGTATGAATTCATGTGTGGCGTTAGAGGACTGGTCCTTCTGACTGCCTTCGTGCATTTGAGACGTCCTGTCATGTCTGGCTGGTGAACTCACAGCTTGCGTCGCGCACGGCAGCGCACCTTATCCACATCACATCCTCACCTCTGCAGCGTGCAGGCTGGAAAAGAGAGGACATTGTCTTTAAACGCATTAGTAACACTGAATCCGAGAGCTGCGAGATACTCGTGAGTGGGTCTTACTGCGGGATCTGGATTGGGAGGCGAGCGTTTTCACACCCCCGTCCTGGGATGTCCGCTGTGGGAGCAGGTTACACTATTGGCATCTCGCAGAAATCCAATCATAGACACCAGGCCTTAATAAATTACTCTGTAAAGCAGGTGCCTCCTTCTGCGAGCCTTTTTAACTGCATGTCTCTGTGCAGTTGTCAGCGTAGGACACACAGGTGCTGGCATGTGAGAAGCTCTTTGTAAGGGCTTGCACTGTTTTAAAAAGCTAAGGTAAAGCTTCAGCAGGAAGTAAAAATCATCCTGAACCATTCGCTGTTGGTCTTGTCTCAGCTGTAACGCTCTCATCGCCGTCTGCGCCGCTGTCACGTTTTCACGGCGGTTGTAGGAGCTGGAGCTTCCATGTCGCGGTAGCTGTTTCGGGCTCCCACAGTCTATTTATTGCCAGAGGATGGCTGTGGCGGGTCCGGTTTAATCGAGCGACAGAAAGGCCGCTCAGATATTGGCAGCGTTGCAAATCAACACTGGCTCTCAGTCAGGTTTCACCCCTTTCCACTGTCTGTTTGTGTGCTAATGTGTTAGGGTGGGATAAGTTTAGAATTAGGTTAAGGATGAGATCAGGGTTAAGGTTAAGCATGTAGACGTTATGGTTGAAGTTGCGGTTAACGTCTGCGGAGCTGATGTGAGCTCATGCAGCGTCCTCACAAGTGCAGTACAAACGTGTGTGCGTGTGTGTGGCCATTCGTCATCAGTATTTCCTTTCTCAGTGTCAATGTCAAGCAAAGCTAAAATGTGAGGAAGACGAGAGATCCGTTTTTACAGCTTCGCTTTCGCCGTGCAGGACCTCACGCTGGCTTTGTTGAACCGATCGCGGCTTCGGCTTTGGGTGCCGTATTTTCCTCCTCCGTCGCTCTGCGTGCACTCTGAGAATAGACGCGCACTGCAGAATTTCTAGCACGTAGAGAATTTGACAGTGATGCTTTATAATTAAACCTGCCGCGGTGAGAGCACGCAGGATCCGCCGGCAACAGCAGGGCAGGGCGGTGATCAGCGGCGGTGGAAGACGTACACAGATCGGAGCAATATCACGGTGTAGAAATACTCTGGTGCAAGTATTAGTAAAACTGTAGAAGTATCACCATCAAAGTAAAGTATGCAAAGTAAAAGTACTCATTATGCAGAACGGCCCATTTCAGAATAACATATATGAAAGTATTTGATGCATCGGAGAGTAAACATCACTAATTTATGATAATGCATCATCATTTTTCAGTAGTCTGAATATGCAAAGTATGCAGGGACTAAAGCTGTCAAATACACGTAGTGGAGGACATACTAAAACATACTTAAGTACCTCAAAATTTTACAGTACTTGTGCTGCATCTCAGATATGCATCACAGTATTTTTAACAGATCTCAGTCCATCCATGTGCGTTTGAGTAATGCTTAAAGTTACTGTGAGCTCTCACGAGAAGAAAACCCTCATCAGAAACAGAATTGCTGGACTTCATTTTAGTTTGAATATTGCTTTTGGATTGTGGGAGTTCAGACTCTGAAAATCGCGTGAGGGGCGAATGTTCTACATTTCCTCTCATTTCCTTCCTCATTAGATGTTGTCTTCGTGTAGCCGGGGGGGCTGGACGTGTCTGCGTGTCTGATGTTGCTGTCTTTCATAGGCCGGTTGTCTTTCCAGGAGAAACACAATCATTCTAAATGAGTCCGAGTTTATTTCCTTATTTCCCAATAGTCTCATATTGCCAGACGTATTAATATTTCACCCCAGCCTCGCAGGTCTAATTTCCTGTTGTAGTGTTTTCTAATAGCAGTAGCTGTCGGGAAATACACCGATGAAATGGTTTCTGAATATCATTGCAGCTTTCTCACTGAAGCCTCACGGTGGTTGTAATATGATGATTGCTAATGTCGTAAATGTCCCTTAAGAGGATTTTCTGTTTCTGTTGCATCTCCACATTCAAGCAATAATGATGGTAGGAGGAGAAAAGGGAAACACCCTGCCAGTTAGCGGCCGTAGTGCTGGTGATCTGTCCTCCTGCTCGTCATCAGAGGAAACCAGGCGCATCTGCACCGATGTCCATCAAGTCTTCACCGTCAGCTAGCTAAAAGCTAAGCTAGCTGTCGCTGGTTGAAAACCTCAGAGGTGTCCATCTCAGCTCAGCCCCTCCTCATGCTGCTTAGTCTGTCCAGGCAGCAGGAGGAGACCTGTATGGACGAGGGTGTCCTGCTGTGTGTCTCTGCAGGTGTTACAGCTGACGACAGAGCAGTCAGACTCGATGAAAACCCTCCAACAGGCAGATTAACTGGGCTAAAACGTTTTCAACATCGTGTGCGAGTCTATAAGGGGAAAGGTGCTTTAATTAGATGCTTAAACAGTGACTGGGGGTGTTTCATAATCTGTTTAATTACATGGATTAATCCAGTTTATGCAATGTGAGAGCGTATGTCCGTCAGAGTGTGAGACAGTACTGCTGCATGTCTGGAATCAGGGTGTGTTTGGCTGCAGCTCAAGGACAGTGATAGCCACGTGGTCGACTCTATCAGGGCGATGTAAGACTTCTCGGTTACAGTCTGCTTATTCCACGCCAGCCTCACGGACCATCCCCAGCTCAGACTGCAGCCAACGAGCCTCGCCACCAGCCCCGGCCCGCTTGCCTTTAATATCTTTTAACCCAACCCAGCCCGTGTAATAACTCAATTCCACTAAGTCCGGTCACAGGGATCCAGCCAGGGCTTTCGGCCACAGCTGACTGAATCTTTAAATCAGATCTCAGCCTCGTTACAGAGAGGGTAATTATGAAGCACTTAGCCGACCCCTACCAAGAGCAACCAGCTCGACCAAGAAGCACTCAACCGGCAGCGCCAAGTTAGCGTGATGATTCATGTGAGCCTCCGCGTGTAAGGAGTCGTCCAGTAGTTCACGAGGGTTGCTTACAAGGAAGACTGCGGCATACGTGACAAAACAACAGATAGACAGAAATCAGACATGCAGTGTGCACTATTATGAGAAGAATCAAATCAATAAAAACAAAGTCTGCCCACCAGCGCCTCTGAATTAACCCACTAAATCTCTGATTACCACATCGTGTCCTGTTTAATCCATACTAAAACAAAAAAAGACTTGTTGCTGGACCGTTTCTTGGCTGGGCGTAGTCACTTCCTGGAGTCTTGAGACTCTGCGCTCAGGCAAGAAATAGTCTGGAGCGTGACCCCACGTAACGCTGCAGATTGTAGTTTTTTTAGGCTTAAATTTGTGCAGATTTGATAGCCAAGATTTAGCTTGTTGATTAATTCGTTATTGCCTTTGGACAAAGCCAGACTAGCTTTCCCCCTAATTCCCAGTCTTTGTGCTAAGCTAAGCTAACAGTCATGTTTTCCGCACATGTTTGTGAGGGGTGTTGATCCTCTCGTCTAGCTTTCAGCGTTAAAGCAAATAAGCGTATTTCCCAAAATGTCCAACTATTCACTTAAAGCCTGCTTATCTGTCTCTGTTCTTTGTTTTGGCAGCGACCGACGACATCTTGGAGCCAGAACTGTGTTTCTCTTGGCATGTTTGACCAAATCTGGATCTTGTAACACTGATACTCGCTCTCTCTCTTTCTCCAACACTCACAGTCACACACACACATTTTGCACGCCACGAGAAAGAAGCTCAAAGCAAGAGCAGTCCTTTTTATGTTTCATTTGTAATTGTAATATTTCCAAAGATCAGAAGCGTCGTCCTCGTCCTCTGCTGCTGCTCCTGTTTTCCTTTTCTTTGCTTATGTAAAGTCGTATCAAAGAACGTGAAAAGTTCTGAGGAGGACGAGCGCTTTCAAGGCTTCGCGAAGGCTCACTGAGGGCTAAGGGTCGGTGTGGTATAACTGGACTCTGTAATCCTATATACTCACAGACAGTCCTTTTGCTCTCTGCCTGGCATTTTTAGATTGAGTGTACAACACTCTGCGGTGTGTGTGTCTGAAATACAGGAGGTGGGTTTGCTGATAGTGTTACTGCAGCCTTTCCTGAGCTCCTGTCGTGCAGTTTGTGCAGCAAAAATAGGAATCCTGCTATTCCAACACGTGGAAACACTGCACATGTCTGTTTATTATTATTATTACTATCATCTGTTATCAGATCTATCCGTCTCATGTGGTTGTGAAGCCTCCCACAGTGCTTTTAGACAATGTGTGATTCACATGCTGTGTGTGTGTGTTTTGTGTTAGGGGAGGCAGTTCAGTTGTTGAGCTTATTCTGCTTTAAAACACTAAAATGAGCTCTCAATCAATCCCTGTGAGCACGTGCTCATGTGTGCCATCTTACAGGACAATACAGCCCAGTTGTGTTTCTCCGGGTCCACAGTGGACTCTCGAGTTGCTCTTATTAAAATAACTACATTTTACATTTCCTGATGCCCAATCTCAAGCCCCAGCTGCCTACTTGTCTCACCCAACATTCCCATCCCACAGTAGCAGACAGGATTTACCAGCTGGGGGAAAGATCAGGTCGCCCCTGGATTCGAACGGTTGTAGTTGTCATCTAGCGTCTTGGCCGGGGAACAGAAATGTGTCCTCGCAGCACATCGCCGCATCACAACTCGGTGGAAGCTGCCGATACCCTCCATGCCGCGTCTTCCAAGATTTGTAGGCACGCCCTTCATCTACGAGGCCAAAATAAAAAGTTGGCCAAATTATCTGAGGTGGTGTATTAAAGGAAACAGCTCTGCGGCTTTTGATTATAAATACACCAGCTGTAACGCAATGGAATGGTGTGGTGTCCTGTTTCATTGAGTGGGTCTGAATTTAGCAGTCGGCAGCACCAATTGATTGATTAATGACGTTACAAATGTGTTTATGTGGGGTTATTGTGTAGCATTAGATGTTGGGTTCATACTCTGCTTTCTCTACTGCTGCTGAACGGTGATTTATATCTAAAGGGATAAAACCATAAGTTTCCCAATGAAAACTGCTCACAGCACAGTCTGTGGACACAGTAAACACTGGTGGTAGATATCTTAGATTTTTGCAAATAAAACTGGAACAACCTGCGAATAGCTACCATAAATACTCCCCTTTAAAGCATGCCTTTATTTTAGTAACACAAAAAGTTGCAGTTAAAGCATCATCCAAACATTCACTGTTAACATGAGCAACTGTTCCCACTGTAACTTCAGAGGTTGCATGTCAGAGTCTGGTATGTGCAAACCTTCAGTCCGAAGCGCAACAGTCAGGTTACCCTGGTGGTATATTTCCCGCTGCCGCGAGGCCTCGCCATTCGTGTCACTGCTGCGTGAGTTATAGGCTGTCACCGAGAGCGTGCCAGGACACTCGGTGGGTGTCGGTACCCTTGGGATTAGACTTCGCATGCTCATGAATGTTTAGGATGATTTATCTATAAATAATAGAAATCCTACCTAAATTATGTCATCGGTGCAAGAGGCAAACTTTGAAGGTGAAAAGTTTTATCCTCGTTTTATCTAATACACTACTTCGACTTCCACAAGAGATTCTTTAAAATAAGAATAAGACTTTCCTGAGTGCAAGTTAGTACAAAGACAGCTAAGGTGACTAATGCTACGCTCGAATCAGATACAAAGACGGAGTAAAAGCTCTGCCGTCAGATTTTCCATTATAATGTCCCAGTCACATTATCATTAGTCAGTATCACACAAACAAAAGCTCAATTCAGAACAAAGCAAAGCAGCGTGGGTGCTTGGCTGGCTGCCTTCCTTCTTGAACCCCCAGGAGTTATTTGGCAGGAGAATTTGCTCATTAATGATTATATTGGCCTAATGTAATTCAGTAGTTATAGTTTCCTAAAGTCGGGCCCAGTGCTGTATTCATGCTGGCAGCTTATTCATGCCCTCAGTTGATCCACAGAAATGTACAGAACTGAACGAGGACACGATGATAATCACAAAACGGTTTCATTTTTAAAACAGCAGCAGTATGCAGCAGTATGTGCAAATCCGTGTTTGTGCCTTCCAGCTCGAACGTACAGGATCCCATCAGTGTAAATATGGATGCCACCATTGGAGAAGAGGGGATAGTTATGTAATATATTCCAGCACTGTAGCTGGCAGTTCGCACACAGACGTAAATGGAAAAGTACATTTTCTGCCTTTGCATGGGACTAACTCTGGGATTCCACTGGTTTCAGGGTTATGGATGTGGGAAGGCTGACGTGTGGAAAAGGGCTTCCCCCTTCAGGTCCTCGTGTGTGAAATCACAAATCACCGTCGCAGAAAAACCAAGGAACTCCCTTCCTGTGGCGTGCACTGTAACATGACATCGCCATGTCGGCCGCGTGGCACATAGAGGCCCTTTCTTTCAATGAATCTGTCCATAGAGCGGGATTGGTTGTTCATTTTTCCATTCCCCACAGGACGCTTAAACATGACACCGTCCGTGTAGGTTGTGCTAAAATGGGTACGAGAGCTTGGTGAAACAGAATTTGCAATGTGCTGTCAGTCATAAGAGTCAAAATGCCTGAGGTGGTCGGCGATGGGACCAGTCATCTGTGAATTGTTTGAGCCTTATTTAGGAGAGTGTGGCGTGCATCAATATTAATGACCAGAGCACGTTAGCGTCCTCGCTTTAGCCTCCGAGCGCTCTTTACAGATCAAAGCATCACGATTCGGGCCTCTGCAGGAGCGCTTACACACGAACATCCACCTCAATCTCTCGGTTGACCTTCTCCCATCCTGGGGGGTCGCGGGGGTCAGTGATATCACTCATTGTGAAAGCGAAGTGCACAGCTGCAGGGACTGGACAGGATCAGACAGCTGCTCCTGTGACTCACCGGCGAGCCCTTTCATCACGCTGCCTTAAAAGGAAGAATGTGTGTCTGCGTGTGTGTGCGTGTGTGCGCGCGAGTGGCTGAAAGTCTGCGAGCATGTGTGTGGATCAATGCTAGCGTGCGTAGATTCGTCATGAAAGTCAACCTCGCTAATCTTCTTAAGCCTTCAGAAATATTTGGAGACAACGTTATTCACCCTCTAAATTCAAGTCATTTGTGTAAACAGAATACAGTATTTTCCTTATTTGGATTTGCTTGACTTCATGTTACTAATAGGATCCCTGCTGTCATAAATACAAACATTACATACACAAAGACGACACAGAGACGGGGAGCCAGCGGAAACAGCCAGCCTGGCTCTGTCCAAAAGGCAATCAATCTAACTAATAGCGCCTCCAAAGCTAATTAACAAGCTGTGCTTTGAAGTGTACAATAATATTAATATTTATCATTTAATCATAACAGGATGCAGTCCACAGATCCTGCACAGCCACCTTGGCGACATGGAACAATCAAAAACCACCTCTTTTTTTTGCAAGCGTTGTGGGTGAGAGTACATTTTAAATAACTAAGCATGAATGTTGGACCAGGTGGATGAGTGAAGGTGTTGTAACAGCAGACGGAGAGACAAAGGAGGGGATGGAGGAAGGTGGTGGCTTCAGTCCCAGCTGCTGTGGTGTCTGTCGAGCTGCTTGAGAACAGCATGTGCTCTTTGTCCATGGTAAAAAGTCAGTGATTAAATTCTCCCAGAGACCTCGTATGAGTCAGACAGAGAGCATCTTGCCTCTGATGATACTTAGACAATGAAAAAGCGTTGCCGTTGCCACAGGAACACCTAAAATCTGAGGATTTTTTCAGGACGTAGGTCGAGAAAGTCCTGGCTGTTTACCATCATCTCCGTCCTCAGTCCTCCGGGGGTTTTTAATTGCGTCTCCTGTGTTGTCCCTCCCTCCGAGAGACAGCTCAGACAGTTGTTGACTTGTGTGAGCAAATCAAACACGCACACACTCAGAGAGAGAGAGAGAGAGAGTTCCCACTCTTTCCAGCCATCTTTTCCATGAGGCATGATTCACGCCACTCTTAGACGAAAAAAAAAAAAAACAGCAACAGACCTCCTTCTCATAGAGGAGAGCACACATGCACTCAGTCACCATCCTCCTGGCACCTGTCAGTAAACACACACACACACACACACACACACACACACACACACACACACAGTGTCGACTTTTCCATTGCTGGTAAGTGGGAGGAGAGAGGAATCAAGGTAACACAGGGACACTAATGTACTCACCGTCTTCTTGCTCAAGCTCCCAGTCTCCTGCTTTGTAATCAGGCAGGGAAACCCAGACAGGCTGCGCAGATCTTATCACAGTTCCCACAGATACAACACAGTTAAAGAATGCAACCAACAAAATGATTATATGTTCCCACAAACCTCGAACTAGACTAATAAACTGGCCGATGTTAGCTTGCTGCGGATACTGTATATCTGTGTTGGTGCATGCTGGTCAAAGAGATTAGTATCTCCATCGCATACAGTAGTTTGTCCACAAGAGAGCCCTCACAAGTGTGTGTTTTTGTTGTACCTGTGTTTAAAAGCATTGCTTTTCACTGATATGATTTTTTACACATAATTATTGATATCAGCGTGCGCCTCGCAAATCTAGCATCAGTCAGGCTGCGCTCTCAATCGTCATCTCGAGAAATATTCATCTAACTTCAGCTTTTATAATAAATAATTGAAGCAGAAAGTTAGAACGTGACAGTTAAAAACCTGACGTAATATTAAAATGTGACCAAAATGAGGTGGAACCATGAAGCGTACCCACCAAACAAGACCTTTGAGGCCATTTTGAAACCAGGAATCCTGTATGGAAATCATATTAGTGAGCTGTGCGGAGATGATCTTAATTAAGCAGCGCTTACCTCTACAGGGGTACGGCGCTGACGTGGTCCTGGACCGTGTTGCAATTTCCCTGCGTTTGTATGACCTCAGCTGTTCCCAGGATGCCGTGCGCCGCTGTTTTTTCCCTTGGCTGCAGAAGCTTCCTGCTCAGGCTGCCGTTTCCTCATGGAAAAGACTGTAACTGCATTCTGTGCGTGAGGACGGGTGTGCGTGTGTCAGCGTTTGAATGTGTGTGTTATACACTAATGTTGTCTTTCCTAGGGGTTGTTTTTCAGGAACACAAGAGATGCTCTGAGACTTTTTTTTTAGATGTAAGATTAACTCACTGGCTTTCAAATTTAGCCCACCAGCCAGACTCACCCCACAGCAGCGTATGAGGTCATGAACAGCTTCTCTTTTGTCCATCGTGTTGCATCTTTCTGACAGAGTCTATGGTGAAATGCAGTGGCGGCGTTACGTGTTCATGCATTCAGAAATACCTCTCATTAATGTTCAGTTAATGCAGCTCAGCTCCGCTTCGCTCTGCGTGCACGTCCGCAAAGGTGGCGCAGTATTTATTTTAGTTTAATTGTAACGCGCTCGCAGTTGAGAGCCTCATGTGGGTATATTGTTGTCGAGATGTCAGCTGTTTATCCAGCTAAATTTCACCACCCGCCAGAGACAACATTAGCAGGTGGCTGCCATGGTGACAGAGCGCTGTGTTTATCTGTTGCTGTGCGGGAGCGGGGGGGGGGGTGTTGTGTGTTTGGAAGGGCGGGGGGTGTCGGTGGGACTGAAAGCTGCGGTGGCTGGTGGCCAGAGAACGATAGATGGAATCCAGAGAGAGGGAAAGGCCAGCCCAAAATAAACGCATACAGAGCGGGCTGGCCAGGCACCACACACACCAGATAAGGAGGCAGTGTCCGTTTTATGATGGATCGTATGGCAATGTCTGAACCGCCCAGGGAAATGTGCCGATCACATGATCCGACAGGTGTTTTTTATCTTTCAGAAGTTCGATATCAGTATTAAATCTGACTTTGCCATGAATGTGGCAACTTACTAATGACATAACACAATAAAACCCACATTCACAAGTCGTTCCCACGTCAGTTCTTAAACCGTTATTCTGCTTGAAAGCGTTGATAATGACAGCGACAAACCGAGATTCACAGACCTCATAAAGCCGCATTGGAACATTGGACTGGCCTGCTTCCTCCTCGTGTTTGATGGTAGGATGAGATGGGATGCATAACTGCAATCTGTTGGCATGGTGATTAATTTGACAGGTCATTGCATCCTCATTAAGCTGTTTGTTTCTATAATATTCCCAGTGAGTAGGAGTTGAGCTGTAGGTGAAGACAAACAGGTTGCTGTTAGTCAGCGGTGCTGTGTTTGTGTTTCCTCTGTGGGAGATTCAGCCTGCATGCGACAACAGGCTCACACTCATCACACTTCTTGACCTCGTCTCCCCACAAAACTCTGAGATATTCTATTGTTCTCAAATTTAGCACGAAGCCATCAGACCAAATTTGCTTTTAGCTTTAGGATGAAATTCAAATTGTGAGTCTTCGACTAAAATCTGCTAATAAATTAAATTATCTGGCAATGCCAAAATTCGATGAAGGCGCAGACATCAATCAAAGGATGCTTTCGTTTTGTTTCATATTTTGATATTTTAGCTTATTTAGCCTACAAAGATCTGCTGGACATGGAAGATTTTAGCCAAAACTCTTCATTGCATGAAAGTCTAAATGCTGTTTCGGAGGCATTTCTACCCTGATGAGAATAACATTTAAAAAATAATCAATATGAAGACCCGTCTGCAGCAAATTCAGTGAGGAAGATGATGGCGCAGAGGATTTAATGTAAAGAGACGCACTGATATGCAGCACCTCTAATCCCTCAAGGGGTCACAGACATGCTGTTATGTGGAGAACATTCTTGGTGGTGCTGCTGATCACCGTGTGGATATCTGGTACCACGCTGACAGAGTCCCGTCAGCCAATACGGAAACAGGGTCGCTGCAGTGCTGAGTGATTGGCAGCTGTCAGCTGTACAGCAGCATAGTTTGTTATTTGAACAGTGATGTTGTGAAGTCACTGGAAAACCTTCTGGTGACTCTGCAGACCTTCATTCCCGAGTGGTAAAATAAAAGACTTGAGAGGAAGTTGAAGTGTAAACCCGGACAACTGGTTTTATAAAAGAGAAGCTTTCCTTCATTTCTCTATGTAGAACAGATAGTATGGCCTTATGTTGAGTCACACATGCAGATATATGTTTGACCACGTGTGAACTGTTGCACTGCGTTGCTGTATGTTATATGGCTGATTGGAAACTGCACTAACCACCAGGTCTTTCCAGTGAAATGAAAGCAATATTATAAATTATAGAACATCTATCATTTATAGTCATCTGTACATTTTCCGAAGATTTTTGTCCGTGCGATCACCTCGAGCTCATTTTTGTTAATTGTTAGATTTGGTTGAAAATCAGACCTTTTAGTCACAGGAAAGAAAGTGAGTGAGCTCAAGTTTTTATAGAGAAAATGTAGCAAAATGGCAGGAAATAAACCTGTGGTTAGAGGTAACAGCCTGCTGGCTTTAGTTTCAGTATGACTGTGGAGGTTCAGATAATAGAGATTTTAAGCCCCATAGTTTTATTCTTTGGCAAATAACACGTGTGACCACACCAGCCTATCCTCTTCTATTTCTAAGACTGTTTCTAAGAGGTGTAAAGTAACTGGGTGTATCCAGCAGGCGCTTGATTTTTGACATGTGACTGACGCCACTAGATGGCACTCATTAGCTACAAGCAGTGAAACGTTTTGGGCACTGAGTGTTTGGATGACACATTAGTCTGTTAAGTATCATGCTCATATTTTCATCTGGATTCCTCCCCCGAAGGCCATTAACTTCACTCTGTCAGGCTGATAATTTTCACATGGTAATAAATGAAATTCAATGATTTACATTTACCATACCAACAATCAGTTTAGCACCATTTCTGCTAATATTGTAATAAATGTCAAATTGGAAACGTTGTGCAGTTCACACATTGTCTTTCATTAATGTCATGCAGCTCTGGCTTAATTTGTTTTTCTTATCCTTTCTATTCTGCTCCCTCAGGACCAAGTGAAGCCTCCCAAGACGTCCAAAACCAAGACTGCAGAGACAGTCGTTGAAGGAAAAGCCGTGGAGGGCCTTGAGCAGATACCTGAGGAGGGACGAGAGGGACTCCCAGACAATGTCAATTCAGATGAAGAGGTGGAGATTGAGGAGATTATCGAGGAGTCTCGTACCAAGCGCCTCCAACGCACCACCAAGCAGCAAGTGGACAACATAAAGAAAGCCTTCTCCAAGGAGAAAATGGAGAAGACCAAGCTAAAGACCAAGGAGAACTTGGAGAAAACCAAGCAGAAAACCCGCGAGAACCTGGAGAAGACGAGACAGAGAACCCGTGACAACCTGGAGAAAACCAAGCACAGCCTGGAGAAGAAGATCGGCAAGCTCGGGACCCGTATGACCCCCAGCCAGGAGCGCAGGGTGAAGATGAAGAGCTCCAAAGACAAGGTGAAGAAGTCCCTCAGCCCCGACCACACGATGTACGCTCGCTCCAAGACCACTGTGTACCGCGTGCCCCCCTTCACCTTCCACGTCAAGAAGATCCGAGAAGGGGAGGAGGAGGTGCTGCAGAACACAGAGATGGTGGAGGTGACCGAGGCCGAGGGCCAGCCGGGAGGAGAGGAGAACGGGCTGGGTGTGCACGTGGAGGTGGAGGAAGGGGAGCTGGTGAGTGTAGACAGCCCGGAGATGGAGGCTCTGTTGGAGGTGACTGAGGACTCTCAGCTGGTCAGCGTGGAGCCAGACCACCTAAAGAAAGCCCAAAGTGAATAGAGCCTCCCAGCTCTGCAGGGCTGTGAAGGCAGAGAAAGAAGGAAGACGACGGGAACCGATTCTTGATGAAGAATGAGTCTAATCACAAGGACACAATGTTAGTCGTAGGGACTTTCAAGACATGATCACAATCTATGACATCTCGTTTGTTTTCTGATCTCTTTTTATTGTACCCAACAGGGATGACTTTCATATTTGCTCCTCTTTAGCATACAAATGAGAAAAACCACACAAAAACAAAGCTAGCTTTTGAAAGGTGCTGCAGGCTGGGCTGGTTATCTTACACTTGGATGTTTATTGTATCACTGTTTATTGTTGGTTTGGTAAATTGACATATAAGGCTATCAGAAAAAAAGGTATAAATAGTCTTTGCTGTTGAGATGGATTGTGTATTATATTTGCTATGTATGATATGCACCAGGTAAGGTAACAGGAGGTTGTTGGCAGGCAGGATTTCTGCTTTAATGGCTGTGCAAAACAAAACAAAAGTGAACAAGTGGGAAAAGATTTAGGCCAAGGGAAGAGATAAAGACATGAGGAGGCAGGAGGAGAGGTTTTCCTTGTCTTAAGAGTTTATAAAAACACCTGACATGCAAAAAGCGTCAGGACACAAAGCTTATTTACAGCAAGTCAGTCAGGCTTTGTGCCCGATGCCACAATACGATGTCTCTGAATTTAAATAATAGTTTAAATAACAATAACCATAAATGACTAATGAAAAATGAAAGTTTAATGTCTGCTACATTAAAACACTGAGAAATTCAACTAACTTGAGAGAATAAGACTTTGTTGAAAAGCAATAACCTGTATGGACATTTTTTGTGCTTTCATTAAAACAGATTATGAAGCCTTAAAAGAATCAGTAGTCCCCCACTGAGTGAGCTGCCATATGTGGGGAAATATCTCTAATTTCTTCTCTGTTCTTGCTTCTTAATTGGTCACTCATTGAAGATATAAGCTAGAATACAATGAAACTCTCAGAGCTGATGTCAG
Source organism: Chaetodon trifasciatus (assembly GCA_037975065.1). Classification (NCBI taxonomy): domain Eukaryota; kingdom Metazoa; phylum Chordata; class Actinopteri; order Chaetodontiformes; family Chaetodontidae; genus Chaetodon; species Chaetodon trifasciatus. The sequence continues at coordinate 2,290,775 of JBBMOE010000035.1, forward strand.
TGAAATTTCAGATGTAACCTTTGTGCAGTAGTTTGATGCATCTTCACCGTGCTATTTTTACTGCATCTGGACACGTTGTACTCACCGACGTGCACATAGAGGAGAAGAGAAACGACTGTGTCACCATGGTCACAGCTCATCACAGTGCGTTTCCACATCCCGATTAAATTTTGCCAAGGTAATTGCAGGCAGAGAAATGATGGTCTTAAGAGCAAGATGACAGTTTAATGACTGACTACGGAACACGATGCAAATACCGTCCTGATCTGTAGTGAGAAGTGAGCACGTTTCTGAGTTTTAGGAATGGCGTGGCACTTTGATAAATGTCAGAACAGTATGATGCGCTCCATGTACATTTTGCAGAAACCAGGTGCAAAAGTACACACTGACGCTGTTTGACCTTCATTCATAAATGAGGTTATCTTTGTTAGACAATCATGCAGGATTAGAGGAAGCCAAGACAGATGAATTGTAGCCTGACAATGTTCAGTCATTGACGAGCACAGGATCCAGACAGGAAGAAAGTACGCCTTCCATTTCCCTCCCTAAAGACTGTGTGATTTTGCGGTGGTGTAGGCACGCGGAGGCCCACCGTGTAGCACAGAACGCCATTAAAATAATCAATGGGCTGGGGAATGCAATTAAGGAGAGTGCTCCCTTTGAGCGCTGAGCAGGGTAGAGAACAGGGTGAAGGACAGAAAGAGGGATGTGTGTGTGTCTGAGGGTGTGTGTGCGATTGCAAAGAGTAAGTGTGCATACCATATGTATATCGACACTGACAGTTTATGTCAGCGTCAAGTGGAAATTTCATAAAGGAGCAAAGCGTTACCGGCTTGTGAAATCACATAGACTTCTAATTATTACAGAATCTTTTTTATAGTTTTTTTCTTTTTGACAAAGCTATCTTTACTGTCTAGCACATCAACCATTGACACACTTGTAAAATATTGGTCCCATTAAGTAGATAAAAAGTGTGTTTTTGCCACCATGTATATTTTGCCTTGTTTTGAGCTACTGCTTATTAAAACTTGGAACCACCCTGCAGTAAGTGTGAGTTGGGTCATGTTTTGCTCACATATCTGAAAAATGATCAGTTACACTGATGCATTGTGTAATTGTTCTTGGTGTTATTGATTCATGCTCCAATAATGAAGCTTGGCTTTTTTGTTGTTGTTTTTGTTGTGTTTAAGGCTTCTTTTGCCTATAAATAAAAGCTTACTGAATAATACATACTGGCTATTATTTTTATTTTCCTGAATTATATGAGCTTTTGTGTGTATAGCTGATTACACTATGAGTGTCAGCTGATGTATTTTGTTCTGTTTGTTGAATAATGATTAGGACAGGTCAATAATAAACAGCACTGGTGTTTTAAACTCTTGATGACGTCGACGTTGCCAGTAACTCAGATGACTTCCAGGCTGGCTGTTCTGTTAAAGTGCCCTTGCCCCCTCCGTAGCAAATGAGCGCGCGGGCCTTCTGTGACTTCCGCGCGCGGGGAGGGTGCGCTGGCGGGAACAGCGCAGTTGCGACAGCAGTAAACACGACTTTCTCAACCAACCTCACCGTAAGTCCCGCCTCTTTATCTTTGAATTTGTATTCTGATTGGCTACAGCAGAGACGGCGATTATTATTGGCTGTTATAAGTGTCAATAAAGTAGTTAATGGCGTTTGTCTGGCTGGAAGCACTGCAGTGTAGGAGATGGGCTCTCTGAGCAGGTCCTTACGTGCGTTGGAGAAGTGTTTCGCGTGTTGGCAGGATAAGCGACAGAGTTCCGACCTTTTTCCGTGTGTTCTCCACTTTTGTTCTCTAAATTTTTACAAAAGTCGCTACTGACCGTTACTGGCAGTTTTTTTCAGTCGAAAGAGTTAGAATTTTTTTACGGAGCAACTTTCTAAAGGAGTAACGTAACATCGAGCTAGGTAAGCGACTTTACCGACTTCTGCTTTTGGCGTTTATTTAACACGTTTTCTTGGACCTGGCTCGGGTTTGTTGTCATTATTATGTTATATCAGAGCACTGTGATGCACGGAGAGCTCTGCTATCCGCTACAGTACCGAACAATTGCAGCATTGTGATGAGGTTATAAGTTATTCATGCTGGAGAAACCATTCTGTGTTCAAGATGTTACGTAAGTTACGAAAGTGTTACTACATTTTATCTGCAGCTCTTTACGTCTGCTTGCCCCTCATAATATTGACCTTACCACCAAGACTCTCAGTCTTTGTTTCGTGAAATTATGTTTTGTTTCTGGATAGCCTAGTTTCACAATGGTCATAACGTTACAGACGTCAGGTGTCATTAAACCGGGCTAAACATTAACTCAAACCTCACCTGGATGCATGTTTGGACGGTCAAATTCAGGTAATTGTTGTGCTTTTGCCTTCGGATGTCACGCCCATCTCCATCCCCTCCGCGGGACAACATGTCTGCCACCGTGCACTGTGATTCAAACCCTCCAGGGATTTCCTGCCCAGATTTGAGGTGTATGGCAGAGGTCTTCAAAATGCCATCTTTACAGATGTGGAGTCACAGTGATGCAGGCCACCAGACTTCAATCCCGTTGACTGTGATCATTGTTGTCTGGCTGTTATGAAATGCATACATGAATAACACGCATGATAGCGGCTGCTTTTTGTTGTCACCTGTGTTTGCACATACCTTGAAATGAAAAGCTTCCTTGAGTGCTGCTTTCTTTGTGTGTTCAAGGAAAGACTTCCTGGAACATCAGTGACACGATTTCAGGAATCACATAGTGCTTTACTGTTGGTGCCAGGTGACCGCAGAGCATTGGAAACTGGACAAACAGCACACACCTGTCCGGCCTGGCAAACGTCTGGCAAAGGCTGCTCACATGCCATGAGTGTTAAAACTCAGACCATGTTAAAACTGTAGTGTTTAGGCCAAATCTTTACCTTGGCATTTGAATCAGTATTTGTAAAAGATCACCATCTTTCAGTCTGTCTCCAAGGCCTCAAATCATCTGATACAAACAGCCAGTGATTATGTGGCGTTACCTCAGTACCAAACATTGTTTAATATAGCTATGAGTCAATGATAAAGCAGCGTTGCGCCTCTTCCGTGGTCATTGATAATCCTGCGGCGAGCTCGCAGATGGACTTCAACATATGTCAGAGCAGTTGAGTCATTTGGTGTAGGTGGTGAGTTTAATGGTAACCCTGTAATTCAGTTGAAATACATGGAAAGACGTGATGAAGGTAGTGAAAAATAGAGTATACAGGAGAGGTCAGATTGTGCCAAAAGGTGTGTAAATTGCACTAAATGAGCCTCATGGGTCCTCTCTTTCCTTCTTAGTATGACAAATTAAATACCAGGGCAAGATACCGTCAACCCAAATTCGCCAGAAATGGAGAATAGAAACGACGATGAAAAGGAGAAAGAAATGCTTTTTGACAGTGACTCATTTCACATGCGCAGAAATTCACACCATGCAGATGCACCTTTTTCATGTATGTCAGGGAAAGAGGAACGGAGGTCTCATGAAAACCATCACATTTGATGGACTATTTCAGTTTTGCTTAAAAAAAAAAACCCTCACCCAGATGTTTGCTTGAAAAGAAGAGGCTTCTTTGGGAGGCTGAAGGGATTGAGGTGAAACTTAACATGTTTTTGTTTCAGGCTGACCTAAAGAGAAACTACATGATATTAATTCTTACACTCAGCAGATAATTCGGAATACCTGTACGATAATATACAGTCCATTAGAAGTTACTGTGCTGTTCCACGTTGGTCATTTGGAGTCCTTTACACTGTGTAATTAATAACCTTCATAATGGTTTTCAGTGAAGTGTGACAATGCCCTCACACCTAAATTGTTAATATTATGGATTACACCTGTGTTTCCTGTGCAGCTGTGTGTCAGAATCTTAAGTAAATGACATTTTTGGAAAGCCTCTAATGTTCCTTCTTGCTGACACCTTGAGATTAGAGTTGATTAACTCTTTTGTAATTACTGAGTCTGTGGTTAGTGATGGTGTTATATAGGATTGTATTACACTGAGAGGAGTTTCTGTTACTCTGTCCTCTCATGTCAATGAGTGGGTAAGACATCAAGTGTATACGTAGATGAATCAAAGAAGGAGTTTATCAAGTACAGTGTGAGTGATGCAGATGTTGAGTGCAAATTAAGGTACCTGTATGACCTTTTCACATGCTAACAGCACTGTGTTTGATATCTGTGCCTTCTGGCAGCAAGAGCGACATCTTCGCTCGTGGAAACAAAGAGCCGAGCCTGGTTTCTTGTCAAGAGCGTGTTTGAGTCATCAGTTACTGAGGAGCAGAGCTATGCTAAATGTCTGTTCTTATATCTAAATCCTGTGTACTGTACTGTGCTACACAGTATTGCGCAACCAAGTACTACTCTGACTTTGACTCAGACCTTTGATGATAATGCATTAATATGTAGAAGTTATGTAAGAGGCTTAAAGAGAGGCTTCAGTTGGTCATTTAATACAGATGCTCGAGGAGACAGATTTCTGCTGGCTGTACTGAGTGTCTGGTTATTGTTAGTGGACGGTCTCGAGCCCTCCAGGGACGAGTGTAGCCTGCTGTTGGTAAGATGAGAAGGCTAGCTGATCCCCAACAGCTGAGTTAGGATTAATGAGAGCATATTGTTCAAGTTGCATTGTGCTCATCTGAAAGTTGATATGAAGGAAATGAAAAAGTGCCAATCTTGTATTATGTCGAAGAATATGTTCCTGCAGTAGCGTTTCAACAGCTGAGAAAAGGAAGTGTGGTTTTCATTGTTTCTAGCGAACACAGCTGGGGCAAACCCTCGTTAAAAGAGCACAAATTCCTGTCCGCTCAGGGACTTGTCAGCTGTTCGTGTCGACCTATATTTCTTGGTTGAGACATAGTGTTTCCCTGAACAGGAAGTGACTGTGCTGAAGACGAGGCCTCCCAAGGGCCTCTCATGATTTTGAGAGAAAACCTTACATTTAGGTATTTCTTGCTGACCAGTGTGACAGTAATTCTGTTACGGCGTGTGACTTTGTTTTTTTTAATAAATACCAGTAAGTGCCATCCCAGAGACGTTCTCTAGGAATACTGCTTAATTTGTGTATTACCTCCATCTCTTGTGTGCAGGTTTCAGGAGGTGCGCGTCAGGATGGCTCAGTGGAACCAGTTGCAGCAGCTGGAGACCAGGTACCTGGAGCAGCTGTACCACCTGTACAGCGACAGCTTCCCCATGGAACTGCGGCAGTTCCTCGCACCCTGGATTGAGAGTCAGGACTGGTGAGGAAATCACTGAGTTCCTTTTGTTTCTCCTCTTTGATAACAAATGACATTAAATAGCTTTTATCCTCCTCTCCCTCCACACTGACAGCGGGCCATTCACCGTGACTTGTTGATGGCTTGCCACACAGACAGCTATTGTGTTTTATCATTCAGTGTTACGCTCTACCTTATCACGCCATCTTCTTCCCTCATGACACCACGGCAGAGATCTCATGCATGTTATGTATCACACACCACACCTTTTCTGTGCTGAGTGATGAAGTAGCAAAAGAGGTTATGTTTTCTGTTTTAGTGCGGATAGCCAATCTGGTATCATTTAGGCATCATTTCCACCAGCAGACAATCAACATGGTTGTCTATCAATGTGTATTTTTATGTATTTCACTCATATCCATAATTATCATTAGAAAGAAATATTCAAATTGCTCCCCTTGATAGTTTCCCAGGTATCTTGTGGGATACAGGATGTTTTGATGAAATCAAAAAAGCAGATGTGAAGGTGGAACTAGAAATAATCATATCCTGATTATCTTCTCCTTTACCAGGGCTTATGCTGCCAATAAAGAGTCGCACGCCACACTGGTGTTCCACAACCTCTTAGGGGAAATAGACCAGCAGTATAGCCGTTTCCTGCAGGAGAACAATGTCCTCTACCAGCATAACCTGCGTCGGATCAAACAGCATCTGCAGAGCAAGTACTTGGAGAAGCCGATGGACATCGCACGCATTGTCGCCCGCTGTCTGTGGGAGGAGCAGAGACTGCTGCAGACTGCCACCTCTGCTGCGCAGGTAGAGATGTGCTGCACTAACCTAGCTGTGGTATTCATATTATATGAAAGGGCTTCAGGTCATCAATGCACATGTACAAATCAAGTCACAAATGGGTCTTCACAATGGTTTTACACTCTGTTGCAGGATGGCCAGGCAGCCCATCCCACCGGCACAGTAGTGACAGAGAAGCAGCAGATCCTGGAGCACAACCTTCAAGACATCAGGAAGCGTGTGCAGGTTAGTTTCCATCACAGACTCGCTGCTTAAGAGCTTTAAGATGCAGTATGAAGAATCCTGAAGTCAAAATGAGTCTGTCTTGTCATAAATACATATATCGTTCTGTGTTTTCTTTTTCTTCAGGATATGGAACAGAAGATGAAAATGCTTGAGAACTTGCAGGATGACTTTGACTTCAATTACAAGACTTTGAAAAGCCAAGGAGGTACATTCAAATTCATATTTCTCAGCTTTAGCAGTGATCTTTAACTCACAGAAGAAGGCTCATTATTCGCTATAAATTGACTGAATCACATTTGATTGCTGTCCTGACGTGTCCTCCCTCTGTCCAGAGTTGTCCCAGGACCTAAACGGGAATAGCCAAGCAGCTGCTACCAGACAGAAGATGGCTCAGCTCGAGCAGATGCTGAGCGCCCTGGACCAGCTCAGGAGGGTGCGTGTCTATGCTTTGTCATGTTGTGAGTTAAGTCCGAAAAATGCGAGAGAGACTTAACAGTCATCATCTCGAGTGTTTTAAATGAAATCAACAAGATGATAATCGATAGCGTGATTAGCTCGGGGTTACTGACTCGCACAAATGGCTGAAGACACTTGGCCATGAAGTTGTCTGCCTTCAGATTAGAGGCCCCGCTGTCATCCATGCTGCCTTTAAATGCTAGACCACCAGGCCAGACTTATGTGTCTAATGTTTGCTGTGCTGGTTATCTTGTAGCAAATTGTGACAGAGATGGGAGGCTTGCTGACCGCCATGGATTATGTCCAGAAGAACCTGACAGATGAGGAGCTGGCAGACTGGAAGAGAAGGCAGCAAATTGCCTGTATTGGAGGTCCACCAAACATCTGCTTGGACCGCCTCGAAACATGGTAACCAGGGAAAGTTTAAGGAGTTTCCTAAATGTAATGGAAAGTAAAATGTGTGTTTTAAACTGATGAAAGCTTTGAGGAAATACTTTGGGCTGTGGGCTGCACTGAAACATAGTTAAAAATATCTTTTGGCCACAAATCGTCAAGAAATGGCTTCTAACTGTAAGAAATGCAGCACTGTTTTCTCTGCTCTACTTATCGTTTTGCCGATCTCCATTCATCTATACCGACATCAGCCCAAATGTGTCTGCGGTCATGTTCCCAGCCACAATTATTCTCAGGTCAGTTTGCCAGCAGAGGCAGGTTTCATCGATAACCTGAACTGGGTTTCATTTTCTGACCAGGATCACATCTTTGGCTGAGTCGCAGCTCCAGATTCGACAGCAGATCAAGAAGCTGGAGGAGCTTCAGCAGAAGGTGTCCTACAAAGGAGACCCAATCATCCAGCACCGGCCCGCCCTGGAGGAGAAGATCGTGGACTTGTTCAGAAACCTGATGAAGAGGTACTACATGCGACAAATCTTCATCTTAGTTTGCAAAGTGACAGAGAGCTGTCAAATTGATTGCACTGCAGATGTGTTTGTAATGTCCAGTTAGATATATGTTTACTATGCATGCCTTGAACAGATTCAGAGCGCAGAATTAAACTCACTCATGATACAGAGCTTTCAGTCTTTAGGAAGTGTGATGACATCTGAGCCTCTGAACGAGGACTGGGATGCCTCTAAAAGCTGCAGATCATTAGCGAAGGGACCTTTGACCTTAGGTTTTCCTCACCAGATGTTGTTCTGATGTTTGCTGGATTTCTTTCTCTGAAACTTGATCCCCTCTGTCTTCTAGTGCTTTTGTGGTGGAGAGACAGCCGTGCATGCCCATGCATCCAGACAGACCTCTGGTCATAAAGACAGGAGTGCAGTTCACAAATAAAGTCAGGTAAGACGCAGCACACCTCAGATGCAACGAACATCATTTTATACGTTTCAGTGGCAGCATTTTATAGGTGCCTTTTGATGGAGCATTATTTGATATCCTGATGAATTTTGCTGACTGTCGTATTTCTCTTATTTTTCCAGGTTACTGGTAAAGTTTCCTGAACTCAATTACCAGCTGAAAATTAAAGTTTGCATTGACAAGTGAGTTTGTTTGGATGTGGAGGTTTTAACATTTCTATTAAGTCTTTATCAGACTCTGACTTTGCTTGAAGACCATAGGAGAAATTACTGATTTTAACTGTTTATTTTTTAGGGAATCTGGAGATGTGGCTGCAATTCGAGGGTAAGATTTCAAAAACACCTTTTCAAGCCTGAGCACTTTCTGTTTATCATTCCAGAAAAGAGTCTCACTTTCTGCTGTTCCTCGGTTTTCTTAGGTCACGAAAGTTTAACATCCTCGGCACCAACACAAAAGTTATGAACATGGAGGAATCCAACAATGGCAGCCTGTCAGCAGAGTTTAAACACTTGGTGAGTTATAGAAGCGAAGCTGGTTGACAGAGTCAAAGTTCTTCACTAAAAGCCCGCTATGGAGCGCTGACTTCCTGTTTGTTACAGACCCTGAGAGAACAGAGGTGTGGTAATGGTGGCCGGACCAATAGTGACGTAAGTGCTATTTCTGACTTTTGGTGGGATGCTGTAGTTTAATGCTCAAATTGCTTGCGTAGGTACTTTTCCGTGTGCAAGGATGATAATTTTTGTTTTAACTTGACCTTTGATGCTTTTATACACAAGAGGTCTGAATATTCTGCTTTCTCCAGGCCTCTCTGATCGTCACAGAGGAGCTCCATCTTATCACTTTTGAGACAGAAGTCTATCACCAAGGCCTGAAGATAGATCTGGAGGTCAGTATCGTGTCTCTGTGCCACAAACCTTTTCAGTTTACCTTTCATGTTACACCAGACATCAACAAAACTGTATGGCAACCCATGCAAAGTAAGTCACCAGACGAATGAGTCATTAACAAAGTCCTCCTCCTCCGGAGACTCTCGCCAACCTGGCGTCAGAGTGATCTGTCAAAGATAGACCTCTGAAAAACTGAATATTTTTAGTTTGATTTGTACAACTTTCCCCAATAGTCTGTGGGTGAGAAACATGTTTCCTTGAACGTGCAGACACTCGGGTCTCATAGTAGTACGTTATGACCAAGTTAAGTCTCATGTCTAACATATCATGCATTGTGTGTTTCCTCTAACCTCCTACGTACCCCATCCATAGATGTCGAAGAGAGTCAAAATGCAACAAGCTGTGTCGCTGTCAAAGCAGCTTCCACAGCGTCTGTAACATAATCATGTTTATCTTTCATGGCAAAACAAAGGTCTCCTTCTGACAGATGCTATTTGTTTCACTTCATTATTATTATTATTATTTCATTTGGGTGAATCAGATCATTCTTTCATGAGCCGCACATCTTGTGTTGGGGTGTTACATCTGCGTGGGGTTGCTGGATGAGGGACAACCCCTTCGCATCAAAATATCCTGTGCTAAGAACAGCAGCGTGCTCTCTAGGTGTAAGAGCAGTAACAACGAGAGTACGTCCTGAGAAAGTCTTGTAATGAGACAGCGTGCTGAAATAGAAGCAGGAGCATTTTCGCGTCGTATTGCGAGAGTAAATGTCAACAAGAGAAGACGCTGAAAAACATACTGAAATGAATGTTTTCCTCCATTTGTGCAGACTCATTCCCTGCCTGTGGTGGTCATTTCAAACATCTGCCAGATGCCCAACGCCTGGGCCTCCATCCTGTGGTACAACATGCTGACTAACCACCCGAAGGTAAGACAGCACCCTCTGGTGGACAGGGACTGAAATCTGCCGTTTGCAGTGGAAAAAATGAGTTGTTTTTAAAACCCGGGTGTCTCTGCACAGAATGTGAACTTCTTCACCAAACCCCCAGTGGGGACGTGGGATCAGGTCGCTGAGGTGCTAAGCTGGCAGTTTTCCTCCACCACCAAGAGAGGCCTGACCATTGAGCAGCTCACCACACTGGCTGAGAAATTACTAGGTGAGGTGGCGTGCCTAAAAGTGTCCAGAAATGTTTATCTTTGCACCGTGCCATGTATTGATGAGGGATGTCATTCTGTAATTGTCCAATCCAGGGCCTTGTGTCAACTACTCTGGCTGCCAGATCACTTGGGCCAAGTTCTGTAAGGTACTGCCAAACACACGTGGTCGCACGGTTCCGTCTGCCATCTTTCCATTGTACTGCTTCGATGCGAGTTATTTTTCTCCTTCCTCCTCTCAGGAAAACATGGCTGGCAAAGGCTTTTCCTTCTGGGTGTGGCTGGACAACATCATTGACCTGGTGAAGAAGTATATCCTGGCCCTGTGGAATGAAGGGTGAGAGGTCGTCCTTTGTTTGTTTGCTCAGTCAAGTCCCCGAGCGTTCTTTCGCCCGTCAACTGCAACGATTTTAAAATAGAGTTGGCATTTTAAAACCCGGCATCTATTTATGTGACTTCCTGTTGCTCTCCTAAAGGTATATCATGGGCTTTATCAGTAAGGAGAGGGAGAGGGCTCTTCTCAGTCCAAAGCCGCCTGGCACTTTCCTGCTGCGCTTCAGTGAGAGCAGCAAGGAGGGCGGCATTACATTTACATGGGTGGAGAAAGACATCAGCGGTGAGTATTTTTGGACTTCTTCTTCTACTGTTCCCAGGTTATTTTCTCTCCTGACGCTGAGCTTCCTCGGGTGTTGTTATAGGAAAGACGCAGATCCAGTCGGTGGAGCCGTACACCAAGCAGCAGCTCAACAGCATGTCTTTCGCCGACATCATCATGGGCTACAAGATTATGGATGCCACCAACATCCTGGTTTCACCTCTCGTGTACCTCTACCCTGAAATCCCCAAAGAGGAAGCTTTTGGGAAGTACTGCAGACCGGAAGCAGCTCCTGAACCTGAGATGGGAGACCCTACGGGCAGTAAGTCACTGCCTTGTTTGTTAAGCAATCTGTGCAGTTGAAGAGGAACAGCACATACTGCTTTGCATGCATGTTATTTCTTGCACTTTTCAATGCCGTCAGTAGTTTTTTGTGCTAACATTTTCTTTTCCCTGACAGCTATTCAGCCATACTTGAAGACAAAGTTCATCTGCGTTACCCCGTAAGTATCTCCCACTTCTCCCTTGTCTTAAAGTATTTACGGGAAGATCTCATGCCACCAAATGACCTCCACTTATGTTCGCCTTTATCACTAGCTGTTAATGTTTCTTTTCGCAAAGACAAGAAATCCTTTCTTAATGTTCCTGCACTTCCTTTTTTGAGTTTTTTTTTTTTATATATGTTGCCAAATGTCCAAAGAAAAGAGAACAAAACCGTTTTCACTCGCACTGTGAGTCATCAGCGTTACTGGAGGAACCATCAGCCTGAACCCAGATCTGTACATCTAGATTCAGTTTAGACAGACTGCAGTTCACACCTGGCAAAAAATGTGGTTTCAGACTTTAAGCAGTATGCTTTAGTTTTACTTCTATTTTGACATTTCTGAATGCTAAGTGTGAACACAGCCAAAATGGCAAAAAGAATCTAATTAGCAGCAAAGCAAAAATGTGACCTCTGAAATGCAGTGTATGATGTGTACAAATGAGTGCAGACCCATTAACAGAGGAAGAACGAAGAATGAAATTTTAACATTAGATATTTACAACTAACGTGTCAGAAATACTGAACGCAGCAAAATGAAACACGGACTCTGAGTTCACGTTTCATTACCAGCCGAGCATCGTGATGTGACAGTGCGAGGTCGACTGAGGTCAGAGGAGTGTGTGCGCAGGCCAGGCAGCCATGTGTGCTTTGGTTGGTCGTGGGTTTGATGGCGTTGTGAGGTTTGCTCAGTGAGATCCTGACCTGTCTCCGTAGGTGTCCCTCCGTGTTCATGGACTTGCCGGACAGTGAGCTGCTTGGGAACGGATTCCCAGGGTAGGCGCTCGGGGGGAGGTGGCATGTAGGGCTGTGTGTGCATCTTGTCACTTTGTTTGTATGTTTGATGGGTGGGCTTCAGGGATATTGGTGCAGCACCCCCCACATGCATACTGTAATTCCTATTCGTTTCCAACTCATCGCCACTTTTCCTGGCGCTAATACGAGAGAGCATCTCCCCACCATTCCTCAGTTTGTCATTTGGTTGGTTGTCACACTCCCAGACATTTGTGTCATAATTCCTCAACCAAATCCATCTGTATGGATTCAACAGTCCAGAGTATTTCTGCTAGGGTTACTTGAGGGAAAACTGATGAGAGATTTCAGATAACAGTAGCGCTATCAATGAAAATCATGTGAAAAGGCAAAAGCATGTCAGTTTGAACAAAGACGGACACAAAAGAAAAGACAATTGTGCTTTGTTAAACCTGACAAATGGTCTGTTCCATCCACTTAATCCACTGTGCTAACCAGCTGTTGTCACACTGACTGCGGAGTAGCTTTCATTAACAAGTGTTAACCATAAATGCATTTGTGTTAGTGTGCTCAGCACTGCCTAAAACAGAAGTGAGAAACAGTATGCAACACGCTCAGCATCTGCCCAGTTTCGTTTCTAATGGATTTTGCTGTTCAGATCTAAATTATTCTCAGTATTTTAACACAGATGCATCCCATTTTTCATCTGCTCTCCTTCTTGGCCTTTACTTTGCACACCGACACGAATGCTGAATTACCGTCCTGTGATGAGACTCATTAACCACTCTTGTGCATTAAACAATGCAGCCAATCACAGCCTGTTTGACTTGTGGTAGCCCTGCGGTCAGTGCGATGAACACGAACACTGACGTACACAAGTTAAGGGGTGACTAATAGCTCATCACTTGTGGTTGTGTGCCACAACAACAGCGTTGTCACTTTAGTTATGTTGAAAGTATGTTGACTAACACAAACAGCATCACAGGTATCCATGTGTGTGTGTGTGCGTGTGTGTGAGCGGCAGTGAGCGTTTCAGTTTGTAAAATGACGTTTTTCCTCTTTTTGTTTTTTCACAGCACAAACTCTGGAAACACCAGCGACTTGTTCCCCATGTCGCCTCGCACCCTCGACTCCCTGATGCACAATGAAGCTGAAGCGAATCCGGGACATTTGGGTGAGTCACAAACACACATGGTGTACACACACACACACATATTTGAACTTTCATAGGCGCCCACTGACGCAGTGATTTCCTGATACTGTGCCCTGTAACCTTAACCAACACCACAAGAAATGTCTTCACCATTACCTCAAACTGGTCCTCACAAAGATAGAAGAAGAAACACACACATACACTGCAGGACTGAACTGATAAGTGATTTTAAAAGCTTGTGTTTGCATTCCTTCCACAGATTCACTCACTCTGGACATGGACGTAGCCTCGCCAATGTGAAGACATTTGTGTCTTGGTTTTCGTTCTTCCTCTGTGGGGATTTGATCGTCGCAGAGGATCCAGTGATTTCCTTCTCCTCCTGTACAAACAGTCCGCCTGTACAGTTTGGTTCCTAGCCCAGTGTAAAACTGACTCACGTTCACGCCACAGGGAATTGGATGATGCTCTTTTAAAAAAACAAAACAAAAAAAAGCCTTTCGACTGTCCACCTGTAGCTCCGTGTGTCAGCCTGTCCTCTCACACTGACCGGGTGCCTCTGAAGCAGCGTCCTGCTCCCATCCTGTACTTTCCCGTCTTGGTAGTCGTCCTCTGTACCTTTCACTATCTCGAATTGTATTTTTTGAAAACATTGTATTTTTGTGTTGTCCTCTTTTAAAATGGTTATGAATTCACGTGTTTTCTCTGAATAAGAAGATGTAACGAGAGTAATTATTGTATAAGCTACGCCGCTTTGGAATTGTGCTTTGACCAGTTTTATGCATTTAGTGGTCTTTTTAAATGTGTTTTGTCGCGTTTGTAATCCCTGCCAAATGTAATGTCACGTGTTCCACAATACATCTGTTGCACTTGAACTAGTTTGTTTCAGTATGGTTTTTGCCCAAAATGGAGTATTTCTTCTCTTTCTCGCAGACGTCTGAAGTGTTAGAAGCTGTCGAGAGAGGACAAAGAATTTAAAACGCCTCTGAGGTTATCTTCCCGTAAGCGCTTTCCCCTTCTGGCGTTGTGAGAAATTACGTGACCTGACCTGTAGAAGTGGTGCTCTGGTAACAGCTTTCTTTGTCACTGCCACTTAAATATTGTAATTTGTCATCATGTGAATTGCACTTGCTTTTGAAATGAGCAGTTTTGATATTTTTGTTGCGTCTGAATTCGACTATGATCAGATATGTGACGTAAATCCTTTCATGAATTTACTTTAGGGCAAACTTGCTATCAAATTAACCATGGACGTTTGAAGAAAGATATCACTCTAACAGAGTGTACACTTTAAGGTGTGTAGCGGTTGAACCTTTCATACGGTTGAGCAAACCCCGTCAGTTGAGTTTCACATTTGTTTGTCTGTCATGCCGTGAAATGTCACGAGGTTTCTGTAAAATATTCTGTAACTATTCATTGTTTGACAGAAGGCAATAAAAAGTTAGCACTCTAAGTAGTCTAATAATGTATTGGGGTATTATTGACTTGCAAGAAATGTATACAAATATGTGCAAATTTAAATTATTCAGCAGCACCTGAAGATGTCCACATTGTACACAGCATCATGTCGCTACTTTAACAGGAAGATGTGCAAATTATTGTTGAAAATATAGCAGGTGGGCAACATCTGCAAGGACCAAATATTAATAAATTAATATATAGCTTGTTGAAAACCAGTTCTGGCTGAGCTTTATGCACCGCAGTGGTGCGAAGGACAAATTAAGATTCAAAGTGATGGAAGGAAGTGAAGCAGTCTCTGCAAGCTGGGTCAGAAATGATCTAATTTTAAAGTTATGTGCAAAAGAGCAAACTTCACACAATCACACGCTTCAGACATCACGCCGAACATTGTCTGTTTCTCGTTTCTGTATCATTAAGTGATTAATATATCGATTCATGTGCGGTCAGAGTACGCTGCTTTTCCTGTGTGAATGGACAGCTGGTCCTGCGTGTTGCAGATAAAAGCAGAAGAAGACATCGATGATGAGTAAAGAGCAGATATCAGATCAAACGATGCTGGATGAGGACATCGCCGTCTCTGATGCAGTCTGGATGCTGTGATGCTGCCAAACGAGCAAGTTTTTGAGTCCTCGCAGATGAAGAAACAGACATTAGTCTTCTGATCTAGCCAGAGGAAATCCGAAACGGCTTTTATTGGAGTTCATTCTGCTGGTAAAAGGCAGATAACATCACCTTTATAGGGCCTGGGAGGACCAGAATCGGGAGAGAGTTCACTGGAAATGTGCTGAGATGTGTTAATGCAGATGGGAAAGAACAGAGCATGAACAAAGAGGAACTCCAAAAATTTAAGACAAGCACTAAAGCAAAATGTGATAAATAATATGCAAGCAATAAACTAAAGGGCTTCTGCTGGTCTGGCCCTTCCTGCTGGGGGGAACAGGGATGAGGTGTGATGCAGGGAAATTTGTTTTAGATGCACTGTAAAATAAAAAAAAGAAGATAAACATGTTGGTGGGGTGTGTTATTGCTGCTTTTGTGAAAGGCAGCACCAGATGACTTTTGACGGTTCCTTCCACAGTAAAGATATACATCAAATGTACAGTAAGAGCTGATCCGTCATCACACTTCCCTATTTTCATTTCTCTTTCTGCCTCTGATGACTGATCTCTCAACACAGGCTGGCTGGACTTCCCTGACTGGAAACCCCGTGTTTGCCTGTTTGCAGCTCCACTACATCTTCTGCTCTAACGCTGGTGCGATCAGCCGCACCGTTTTTGGATTCCCACGGGTCCTTCGACAGCTGAGAAGAAGCAGCTAAACAAACAGAGGCAATGAGGAAGCAGTTTGTGCATCACTCGGCCTCTGCCGCCGCGCTCATGTGTGGCTTGTTTGTTGTTTGTGTGTGTGGTAGGAAATGAACGCGGCCTGGTTTGAGGAGATGGGGGGGGGGATGCACAGCTATTACCGTCAGCAGCTGCTGACTCAGCTGTGTGAGGAAGCAACTGTCACCCTTCAGCTCCACGGATCCACAGCTGATCAATCAGAAGGATCGATGATGCTCCGACAGGCTGCAGTGGTGTGTGTGTGTGTGCGCGCGCGCGTTTGTGTGTGTTTGAGAGAGAGGCTGCTGATATAAATGATGGATTTTTTTTTTTTTTTTAGAACTTTTTATTTAGATTTTTCTTTTTTCCCCCCCTAAACGTTGAACTGTATCTGAGACCAGATCAGTGATGTAAAATTAAAATAAAATTAAAATAAAATAAAACATTTCCCATACCTAGATATTGCTGCATATGATGCAAATGTATATCAAATATACAGTACACAGTGTAGTAATAAGGAAAAACAAACAGGATGAACAAATAGACAAAGATAAATAAGTAAATAAATGGATAACTAAATAATAAAGAAATGAATAAATGATAGGATAATAAAAAAAAAGGAGGAGAAAAAGGGTAAATTCACATCGCGTCAGGGTCCATTATAAATGATGCCTTTTTGACATGTGGATGTGGGAAAATGATGTCATTTATTTGCAGCGTGACAGGAGACTTTTCAGACTTCTCAGTCAGCAGCAACATTCAGGACAAACGCTGGACTTTTATTACACGCAGACTCGCTGCAACAGAAACGCGTTTTGAGCCAATCCAAATCATTTTCCTGCAGAGGAAAACGCTCTCAGCTGCACTCATCTGACAGACTGCTTTCATGCGTTGCAGATAATGTTTTTCCACTGAGTTTGATAAACTCGTGTGACAGTATGTTACAGTCAGATTTTAGAATGAACCACATTGAGACAGTGCTCATACATGAACACATGAATATTCAGAGTCCACACATCACATGAAAGGGATCACATGTCACAATGTACTCTTTTATTATTCAACCAAACCTTGGTGCGCAGCTGTTGGTGCCTCTGTAGCTCCCAGGTGGCAGAAATACAACAAACCAAGGTTAACTTCTATTCTTCAGCAGTTAACAAACGTTCATGGTGTCTGTTTCTCGTTTCTGTGTATTTTGCTTTGTCTCGAGCAGCAACATGTGGCTCTTTATACGCTGCATGTGCCTCAGGCGCACATTATCCTTTAATTAATTTGGCAGGTTTAGTCCCTGCCGCCTCGTCCTTTCGTCCTCCTCCTCCTCCTCCTCTCTCTGTGTGAATTAATCTATCTAAAGGGAGTTTATACATATGGTGTGTAAACCCAGCTATGCCACAAATGCACATTTCCCCCCTGTGTGACTTTTTTATGACTTATGAATTCTTCTTTCACATGAACATCAGTCGCACGACAGATGACATACGACACTTTCTATTTCAAACCAACTCAAACCCCCACCCCCACCCCGAGCACGGACACAGGAGGCGGGGGTCCACCGTGAAACACCTCCATCCGACATCTCAGTTCAACTCACTTTTGTACCAGACGGCGTCGCTCTCCTCCAGACTGAGGGCTGCTGATTCGGGCGCGACGCACCGAGTCGGATCGCGGATTTGCTCACCAGTAGATTAGACTTAATCTAATCAAGCGGCCCGCTTCTGACCATGTGCAGAACCGCTTTGATCACAGCGAGTCAGAGAAAAGTGAGTTTAATGACCTGCGCCACGGTCAGTTTAATTAATTGAATTACTTAATGAATGAATCTACAGGCAGTTTATTCTTTTAATATTGTTGTTGTTGTGATTTAGCTTTATTCTATATTCTTAAGTTATTTTGTATTTATATATGTTTGGGAATTTGTGTGGTGCTGCAGAAAATGAAGTCCCTCAAAATCAAAACACGTACAGATGATATTGATCATATCAGACAGTGTGCGCAGATGTTAGACGAATAAATGAAAATAATACAGAAATAATGTAAAATATATTTATAACAACACAGCAAATGATGATAGCTTTCATGTGTCTCTTGTTGTTATTGTCACCTCTTTGCCTGAAAGAAGCGTTTGTCCAAATCGATCATCAGCAGGACAGAAATCAGCAGAAACATGTTGAACCCTCGCAGACATACATGAACCACCGGAAGTGGGCGGTTTGACAGAGAGAGAGAGAGAGAGAGAGAGAGGGAGAGAGAGAGAGAGAGAGAGAGAGAGAGAGCAGTGAACTGTGAAGCGAACTGTTGGAAACTAGGCGACTCACTCACTGACAGACTGAGAGATTGTTGTCGGAGGTCGCTCACGTCGCCGCAGCCTCTGCGCGCATTTTATGAGAACGCACAGCAGCCGGAGTCGCTCCGCGGAGGTGAGTCTGACACTTTGACGCCTTTTCCACGGCGTGTTTTTGTCCGAAGGACTTGAGCGTCCTCGCCTCGTCCCACTGGCTGTCCCCGTTGCGAAACAACACTGACAGCGCTTTGTAAACAAACGGCGAGCGCGGCACCGCTCGTCCGTCTGCGGACGCGACACGCGGACAACTTAGACGCGTGAAATAACGTTTCTGCTGGGTTTGCTCCTGCGGTAGTTTTCACCTTTTTCGCGCTGCTGAATCAACAGGCAGGTCTCCCGTGCTGTTTTCTAGAATAACCTCCGCGGGCTGACAGCGTGGCTCTGGTGCCAGTGAGTTGACTGTCACCTTGTCGCATGTGACTGCTGTCATGATACCACAAGGACAGGCTTAGATCCGCGTTTCTAAACTGTAGGCTAAGTTTTTCTGTGCAGGGGCAAAGCCTGCTCCCAGCCATGCACGACACCAGTGCAACCTACATGAGGCGTGAAGTCTGAGCCGGGGTGAAATAAGACCACGAAGATAACTCGCGGCAGCACACACACACACACACACACACACACACACACACACACACACTTTTCACAGGCTTTGGCTGGAATAAGGCTACACAGCGCTGATAATGGTGTAATGGTCGTGCTTCAATAGGCTGACAGGTGAAAGCCTGCCTGAGAGCTTTTGTTCAGTGACGGTCTTTGACATCCTGCTGCATTCAAGTGCAGTCTGGAGCTACATTGATCGAGCATTTCCACCTTGTGGAAATTGCTTTTACTTCTCATGGAAGACGGAAATCATTTGCCTGACTGCTGTGGTTACTCACGGATGAAGGCTCAACATGCAGACACACAAGTTCATGACACTGATGCATGACTGAGTGTAAAGTACCCAGCAGGTTATTAGTTTCACCAAAATAAAATAGCCTACTTCTTGTATTATATATGGGTACTTCTACTTAGTAGGACCAATGACGTTTTATTCAAGTAAAGCTATTTTTACATGACTGATTGGTATGTTACAATTACTAGATATCTTTATATCTTAGTAACATGATGCAGTTTACGTGGATGATATGCCTATTCTTCAGAAAAAGAGGTTAAAAACTACCATAAAGTGCAGTACAGTCTCTTAGTATTAACAGTATAATCAGATCACAAATACAGAAGCAGTCCCTGTGGCAATATTTCAGATTTCCATAAACCAAATTACAAAAAGACCACTATAATCTCAGCACTACAGCGCCTGTAGGAACACAGTCGCAGCCTTTATAGTCATTTTACACTCCGTGTGGCCTGAGAAGAAGAAGAAATGTCTTTCTCTGGAGAAACTTGGGCTTGTAGGCTCCCATAAATGCCAGCTCTGTTCATACGCCCATTGTTATGTTCTCACAAGTAAGTTTGGTCGTTCGGGTTCAGGTCTTTGCCGTTCATTTTAGCTCTCCTAAGTGTGCGCTGCTGTAAAACAGGGGCGTCATTGTTTTGTTCCACACTGACCTGTTGATTCGTGGGCTGGAAAGGAGAAGGATGGTTCACAAAGGTCAACGCAAAGCTGACTGTCAGAGCCGTAACGCACGAATGAATCAATCAATTCGGAATCGAGACCCCGGTGTTTGTGCTTACAAGCAGAATTGAAATGTCAGTGGTGCTTTGGTGTCTCTGCGTCATTTCCAAGAATACCCTGTGCTGCGTGTGTGTGTATTTGCATGCAGATGTACTCACCTGCAGTATATCACCTTCCCGACGAACATCCCTTGACAGTGTTGGAGGTTGAGTCGGTCCAATAAGACTTTGTGTGTTTTCCTTTGGACAAACCCGAAAAACGTCTCCTGGAGTCCTGCAGTCAAGCCGCCATTGACTTTGGCTCCCAGTGATTGGGAATGTTGTGATAATGTCCCCTCCTGAAGCTGCAGCTTGAGGCTGAGCTCTGTGACTGCTCTCTGGGTCCTTCCTCAGCAATGGGAACGGTTAGTTTGCCGACTCCTTGATTTGAAAACCGACAACAGTTTTGATAGTTGATTCATCATTTTGTCGCTGAGAAGTTGCAGCTGGGATTTTTGATATTTTCTAGACTGATTTTCAGCCTCTTAATGAATGATTCAAGGCTCTTCCTCCTCGACAGAACCCTTTCTATCTTCTCTTGTGTTCATCATTTCTGCACATCTGCTCTCTCAGTCAATAAACCATTTCAGTCAAGCTGCAATCTGCAGGAAATAATGGTCAATGCCTTTTTGCATTTAACCCTGTTGGCAAGCACCGTGTTACCCTGTATGCTCCCTCGCTCTCTGCAGGGAGGGTTTTCCCAGGTTTCTGTGAAAACGAGGGTGTTTTTGGGTTGGCGAGGGAACATGGCACGCTGGTCAGGCATGAATTGGCTGGCACACTGTGTCCCTGACAGAAAGACCCAGATGCAGGAGTAGCGGCAGCAGGGGAGACAGGGGAGCCCAGTGTTTCACTGTGCCATGTGCTCCCAGCATGGCATGTCCTTAAGCTTGCCTGTGCTTCTCACTTTTTGGCTTCCCGCTGCCAGACAAGTGTAGAGTTCAGCAAGGCTGCAAAGGCCAGTGAGAAAATTTGAGTACTATAAGTAGGGGGGGGGGGGGGGGTAGTTAGTTGGGAAGGAAAGCAAAGGAGACATGTTCTCAGCATTGACATCATGAGTAGCTGGAAGTGAGCCGATTAGAGCAGTGGTTTTGATCTGACTGAGCATGAGTCAAAGGTGTCCGAATCACTTATGCACTAATGACTGTGCTGAGCATGGGGCTTCTTGTGGTCTGAACAGAGGAGGAGAGGAAGGACACATGAAAGATAAAAGGAATCGGATGAATTTCCTTTGCTTGTGATCCAATTCTTGGGTGAAAATGTCACATGAATAATGTAACATAAAGCGTGGAAGACAAACAGGGGGATGAGGGGAGATTCAGAGTGAAAGAGAAAGGGAAACACGTTCAAAGGGAAGTGATAAGGAAGCATGTGGTGACATGTACCCTAACCTCCTCCCCCTTTCAGTTGGGCTAACGCTAATCCACTGGTCACGTGACCATGAGCTTTTAGCCTGGTCTAGGCCAGTAGCACTCTGATCCATCTGTCGAATAGCGTTGCTGATTGTTGGCATCCACAGCGTGAACTCCTGTCCCATGATCACTGCGCCACACAAGACTAAAATTTGATTGCTATAAGCTATGTACTTCTGCAGGTCCAATCAGCAGTTTCATTTCCTCTCAGCGTCACTGTCTTTCCCTTTATTCTCCTCAAATCTCTCTCTTTGTCTAACTTTCACTGAATTCCTCTTCAGTCAGTGCAGTGGGTAAGAGAGAGGAGGATGACAGTCAACCCTTCCAGACCCTGAGAAGCATGATAAGGCCTCGGGTTATTATCTCAGTGACACAACAACAATTTATAGCCAAAACACTCCATGGTTAGTTTGCATTAAACCATGTGAAGGAAGTCACAAATCAGGAGAGGAAATATATGCTTGAATTCCCATCAGTGCTTCTAAGACTGCTTCCCTTTCTGTTACTGCAAAGTTTCAGTTGTGTAAAGAGACAGAGGTCAGCCCAGAATAGGCTTAGAATGGATATACTGTATTCGGTCTGGAGTAATCATTTTCTCTTCTTTGCACAATACCCCCGTGCAAGCCTAAACACACAGGAGCAAAACGCTGTCGCAACTTGCTGCCGTGGCACCACAGCGCCGAGGCTCTCAGTAGCACACTTTCTTTCATGTCTGCAGGCCACTTTGCATTGATCACATGCAGATATGAAAAATCTGCATATCTTGTCGATTCAAACTCGGCATTCACACGCTCACTCTGTTGTTAAGTGTACGGCAAATTATGTCGCAAGTCTTGAATAACATCTCTCATCCTGCAGCTTGATCCAAGTTGTTACCCCAGTAGGGACACACGCCCAGCTGAGGGTCGGCAGCTCCACGGTTAGCGAAAGCCACCGGCTTCTCCGGTGCATTTAGGGACTCTGTGTGAAAAAGGAGAGGTTGTTTTCCTCCTCTCTCCAAAACAAGCTTCAGTGTGCTCCTACAGCAGGAATCTTAACCCGAGAAGCGGCACACAACTGAGGCTGTGCCTTGGGTTTGTCATTTGGTGAGTTATTGATCTGTGATGTTTTTCATAATGGTGCTGTAAAATTAAACCACACAACCTCTTTTGTGTTTTATTCAGGCCTCGGGTCCCGAGTTGTGCTTGATGTCCCATGCATGAATTATGGGAACCAATGGTTTAATCTATGCCCTCAAGTTAATTATATCATGTGAAGTCTAGACCCTTAAAAAGAGGTAAAGGCACTTTGTGAAGTACAGGGCATTTGCAGGACCTACTGTCAATGATAAATAGTGCAGTCAGTATTAGTGAACTGCTTCAGCTGCTTCTTGTATCAAGATAGTTGAAGTTGGAGGATTCTGCTCAAATCCTTCTCATATTTATGCTTCAGTTGTAGTGATGCATCTCTTTGTGGCGCCTGTGTTTTCGCTAAATCTCCGTTTGCAAAGTGTTAGCAGTCTCTTTTTTCTTTTCACACCCACACTCTTCACGCTGTGAGTTGTGACCTTATGTAGCCTGACCTGCTGGCCTACTTCTGAAAGCAGGAGTGACCAGGAAGCTGTATTAAGCGCACTGCCATCTGACAGCATGTGTCTGTTAGAGAGGGGCATCTGCAGTAACACTGTGATATTAACCAAATTTGAAGAAAAAAAAGTCTCAGGCTTAGTAGTGGCTGGGGGAAAAAAAAAAAAAAACCACACTGCACTTGTCCTTAAATGCTCCCTCTAAGCCAAGCTCTAGAAGTGGAGTAAGGAATGCAATGTGTTTGCAACATCACACAATGTAAAGAAGTTTGCAGAGCTTTTATTTTAAGCACAGGGATTATGTTATTGAAGTTATTTACGTAATATGTACAGAGCAAACTATGTATTCACTGATATATTGATACGATCTGACTTGGATTTGCTGATAAACCCCAGTGGGTGAATAATCTTGTATGTTTGTGGTACGATGGTGTAAACACATCAGTGTTGGCACACTTTATTAATCTTGTGTTGTAGATTTGAAAACAGCACCTTTAGGCTCAATTCTTTGCATTGTTTTTAGTGTGGGATTTTTCAGTCCTCTGCCATCACCTAAGCAATGCCCCTCACCTTTTGTTGTGGTGACTATCAGTGTGATGGTTCGCCTTTCAGGTCATGTGCTGACTATTTCAGGTCATCTGGACTTGGCGAAGGTATAAATTGCTTTGAGGCAGTGAAGCGTAGCCTTGCTCTGCCCTCCTCAGCCTCTTTTGCTGTTCACACCCCAACCCTTGGCCCTCACTTCAATCAATCCTTACACGCAGTGGAACCTGAGGCTGAGGTAAGTGCATCTGCCACGTCAGGTGTAAAGAAAACAGCCAGGTGAAAAAGCCTCTTCTGAACATGCTGTTGAGAGCAATCAATAGCAAATAATGGTCAGCTTTGCATCTTTGTGTTTTGCACTTTTCGCAGCAGTGGCATTACTGGTGTGCATGGTGCACAGTTAGGGAGGGTCTCTCATCAACTGGCTGGCAAATTATGGCCAAATACAGGAGAAGCAGCATCACTGAGATAAGGTATCCAGTGATTTATTCTCCACCATTTCAGGTTAGTTGGACTTGGTGAAACTATTTTTGCTTAGTCCAATATATATATTTGTAACTTTCCACTTTGAGGCAGAAGCTGTAGCCTGATCCTGCCCTCCTCATCTTCAGACAGTTCATTTTCACACCACAGCGCTTGTCACTTTGATGAGGTGTTCATGTTGTTACCCAGTGTAACCTGAGGATGAGCTAACTGCATCCACAATCACAAGTAAGGAACAAGCGGACAGGAAAGAATTAACAAAAATGCTAGTTCTCTATGCCGTTGCACATGGTTTTAATACTTTTTGGCTTTTTGCCTCTGAGAGTGCAGCTGGAAAGAGGCAGGAAAGGGGACAGGAAGTGAGGATGGCATGCAGCAAAGGGCGGCTGTGCTAAGGACAGTCTTAGTAGATGAGCCGCAAGAGCTCCAGCTCAGCTAATCACAGTTCAGGTAAGAAAAAAGGCACACTCCAAGACTCATCAGGTGGAGTTAAGGCAGTTCACTGGGCCAGACTGGCTGGGTGAATCAGGCAAAGAGTTTATGAGATCAGAGGAACAGGTAGTTGCAGCCAGCGGGAATGGCTCGAATGCATATGGCAACATAGATAACAAACAATCTGGCAAATTAAGTGGAAAACTGAAGAGCCGTGCGGGCAGGTCATAAACTCATAAACAATGCCTGGTGGGCAGGTGTGTTCTTTTGAGGAGCTGAAGGTGAGGCTAAACTAATGGAACTCTCCTCGCAGTTTCATAATGTTGAATATTTAGAGGTTTATTGGCAGGACAATCGCCTAAAGTAGCCAACTAAATAATGAATAACAGTACTGCACTCAGGCAGGGGGCGTTACAGGATGAGCTCTAATGTTTTTGATTAGTTAATAATAAATTTAACATGATGTGCATTTTCCCTGTGGTTTACTGCATATTTAAGCTGTTTACACGAACAAACAGTGGACTTTATGCCTTATTTCTATGCAGTGGCTTTTTCATTGGTTCAATTTAGGTGAGATAAGGTATTCAGCAGGGACTGATGACCTCCTGGCATGTCAAATGGCAAATACATCTGTGTCACATGATTATTCCTCAAGAGCCCGACAATTTCTGGCCTTCTGAATTGATTTTTGACAGCTCTTAAACAGCCTGACAACGATACATCAGCCAGTTTTGCTTTTTAACTTAAACACATGGCATAAACAAATATTTCTGATACGGATCACTTCAAGCTTGTTATGAAAGATGGATGACCAAGATACATGCTGTACAGAACATTTCACAGGCAAAGAATGAGCTTATCAGTCCTCCCTGGCTTTGTCCGTTACAGACTGGCATACATGTACACCGAGACGCTTTAGCGATAAGCTAAAGTCGTGTAATAATGTCCGCTGTGCTGGTGTGGCATTCAGGGTCTAGTTGCTCAAATTCAGCCTTATTTAGAGAGAAAGAGAAAGAGAGAAAGAGAAAGAAGATGCAGATGATGCGGCTTCACAGTGGCAGTTTCAATCGAGTCGTACAGGTTCGCACACAAACTGATGCTGATTGATATACGTCCTATTTACGGTCATTTTAATGAGGGAACGACACACCGAAGCTTCAGCGTACTGAAAGTAGATGTAAACTCAGCGATGCCTTTTTTTAGAAGCACCAGCTCTGTTAGAGACACTTGTTTTAATTGAGCAGGATGAGAGGCAGTTGCTGCTGCTTCCACAGCCCTGTTCAAGCCTATTACAGGCTTACAGCAAATGAGACAGATTGGAAAACCAATAGATAGCTCACTAACAAATGAAAACCTATGTTTGCAGGGAGGTAGTGGATAAAAACAGACGGAGATTCGAAACAGAAAAAACACATCAACTCATGCATCGACACGGGCGGCAGACAGAGAGCCACACGCTCATACGCACCCAGGAGGGACAACATAAACAATTCAGCTCCGTTGTTTGTGCTGTTGTTATTCATGACCCTTGTTCGAATGAATGCATGTTCATGTGTGTGAGTGTGTGTGTGTATGTGTGTGTGGCACATGTATGCATCTGTTTTGTTCAGCTAGATTTAGGTCATGGATGTTCCCTTGTGTCTGGGGAACAAGCTAACATCTGCGTAAGATTACTGTAAAGAGTATCTGATTAAAAAATGATTATGATGACATATCAGGGGAAACTAAATCTGAATTATTCATGTGTACGTCTCATTTATATTTGGTTGTATGTTGGATTAAAGTGTGGTGGATTAGAGTGGAAATAGGCCTGAGTGATCAAACATGAATACTGTCGTCCCTCATTTCTCTACATTGTTATTTTTGTGTGTGTCTTTGTGACTTTTGCTGCATTTTCTGCCCTTTTTTGCGCATGTGCACCTCACAATCTTTCAGAATCCAACACCATAGGGTAATAAATGCTCTCTATCTGTCTCTGCCTTGCTTGTAGAGGTAGTGGTGCAATATAATGTAAAGTCAGTGTTTGGATTTGTGGAGCTGTTGTCCCGTATTGATCCTGTGAGCTCATCTGTGCCCACGGCAGCGTCTGCCTAACAAGGCTCTCAGATGAGCACTGCACGATATCTCCAGCCGCCCTGCCACTCCCACAACAACACAACAAAACTCTTTTTATTTGCTTTCTGTGACAGGAAATCGAGCTTGTGTAATTTCGAACAGTCCAACATTCAGCGTATGATGGACAGTATGTGACCTTGCCGATGTCGGACGTTAATTTGACAAAGATAAATATTCACTTCCCTTTTTTTTTTTTTCTGTTTTTGTGCACTCATCTATGCTGTGTGTGCGTGTCTCAGTGCAAACATGTGCATGAGATTGTTTAGTATCAGTCTCTACAACGAAGCATATTGCTGTTAACATATAGGTCAAAGAGAGATCTATGATGAAGTCCAAGCGTCTCAGTCGTAAAATCAGTGTAAGCTTGTTGTTTATGATGGCTGTTTAATCTTCACCTATACATATCAAAGAAACATCAGGGATTCCAATCTGCCCGACATCTTTGACTTTTAGTCCCATCTGTTGCTGTCTACCCCTATGAGGCGTTTGGCCATGTGAGTCGATCACATGCGCTGTTAAATATACACTGAGAGAGAAAGGGGGGAGGGGGGGCATTGGATGAGACATTGTGCATGTGTTGTGTAAATACATTGTGTAGCATCACCATGGCTCGCCGTGTGTGGCATTATCATCAAATCTCATTAAACACATTTTCCATTCTCACATGATCTGCTATCCCTGCTCTTTTGTTTTGCACAGAGCTAACCACGAGGCAGCATGTGTATAGAATTGTGAGTTATAAATAGACAGCCTAGCACTGAAAGGTTTGTACTGTTCTCGTCTAAATTCCCTTTTTAGTGTGAGATTGGCTGCTTTGAACTGTGGAACATGTGCTGTATCTGTGTTTGATGAGATGCAAACTAAAATGCCGACAAAAGTCCCGACATGTAAATGGAAGACCTATTTGGATGAGCCACAGAAATGCCCTCAACTTCATTGTGCAGTCATACTGGACAATAAGAGGAAAATGAAGCTTCATTTGCAGTGCCTGTGAAAATATGCTTTATCTGTAAATGCAAGGTCTATTCTCTTTGCTCTCTCCTGGCTACAGATGATTTAATGTCCTCATTTCTCCTCTGTTCATGGCTGTACATGCACTTAGGAAGGATGCATTGAAGAGGCATTCAAGTTTAAGATAATTTTCTTTAAGCGTTACCTGACCTTGAATCCACCAGAGCAAGTGAATGAGGAAATATCTCCTCCAAGAAAAGCAGGGGAATGAGGGTGAGGGGGGTGGCTGTGGCACTCAGTGTTACTTCAGTGTCCATGCTCAGCTTATCCAGATTATCCCTGTGCCACTACCATAATCACTCAGACGCTACCATGCATACAGCACCATAAGGTTGATGCCATTGTTTTCCTTGTTTAATGTGGCAGAGATGAAAGCTCCGTTTGTGAGGGATGGTCCTCCGGTCCTCCATAACCAAGCAGCAATGCAGCAACAGAAAGATGTTTGGATTATTGGTTAATCGGTTGATCAACAATGGCCTTCTTATGGCGAAAGATAGTGGGCCCCTTTAGCTGTTGCACCACCACAGCCCGCTCCTTTTCTCTCTCTCTGCCAGCCAACTAGCGCTGCATGTGCCCAACGGTTCAAGTTAGCAATAAGCTAAATCAAGATAGCCACATGATGCTAGTTAGATAAACATCAAAACCAAATCAAAACACCTGTCAGCACATGGCCAACATTAATTATCTGTACTATAATTACTTAATTAACAATGTCTGAACCTTACCAGTAGTAAAATGTGTTCAGCAAACTCTGACATTGGTATGTGACAACTGGCTTAGCCTGGTCTTAGAGAGCAGCCAAGAACTATCATATTTTGGCATCCATGAAGCAGAAGGGTAAAGAAGATTGAGGGCTTTGCATGTGCTCATAGAACTAGCGCTGTTCAATCCAGCGCGTCCTGTTTCTCACATTACGTCTTGGCAAGCTGGTGCTTACTGATCACCACTGAGGGGGCGGTCCCATATTTACCAGCCTGCACGACTGCTCCAGGATTAGTACCTGGGATCTTGCGCCGTCCGCTGAGACAGGGATCCCCTAAAATTGGAGGACTGACTAAAGTGATGGCTGGTTCACATCTGAGCACTGTCAAGCACTTCAAGGATGTCTATTAGCTGCTTCTGACTATCACCAAGGCAGCAGGCGTGTTGAAACATTTCTACATGAAGAGGCTGCTCTGGTAAGTCAGGAACAACCACAGGGGGCTGTCAGCGTTTTACTGTGTGGCACTCAGGTCCGCTCCCGAACCCAAACCAAGCTCAGACTTGTCTGGTGGGTGTCTGCTTATGGTCATGATGTTGAAGCAGGCGTTTTGAATCCTGGGGATGTGGAGGAAGATTCTCTGCAGTCTTCAATAATGCGTAGGAGCAGACTCCTCGCTACATGTTGATGGAAGGGCCTGGACACTGCATGCATGTTAATGCTCCATGGTTCCCTTTAGAGCCCACATTGTGTTTGCTACTATTGTTTAACAAGTGTTGCAGCTTCAAGCTCAATCCTCGTGCATAAACACATGGAACTGCAAGGACTGTCTGCACTGGTTTGCAAATGTTTGTGCTCCTGCTTTCTGCTCTTTCATTGGTCCCTCTGTCCTAGGTCACTGGCTGAGTTTAGGATCAAGCTTTAAGTAAAGGTAAAGAGAAATAAATGTAGGGTTTGGGTGCCGGGAGGATCAAGACCATTTGAAAGCAGAAGTAACTGCTTGAGTGATGTGCTTGAGAGCTAATCATTAGGCTAAAATAGGAATTTAGACCGATGAACAAATCCTAGGTAAAGTCGGATTTGATATTCTTAAATTTAAGAGTTATCTTTAAGTTCATAATCCCCTGCTGTGAGCAAATGAATGCGCTCTGTTAATGCTCGAACCTAGTCCTATCTGTCGTGAAGTGGTGCTGCTGCTGTCATCGCCCTGGGGCCTCTGCGGTGAAGGTGGAGTTGACCTTTACAGAAAGCACTGAGCTTGCCATGAAGGGAGGGGAGACGCGGTAAGGGGAGCAACAGTGCAAGGGGGTTGGGTCCAGAGCTCTGGTGACTGGGTTAGATACCGTGTGTGAGAAACTGCAGCTATCTGACCTCTGACACACGGCATGCTGGGAAGATCAAAGGGCAGAGCTTTCAAAAGCTGCCTGCATTGGTGTTTACAAGAGCAGTGATAGAGGGAAGAAGAGAAGGAGTGCTAAAGGGAAATAGAGAGACCTGAACTTAGAGAAGCAGCAAGGTGGGTTTGAATTTAAAGCAGCGGTGCAGACAGCAGTGCTCTTTCATTCAGGTGTGACTGGTGTTGCGGGACCAGTTTGAAGATGTTGAAACAATACATAACCCCTATTTGTCTTTCCAGCCTCCCTCCCCCCTGCCACGCACACACGCAGACCTCACAGACACGTACCCTCTCCTTGATTTTTACAGCATGATGTGCCTCTCAGAGCAAGCATTGAGGTCACGGCCATTGAGTCTGCATGACTGAGAGGGGAAAGAGCACGAGTCCTTGAGATAAGGGTTGATAGAGTTAGGACGTTCAAGCACAAATGAATTAGATGTAACTTTGAATAGAATTTCTCAGGCTGACTTTGTTAAAGTTAGGCTAATCAACGTAATCACATGTAAATGTCAAATTATTGGCTCTGGTGAACAAATTTAGCTGCACACCCTTTATTCCAGCTGATGAAAAGCATTGATTCAATGGCCTGAATCCTCCTTATGGATGTGAGCTCACGCAGTGTGTGGTCATCTCCTCCCAGCTCCTCACGCAGTGGGAAGGCTGAGTCCATACCAGCTGGGGGTTTGCTGCAAGATCCTCTTACTATACATCTCACTCACAGGTTGGGCTCTCTGACAGACATAGAAATGTTATACAAAAAAGCAGAAATGTAAGGAAAGGTCTCCAAGGTTAAAGGTGGAAAGGAGCTAGCATGTCAGCATTAGAGAGAATGGTCAGGCAGTCAGCTGACCCACTGAAAAGCTGGAAATACACTATGAGAGCAATAAAAAAACTTAGCCAGGTAATGAGAAACAAGTGATCTCTATAGGACTTTTCCATCTGCACTTTTTGTGACTTTTGATTTGCCTGTTTTTACCAGTTTGAACGCACCAAGTTGTTCCAAGTTGTGCCCAAAACCTTCGACAGAGAGACAGTTCTTACACATTGCACCTTTAAGACACACTTTCAAGAGGGTAGCCCTGTTAGTACGCACATACAAATCCCTGCCATGCTAGGCTGAGGCAAACCAAGTCAGGCCCAGCCTGCACATGTGTATGGAAAAGAGCTATTAGAGAGAGGAAGAGGAAGTGAGGGAGTTCTGCAGTAATGGACTGATAATGAAGGGAGGCAGATATGAGGAGTGATTACAAAAACAGGGGCATGCCTTGTTTTATGTTAATATAAGACAAGATGATGACATATCATTCACTCCTTTCAGACAGTTTGTCACAGAGGAAGACGTGCATGTCATGAGGTGAGGTTTCCATTGCGCTCATTCACCAGAAAACTGGGACAGTGGATAGTTAAAAACGTACATATATACTGTATATGTATAGCTGCATTTCCATCTGTGAGTCACTGTTACTGAGTCACAGTTCATTCACCCCGCCAGCCACCCCGGTGATACAAGCAGTGACATTTTGAGCAGCTGTGATAGCAAGGAGTTGACACAGTGCTGTTGCTCTAAACCCGCAGGAGCATCTTGTTTTTGAAAGGGGATTTCTGACTGCAGCTTTTGCCTGTTTTTCACAATATTCCCAATTTCCAAATAAAAATACACATCTAATACACACGCATGCATGCTGTATGTCACCATTAATACTGGAAATCCCCAGTCCCACCCATGAAGGTGCACAGCTGCCTGCTCACTCTCAAGCCTGGTCCAGAAGTAATAAAATACAGTTTTCCATTTTTGGGGATTCACCGTAAAGTTTCATTTCCTCCTATGTCTTTCGATGAGACGGCAGCTTCTGAAATTTCAGTCTCAAACCGAGGGAGGTTTACGGCAGGGCCTCCTCATTTGCCCGACCACAGGAGTATGTAAACAACACCCTCATCTGGGGCCTCATCACAGCTCCTCATTGACCCCCCACACATCCCCTCCCACAGGTCCTGTCTGGGGCATCCCCAGCTCCCTGGTCCCGCTTAGACTTGGAGGGCCCCTATGATGTTTGTTCACTTGTCAGATGGCATTTAGGGGGGCAGCTGACAGGGCTGTGCGGGGAGGTCTGCAGGGAGGGTCAAGGTGTGGAAAAGGGTTTTGTTTTATTCCATCTACCAAGTCAGATACAGTTCTGCAGTGCTGCATGTAGTCTTTCAGTATTTTAATTGACCTGAATATTGTTTTTAAATGATGGAATGTAAATGTTCATGTCAGATATTGTATTAATCCTCCTGTTTAGATTGTTGGACAGGACTAAACACTGTGTGAACCGCAGGCCTTGAGCCGGAGTTGGTCGTTAATGTCATCGCCTGGCCCCAGACAAATGGCAGAGCGTGGCAGAGGTGCTGCACATGACATATTGATTAAGTTATTTATCATGGAGCTGGACTCTTCTGTCGGGGAAGGTCTAACCAGTGTGGATGAAGGTCAGCTGTTCTAAAGAAATTTCATGTTGATGTTTCATGTTGATAAGTCACGTTCCATGTTCGTTCATGCCAAGCCATTTTTTGTCGTTTCACTGTAAATTCATTTTATCCTGTCTTTCAGTTAATAAGGGCCACTGCGATCCAAAATTATGGTGACTTTGAAAGTGAAAACTCAATTTTAAAATTAAGTTAAAAACACAATGTCAGCTGTATTCATTTTCTATCTCTTGAATCTGTGTTTGAGACAGGCTTTAAAAAACCATTTTAGACTACATACATATTGTAGACAACACATACTGTACTGTATAAATTACATGCAAGCTCTTAGATAGATGGCCTCCAAGGTTTTTTTTTCCCCCCGCAGATAAGTTACAAAGCTCGTAGAATTTGTCTGTAGGAATCTGATAAACGCCGATATTTTATGGCAGAAGAACAAAAGTGTTTTTGTTTAGAGCACTACTCTGTGTGTGTGCGGTTATGTGTTTTATGTTGTGGGGACATAAATCTGTTTACCCAGTCACATTGTGGGGACTCGCCTCCCCTTTGGTGATAAAACGAAAGTGCCCATCACATAAATCATTAAATTTTAGGGTGAAGGGTTGGGGTAAGGTTAGGATAAGGGTTCGAGTTAGGGGGGTGGTGGTTGTGGTTATGGTTAGGGTCTCCAGGAAATGAATGTAAGTCAACATAATGTCCTCTGAAGTCATGGAAACACAACTGTGTGTGTGTGTGCGCGCCAGGTACTAATTTGTCTTCTCTTCAGGGGCCCCATTTGACTCAGGCCTGGAAAAACGACTGGTGGCAGGGGGCCCTCATGGCAGGTCCTGACTCTGAACAATAGCTTCAGCGCTAATGCCTCGCTCTGCTCCGCTAGCTCAGGAAAACAATTTCTGTCTAATCAGAGATTCACAGTTGAGACTTCTAAGGATTTCTGCAAGCCAAAAACGATAATTATAAAATCATCCTATAATTCATTTGCTGATCTGAAGAATAAAAGGCTTTGTCTCTGCCACTTCATTGTTTTTACACGTCTTTGATAAAGAGGGCAGGCAGAAACATCCAGCCATGCTGGAATGACACAGGAGTTGGGGACGTGTTGGCAGATTAGAGGTCCCACTGCATGTGTCTGGTTAAGAAGAAAAGGGGACTGGACACTATGACAATTACCCCAAATTCCCTCAGCGAACACATGGGACAGTGAACGTATTTGTCTGGATCTCTTACATGTTCTTTGTTTCCAATTCATGCTGTATGTAGGTTAAGCTGCTTGTGGGGTGATTTATTTTGGAAAGGGTTTTTTCTTTCGTACAGCCTAAAGCCTTCTGCTCCATGCATGTTGTCTCTTAGTTCATTATTCAGACAGAAGGCCGTCTTTGTTGTTTTTTAGCCAGATGAATCAGTGATATATGGGGAGTGTTTGGACATGATGATGATGATGATGATGGGATTTGTCGCCTCTTATTTCGAAACAGTTGTTTGAATTGAATTTACTGTGTGAAGTTTGGCAGATTGGCTTTGTCACAACTGGAAACAAAGACCAATGACAGCCAAACGAACTAAATTATTAAATTCCCGGGTTATTCCAGTTCGCTCAGACTCTACAAATAAGTGACGCATTCATTGATTCAGGTGTCTGTTGAAATCATTAATCATCTTTTACATCCCAGATCACCAAATACCTCTTAAACCTTGCTGGAGCCGTATTACCCTCCTTCAGAGGAGGATGTTGGCAGTTTGTGAAAATGTGCAGTCAAGATGTGAACATTTGTAGCTTCAGAGTAATCTTTCTTTTCTCTCGCTCTCTTTGTAATCAAAACCACTCTGTTGTCTCACACTTGTTTGTTGATCCCTCGTGTAATGGAAGCACATCCAGTCCTGCTGTGGAAAACAGCACGACCAAGTTTGCTTCGCAGTGGTCGTATGGAATAATTTAAGCCTAAAACTATGAGCGTTTTTATTTAGAAGGTAAACACGACGGACCTGAAAATGCAGCATGAAGTCGGCCGGGGCTGCTGTTGAGTGGTCGATCTCAGGTGAGGGAGAGTGCTGGTGTATGGCCTCACTGGAAGGCCGTCATAGGGAGGAAGGAGACGTGATTTTCATCCAGTCATTGTTTACTTGACTTTCAAACTGGACAACAAGGCAAGATTTCGACTCATTTCTGCCGATGGAGGAGGTTTCTGAAGCTGTTCTGCCATCGGACCAACACTTCTGACGAAGCATACTGGCAGCTTAAAGGGTAGCAGGTCGGGCTTAGAACTAATATCTGTTTTTACAAGTGGACTAACACTACCCTGAGCTGATGCCTCATTATAGCAGACTGCTGGACAGTGACAACTGGCTGGCTGGTTGTCCCGGCTGTCCGTCTCTGCTCAGTGGTTTTCTGGCTGCAGGGTTCTGCTCCAAAAGTGGCTCCACTCCAACAAGCTGGCATTCCTGCTGCCTCGGTCTTGAGCTTCAGGCCATGTCCACATTTAACACTCCCTCTGGGCCTCAGATTATATAATGTCGTCCACTGGTTCTCTGCACACCAACATGCATGGGCGCACATATGTGTAGACACGCATGTGGACGCGTGTGTGGACAAACAAATACACACTCATGCCGTAGTCCTCCGTCCGTGCGTGCACAAATGCAGACGTGGTGACAAAGACCAAATTCAAGAGAAAAGTGGGTTGTCGCAGACAAAGCAGAGACAGATGCGATAAATACAGAAGTAACTGCTTTAGATATTGTTAAGCGTGATACAGCTCTGTTCTGTAGTGTGTATTATTCTGGTCACTGTCTTTCTTTTTCTGAAATGCTTCGTTGAAACAGGAATCAAAGGTGTGAGAAGTGAAGACTGACAGCTGAGTGACATTTGCACATTTGGCCTCATTAAATACATAATAAGGGTTGAATGATGGAAAATAATGACACATAAATTCACTGGATAGTCTTTATGCAGCTTTTTTGTTGCTCCAATTATATTAAAAAAAACAGGAAGAAAGTCGATCTGGGTTTTTTTTTTATGTGTTTCCTTCTGAGGGGAGAGATTGTGTGAACTTTATACGATTGCCTTCAAAGCAAACCACTGGTTGGCAGCAGTTTTTTTTTTCATTCATGCCAAAAAT
The DNA here is from genome assembly GCA_037975065.1 of Chaetodon trifasciatus. Classification (NCBI taxonomy): domain Eukaryota; kingdom Metazoa; phylum Chordata; class Actinopteri; order Chaetodontiformes; family Chaetodontidae; genus Chaetodon; species Chaetodon trifasciatus. Next base: position 2,325,954 of record JBBMOE010000035.1, read on the forward strand.
AGAAGAATGAAAATGTCGTAGTTGTTGCTAATCTGTGACCATGAACAATTTGTCAGCTTTTTTGCCGAATGAAAGCATCTTCGTGACGTAATGTGTTGTGTAAGCAGTTTTAAAACTCTCTGTGGGGCATTCAAGGACACGTTACATTGACTTTTCTAATGGAAAAATCAACCAGAAGAATTGACAGTAACATCATTTGACCAAATCTAGAGCTGACCGGAATAATCTAAAGCAAGCTTTCTGACTCTACAAGTGGATATATGGACCTGACTGGACTGCAGCGGGTGTCTGGAAGACAGAAAATCATCTCAACACTCATTCCATGTAGCCAGCTTTCACTCTGTTTTGTGCTTCGTGGCTTCAGTACACCTGCTCTTCATTGGACCTATTGAACAAGATGAAGGTTGTTCTGTACTTGAACAAACAATAGATTCATTCTCACACTTGAAAGTATTTCAGAACTGAGCAGCTTCCTCTGCACATGTAGGCTGCAGCCGTTTCACCTCAGATACCCTGACTTGCTCTTAGACGTCTGTCCAGATGGTTGGAGAGCGTGAGCCGGGGGAACAAAGCAGATCATTGGCTGGTGGAGCTCTGGCTGGAAGGGGTTTAGGGCAGTGGGTTCAGAGGCTAGCAGGCCAGCTGAGCACAATGAGGTCACACTGCCAGGGACTCAGCGAGCACAGAGAGTACAGCAGTAGAGATCTGCAAGAGGCAATCATTCCCTCTTTATGACGCACTGAGTGACACCACATGGTGTGTGTGTCTGTGTGTGTGTGTGTGTGTGTGTGTTTCATTCTAAAACAAGACATCTGACATTTGGGAAGGTACATCTCATCGAGGAATAATCACTATACTCACAACTGGCTATTGCTATTTATAGCATAGCCTGTTTGTTTTTTGGACTTGAGCAAATATGAGGCACAGGTCAGCAAAACTACTAATTGAAAATATTCCCTGTGCAATAGCAGTAAGTCTTATATTAGTTTTCAGAAGTGAATAGGGACGTACTGAGCGTCGTTGTGCTCACGTAGACTTGGAAAAGTCACTTGGGGATCTTAAACTGAAGATCACAATAGAATGAAGAGACATTGCAGCCCCTCTCTACCAAGCCAACTCCTTTAAATAGTCTCCCGCTCTCAAGGGTTGCAAAAGGCCACCATTGCCACATGTCATCACTAGTGAAGTAAGGCTTCTCTGTTACCAAAACAAGGCTCTGCAAATGTACTTCTGCGCAAAGTTTCGGGAAGAGAACGCCGCATGCTGAAGCACTTGGCCTGCTACATGCAGCAGGGTCATATCCCAGGCAGCCGTGTACCGCTTGTGCTTGTCATAGTGAGGCAGGCTGATTACACGCATCGTTATTTTCCAGGCTGAATTGTCCAGCAGAGTTCGGCAGGGTGCTGTCACCTGCAGTATATTATGACTCCCTGATTGATCCCGCTTCGTACTGACTGCTGCTCCATTACTCAGCCTGCAGGCTGCTCTGCTCAGTCACAGCTCCAGCCGGTGACACAGAAATAACAGATTGCTGAGGATTGGTGTTTCATCATGGAAGCAGGAGCAGAGCACAGGCGCTGTATAGTGTGTCCACTGGGACTGAGACAGATGTGATTTCTGTATGATTTTTCAATTTAACCTGAGGATCTTCACTTTAGTTTTAGTTTCACTTTATTCCCATCCCCGTCTGTGTACAGTTACATGCTCCCTCCATGCTTCTCTGGGGCTAAATTATTCATACATAGGTACATAATTTTGAGCTAATTATGACAGACATGCCCAAATAAAGACGCAAGCAAGTATTAAAAAAAAGTGCAAAGAATACATATTGACCACAAGATGCAATAATAATTCATCATCAACCCTATAAGAGCAATCAAAGGCACTCTATTAGCAATGGCCTCTTGACTATCCTCTAACAGCCAGAGTTTAGAAAGTTAATGGGCCAGGAAATGAGAGTCCGTCAGCCTGAAAGCAAATGCACATCAGTATGAAGATCAGGAAAATTATGGCCGTTCTTGTTAAAGTGATTCGATTATTCCTGGTAATAACTGTGTAGTCTGCAGTGGCATGCTGATGCTTATTCCCTTGTTTTCACTGATTCCATTTTTTGCCAGGATTTCATCGTCCCTCTCAGTTTTCTCTCTGCCTTGTCTGATCTGCCCCCTCTGAGTTATTTTGCAATCATGTTGTAATAACATATGAGTCCTGCAACCCCAGGGGAGCTACTGTAAGCCTGTGAATAATAACTTTATTTTTTCTCTGCAGTAGTCTCCTAGCTTTGTAGAGATTATGTTAAATGTTCTTACAGTCTGTGAGAATCTGCGTCCGTGTGTGCACATGTTTGCTGTTAAAGCAAAGTCATTGTGACCGCGGCTTTAATGCTGTCTGCGGTCTTATATTCCCTCCATGTTCTATTTGTCAGTGTCGGTCACTTTCAACTAGAGGTTTGCAGAACTGGCCTGCGAATCATCATGTTTTTAAGTTTTCTTAATTATCAGAATAATCCAGTAATAGCTGACTCTACATTTGTGGATGCTTTGCAAACAGGAACTGCTAACAGCTAATGGCATCCTTTTAATGGCGCCAATTTGCTAAAATGTAAACAAATATAGGCAAGGAACATTAGACTTCCTGTTTATGTCCTCCAATGATGGCGGACAGGGTGCATTGAAGGGTGGGGTGAGAGAGCAGGAGGGTGGTGTCAGACTCTGATATCTTGACTGTGTGCCACCCGCATGCTGGAAAATCACCAATCCAATCAGCCAATATCCATGCACCAACACCAGTATCAGCAGATAACCCACAGCACCTGATGTAAACACAATCCAAGCTCCCCTGTTTGACTCACTACACCCTGCTTGTGCTCAGCCAGTGTCCTTTAAAGGAAAGGAAATGCACAGTCGTTGGCAAGTGTGTTGAAGCTTACAGATGCTTAATTGATGTCTGCCACAGTGTTGACAATATCTACACAACAACCCCCCACAGGCCACTGATCCAGCTGCGTGAAAGCGGCTGTATGATGCCCATCAGAGACCATCTTCTCCTTTTATTTGGAGAGGCTCATCATCGCAGCCAGCGGACAAAGAGCGTCCTCAGGCCTCCGCTGCAGCACTGCGGGTACCCGGCTACCTGCGGGCATGTGTTGGCTGTCCTCTTTATGCAATTACGTTTGATCCATCAGTCTCAAGTGTGTCTGTCTGTATCCAAGAGCACAATACAAAAGGCAAAATTTCAGCTCTCTAGTGCACAAGTGTTTGTATTTGAGCGTAACAGCAGGCCGCTCTGCCCCCTGCGCCGTCAAACTGACTCTTCTGTATCCTATTGATAGAATATTTAAATGTTTGACGAGTGACTCATGCCAGGTTGTCAGTGGCCCCTGCACTAAGTACTGCAGCAGGACCTTCCATTCTGCCCCATGAGACGCTCCATCCATTTACCCCCTCACCATTAAGCTTTAACACACCTCCCTGTTTGCTATTCAGACATCACTGACAGTAAGACTCTAACAAATTCTACTGTGGCTCACACACAAAGATGCAGTTTACCTCTCTCTGCTTCTGACTGGTGCACATTTTGACTGCTTGTAGGTGGTTGTCAGCACAGTCCTTGGGCCCATTTCTTGCCTGTCATGTCAGCGACAGCCCAGAAATTAGCTCATCCTGCCAGTGTGAGGGTGTGATGGTGACAGCTCTGGTCCTGGCGCAGCTTGCTGTGTGGAGGTTTAACAGCAAGGCCTGCAGGCCAGAGACGCTCAGCTCACAAAGTGATTTAGCCATCAATTGTGGTCTTTTTTTTAGTGTTATTTTAGGCTCATGAGCCATATTTTATTAAGGTTTTTCCGTATTAAAATGTGAGACAATACACAAGCTGTGTGTCACCGCCTGCACTTGCACGTGTGGACACACACACACACAGCCCATTACTGAGCTAATGAGAGATCTTCCTCATGTTGACAGCGTGATGGGATGTGGGCTGGAGCATAGCAACAGGACCTCAGGGCAGGTTGGACAGCACAAAGACCTTCTTATAGTCGTGTGTCCCTCCCTTTCAGCTCTTGGCGCATCCACTTGTCATGTGCTGCTCTGTGACGAGTCTAACATGTCTTCTTCATCTATCGTTCTTTGATTTCATGTGTTCAGTATGAATTGATAGTCATGTTTGTTCCGCCCTCGGCCATTTTCCCTCGCCCTCTCATCCAACCTCTAGCCACGTTTCACTGAGCTGTTCAAGCTCCTGATTTTAAATTAAAGTAGAACCCATGGCGATCATGCACCACATATCGCACAACTTTGTGTAAGTTCACATTCAAATTGCCACATATTTCAGCCTGGACGTGACTGTGTTTGCGCCGTCTGCCTGCTGAAAAAGTTGATGAGTTGGCAGGATGTACTTTGGCCGGCCTGTAGTGTTTGCATGCAGGAGAGCAGTCGGTCAGATCTGTGCCGGTGATGTAATGAGGATGTTTGGCCTGGCTGGGATAATGTGTCGTGTCCCGACTGCTGCTCGGCACTGCCCTGCTGCCCCTTGACCCCACCACCCTCCTCCATCTTTTCATAAACAGTCCATCTGTTTAAACTATTCACAAACATTGTCCTTCTCACATTCTTGCTGCTCTGACGGTTGGTGCATTTTGTACCTGCAGATGACGTGTTATTTTTATAAACATCAGTTGCTTTGGAAATGCGACCGCACGTGCTGGACATAGCGCCAGATGTAAGTTATGGGCTTAATTTTACATTTGGCAGTTTTACTCGGAGATGTTATTTATAAATGCTGGTGGCTCGGGGTGGGTGCGATAATGCATAGCCTCTGTCATGGAGCGGCTGGAGTGTGGGAGGGATGGAGGAAGGTGAACAGGGGGGCATTGAAGTATTGCAGGGAGGAAGGCGAGAGGGCAGGCAGTGGAGCCAGTTGTTTATTTTAGACCTCCTTTATTTACTTAGACGGCAGCATCAGGAGTAAAACGTGTTCATTTTGTTCAATCTTAAATTGTTCATACTAGCGATCCGCTAAAGTTGGAGACCCTGATGATCCTTAACGCTGTGGACCGCTTTGAAGCTTCAAGTTAAATTTAGCTTCCATTTCACCAAACAACCATCAGCAACGTAATTCATCTTTTTATTGATTTTTTTTTTTTTATTTGACCAATCACATGATGCAGTCGTAGCTGTTTATAGAGAAAACTGTGGTTTCATTCATATTAAGTTGTTACTGCTGCTTTATTTTAAGGAAAGAAAGGACTTAATTCAGCTGACGTGTTTGATTGTGCTGACGTTTTCAACGACAAATCAAACTAAAAGGAGTCAGAGAGTCTTCTCACACCAGGAACAATACGACTCCCTCAGACTTAAAGATTACTGAAACCTACGAAGAGAAGACACCCCCACACAGATCAACCAATGCATGCATGCAGAGATGCTTTTTAATTCTTGACCGTGAGAAAAGAGCACATCATGAATGAGTGAGTGAACGCAGTGGACACCCAACTGAATGCAAGGCACAGTAGAATATGATGAGGATCACGCTGCCAGCCAACTTCCTGCGAGTCTGTGTGTGCGTGTCTGTACCGGAACAGAACTAGACATTATCATGCAATTCATGGAAAAGGCAAAAAGAAAACAGTCACAGAGCTGCAGGTGACTGAACTTTTGCTGATGATGAAATAATACATGCTGCACTGTACTATGGTTTTGACTGAAGTTGATCGTCCCTGTAAAACAACACACACACACACACACACACACACATACACACACACACACACACACACACACACACACACACACACACACACACACACACACACTGCATGATTTTCAACAGCAGCTGGCCCAGACTAGAATAGACTGCCTCAGCTAGTCCAATCAGGTGCAGTGTCTAAAGAAATAGCTGATTTAACTGCTAAATAATTGATAATTGGCCAAACAGCCACAGCCCTGAACCCTCTAAATGAAATGTGGATGTTTTATTATTGTGTCTTCCAAGCAGCCATTGGTTTCAGTCCAGTCCTGTATGAAAATGGAAAGACTTGAGGTCCACGTCCACAAGCTGCTGTATGAGATGTGTGCATTTAAAATGAAGCCCAGAAAAAATAAGTCAGCGTGGAGACCGTGAAGAGGATTATTTCTTGCAGCAAACAGATTGCTGTGAGTGCGCAGATTCAAGTATTGGTTAGAGCAAATCTTCCCTCAAACCCTTAAATGCATCTATCCAGATCACAGTCAGTGCTTTCAACTGCAGCACTGTTATTACCTGGACAGACTTTAAATGCCTGCTGTGTTACTGGCAATTTTTTGAAGGCACGAAATGATTCCTCCATGAAAAGAATTTAAAACAAGGATTAAAACCTGCCGTTACTACCAAATCAAATTGATTGCAGGTATTTTAATACAATTCATTTTAATGGCATTTAAAGTAATGCATGAGCGATGTCGTTGTAAAACAGGCTTATGTTTTCAATCAGTACAAGAATGCTTTTTTTCACCTCTATTTGATTGCATTCATGTTGTAAAACTGTCATTCAATTTTATTTTCTACTGTCATGACATAAACTGAAACCTTTAACTGCTTGGAGACATGAGACAAACTGCGTCCATCAACCCAAAAGGCTGTGGTTTGCTTCGGCACATCCTTGTCAGTAATGTTAAATGTGCGTGATTTTTAATAAAAGATGCAAAAACCCCAGTCTGGTCCTTTTAACACACAGGCTGCAGCATCATATGTTTCGTTTCTGGCGTTCACAGAGCTTCGCTGTAAAGGAGAGCGGTGAGGTTGCTTTGAAGGGTGGGTGGCACTTCAGTTTCCTAACAGGAAGCGCTTACGTTGATGAATGGCAGTTTTTCCTCAGAGGAAAGAGTGGGTGACACCAGTTTGTGTGTTTAATTTCACTTTGCTCGTGTTGGAGCCAGATAAATGAGCACGCCGGCATATCCTGAGACCCTGGAGAGTGAAGAAAAAAAAAAAACACCTCTCAGCTGGGCTTTAAATCACACTCGTCACGCCGAGCTGTAATTGTTGCAAGCTAGTTGAGCTCAACAAAGATGCTGATGACCAGCACAAGAGGGACTGTGGTGTTGCTCCTGCTGCAGGCTTTGCGCGCTGGCTCGCAGCTGAAGATCATCGGAACAAATCAGTCAGCAGAGGAGGATGTCTGCTGCTCAGACTGTTTGGTCTCTGCTCAGACCAGCACACTCACCCAGAACCGCTCCCTGCTCAGAGGCTCATGGTGTACTGAGTGCTCGGTCTTTGGCAGAACAAACCAGTGAGGGCTTGGCAAAGACATGCAGCCTCTTTTTGTTGACTTCTCCTAATTCAGAGCAAGAGGGATTTTTCTGTCTTCTCCAGTGAGAGCTGATTGTCTCAGCTTAAAGGTTTTCTTCTGTGTTGTGTCCCATGTGCTGCAGGAGCTCCTGAGTATCACCAGATGCTGTGATTGGCACTGACGCGTGATATATGCGCTGCTTTGACAGATGACTGTAAATCTGCCTCGGCCTACAAAAACTTGTCCGGGGTAGAATCACACTTTGCAGGATGGCTTTGAGGAAACAAGTGTTGAATGACGATTTAGTGCCGCCTCTAGTCATTAAAACAACTCCATGATTGTGAAATAGAGATTTTTGAGGTTTTCAAGAACAACAACTACAGCAAGTTAACCACTGGAAATGGAAGTGGAGTTGCTTAATGTGGTTCCACATCCTAAGAGAGACAGAGAGACTGACTCTCATTTTCCCCTAAAGCAAGCGTGGCTATCGGGTTTATAGCCTGGTGTGAAGTGGATTGTCTGAACTTTCATTGGCAGAATATAAGGGCTGAATAAAACAGCATCCACCTTCATTTTACCTGCACACTTAGGAACAGGTAGATGCTCGGCTCACCCTCTCTGGGCTGGTACAGAGAACCCTGTACAGCTGGGTTAAGATGGGGTTTTGATTTGTTTGTTTTGAACAGTTGCGTAATTGTAGCTGGAGCCCATCCTCCCGACTTCTCATCCAGCCGCTCTCAACTCATAAATATGCCACCATTCTGCACAGTGGGTGAAAAAGAAAACCAGCGTAGTTGTTCCTTGCATCCTTGCCAGTGTTGTGCGAAGAGGCTGAAGGATAAGACTGATTTTGCTCGAACTTGGTGTGGAGCGGGGTGGTTTGGTCTCCGAGAGAGCGGAATCAAACGCTGGAAGCCGAGGTGGATTCATTCACGTAACCGGCAATTCATCAGTCGAGCGGAATGAGTGTCTGGTGTTACCATGGCGTTGAATTGCTTTAACTGCGTTGGTGTGTGTGTGTGTGTGTGTGTGTGTGTGTGTGTGTGTGTGTGTGTGAACGAGGGAGGGAGGGACACAGGAAGAATCTGTTGGCAGTGCAGTTTGCAGTAAATTCAAATTGGACAACAAAAAGTATGTGTGAGTGCGAGAACAGCTTTGGAGACGCAGCCAAGGTCTCTCTCCCTCTTTTGGAAGAGAATGGCAATAAAGATAAAAGAGAACGACAACTGATGATCTTTGAAGGGTGAGCCAAGGCAGACGTCAACTGTGTGTGTGTGTGTGTGTGTGTGTGTGCGTGTGTGTGCTCGTAAATACAGAGAGTGGACAGAATGCAAGGAACACCTTCCAGAGTGTTGCGATCCAAATGTAATGGCACAAACTGAGGTCTGAAAAATGACTGCAGGTCTGAATCAGCAGCTGCGCGACACACAGTGTTTACTGCGGAGCTGCAGAGCTCTCTATCGCGCCATTATTTTTCTCATCCTCGTCTTGTGAGACAATGTGAAGACGTGTGAGTTGCTCAGCTGGGATAATAACCTATGTGTGCTTGAGAGGCTTCTCCTCTCAAGCAGCATCAATCTGCAGAAAACTGAGCCAGCAGCACTTCATAGAGTCTGTCATGGGAGGAGAAACGCATTAGTGAGCGCTGATATGAGGCCCGTGTCCAACTGCAATAAATATCGGTGATAACTTCTTGGTGTGGACATATGATTTATCAATCAGCGCTCAAGAGAGTGTATTGAAATGGGATTTGTCCTCATGCTCGGCAGCCACTTTAGATGTTTTTCTGTAATGAGTCTTCACACACAAAAACAGTACCGCAGGTCCTTCATCCCAACAGCTGTCAGACTGTTAAACTCCAGCATCATCAAACATTTTAAATGTCAATCATCATCTGACAAAGTTTTCACAAACCCACTGTTGCTTGCACCACTGTATTACTTAATGTTTTTAACTTTCTGCTAATATTCACGACATTGTGCAAACATCCTGTGCAGTATAGCGTACTTTTTCTCAACTGTGCTCATAAATATATTATTTTCTACTGTATTTATATTTTTTTCTTCTGTGCGATCTTACATAACACTGTATTTTATTATTAAAGTCTTATTGGTTGAGGTGGAATTAGAGTCCTAAGGCCATGAGGCAGGTAGGTTGGTAGGATTGGTGTGAGCAGAGCATGTAGACCTGCTGAAGAGCTCATAGGTTCAGCCACATGACAGCTGGGCTTCCTTTCCTCTGCTCAGTGAGACACACACGGCACCCTGAAAAACTGAAAACACAACTTTTAGACAAAACAGCTCCTCCACCTCGACTGCCAGTGAATGTCTAGGTAATGAGAGAGTTAAATTGGACAAACAAGCAGCATGGAGTCAAGGAAGACAGATCCAGACAGTAAAATAAAGATACGCACATATTTGGCTGGAGACTTCTGCCTGCATGTGTGTTTCAGCTGTTTTACCTCTTTAGGCTCTGGCCAGGAATGAGAACTGTCTCAATCATGATAAGCCCGACCTCAGAGCAGACAGTCATGGCTCTGCTTCAAAACTTAATGCAGCTGCCATGACACTTTCCAGCCTTTTGATTGGACCAAACATTCTCTAACTCCTGAAAACAAGCATGGATGCAGAGCGTAAGGGTTAAAGCAAAGAAAACATTTGTTCTTGATCATAAAGCCGGTCTGTAGGCTATATACAGAACTCTCAACCCTGTTATTCCACAGTGGATCAGTTCAGTCTTTCTGCGAGGAGCTCTGAGGAAGAGACAAAAAACAAGGCATTAGCTGGTCTTCAGCACACAGGGCTTAAAGAAAAACTGTAGGGAGGACAGGATTGGACTTGGACAGAGGGCTGACGCAGCCAGAGAAAAATGGGCAACCAGCTTAACCAAGTTAATCAACCTAATGTGGACAAGCTCTTTGACCTACTGCACTTGCTGTAGTTGTGCACACTCACGATGCAATGAGGAATTGTTAGCAGCACTTTCGCTTTTGCCTCCAAATAAAACCGGAGCTGATGTGGCCATACTGCTGGCTGTGTGATGATAAACCCTGTCCAATCGTCTGACTGCTTGTGTTTATTAGCCCTATTTATAGTGATGTCACCATGTAAGCGCTGTGTTGCCATAACCTATAGACAGCCTGACTAAGGCAATAAAGCTGAAGCTGCTGTAAACAATAGGTGTTCTGTAATTTGTCATGTAATTAATGACGTCACTTCAGGTTTGCTTGTGTACTTTTCAGCTTTGGGAAGTTTAATAAATTACATTGTTGTGCTGACGTGTCCAAGACAACTGGAATGAGCGAAATCTGTTCAGTGGACTTTCCCTTTCAACCTCTGGTGTTTTTTGTTAATGCTCTGGTCCTTGTGAAAAAAGATAGCTTCCTCAGAAGCACCAAAGTTGACTCACTTCCTCCTTTTGCTTTCTCTCTCTCTCTCTCTCTCTCTGTCTCAGGTTTGTGGTGCTCCTCTTTAGAGTTTCCTGCTGTTACATGGTAGAGCTGAAGGCGAGAGGTAAGGTGGATTTTCTTTTTTTTTTAATCTTTTTTTTAAAGTTAGTGGTGAAACGGGTAACGTGTTGCAGCCTTTAGAGCCTCTTGTAAAGAGAGAAAAGTGGCAAAGAGCGAGACTTTCTAGTCTCTCTCAGGTTCATGTCAGGACATTTGGATGTTGTGGTTAGCCAGAGACTGAAACAGTTGCTGGGAAGCATCTCTTTCTCCTGCAGGAGGTGAGATTGGAGGTGCTAATGGTGGGCAGTCAGCACCTGGAGCCTCCACCTTAAAGAGCTGTTAAAGAGACAGACAGGCCAGTAAACCTCAGTTTGCTCCACAGTCTTCTGCTAACACAACAAATGCTGTTTAAAGCTGTAGCTCCCAGCATGCCTTGTGTGCCTGTTTGTCTGTGTTATACAGGATGGTACAGAAAGACGGTCCTGCACCCACAATGGGTGTCACAGAAAGAGGTGGTAGAAAGGTTTCATGCTCTTCCTGTTCAGGTCTTCCTCCAATCAGCTGATAGTACGAGTGTTGATGCTCGCTGCTGATGCCCTCACAGATAAAAAATGTGCATGTTACTCATTTGAAAAGCTCTTAATTGTCTTTTGAAAAAGTGCCGTGAGCATGCTTTTGTGTGCGTTCAGTCCGCCTCTGCATGTTCAAACTGCAGCAAAGATAAGGCAGCATTTGGTGCTGTGTTTGTGAGTTTTCAGCTCATTGTTTCAGGTCGAATCATCAACCCGCAAGGTAGTGTAGTTGTTATCTTACCTTGCTGGTTGGTAATATAATAACTGATTTGATTAACTTACTCATGACTGGATTTGTCAGTCAACACAGCTGCGACACGATACACCTGATCACCATTTCTGAGTAGCAGAGGATAAAGAGCATGTCCAACCTTGGATGCCTTGGATGGATGATGTCGTACAATTTTATTTTATCAACATCAAATAATATTCTAGATTGGTCTGACACACTCTCTGACAGTCTGTCCTTATGAGGTTTTCTTTGTATGTTTTATTTGATCAGCACCCTTTAATTGTGACTGTTAAAAGCCCCTTAAAATCATCCGCCAAGTGCAGATGGTGCAGTTTCAGTGCACAGTTTACTGAAACCATCTGTCCGGATGTATGGATCAAAGCTGTTGCATCATGGAGAGGTGAGCCGCTCATAATGACAGCGCACTATCGTAAGCTGCATGAATGCGACTTCTCTCTGACGTCTGCGCTCTAGTGTGAAGTCTGCAGAGGAGCAGAACAAGCTGAAAGGTCAAAGGTTGAAAGTTCAGGACACATTCAGACCGATATAAGTGCAGGGGCATTAGCGTAGGCTGATAGGATTAGTGTCAACAGACGCAAATACCATAAGGACTGGAATTATCTTGCGCTCATCTCTCCTAGACACACAGTCGGTGGTCATGGGCGCAGCTATGAGGGCTGATCTGTGCCATGACAAACACACACGCTGATCAGATGAGAGGTCGGAAAGGTTTTGGCATTTTTCGTTAAATTGATTTGTTATCCAACTGGTTCATGGCGTCATTAGACCATTGACTGAGGGTCATTTGTGCAAGTCATGGGATCTGCTTAATTTTGAAGCGGCTTCTTTTTGTGCATTGAAGGGGCTTCCTGTTTGTTATACAGTACCCATGAGGCAAAGTGCCCAGGCCTAAATCAGTGGAAACTGCAATTGCTGACTAGCATCTGTTTTTAAAGAGGAAATACTGGTTTAAAATAGGAAAAGTTTGGCTGCAGCAGCCTGGAAATGCCTTGTGGGTCTTATGGATGTTGTAAGCTAGTGGTATGATGAAGGAAATGAGCCAGAGAGAGAGAGACAGAGCGAGAGAGAGATGAAAGGTGAGACAAACGGATGCAACATGTGATGCTATGTCTAGGTCTGTTTGTGTCAATTAAATATAGATTAAAACACAAAAGATGCACACAAACACGCACAGACTTTCCATCACTTCTGGGGACATTACATAGACTTCCATTCATTTTTCCACCCTAAAATTAAATGATTGAAGGTATGGGAGCTTGTGTTTCATCCCCATGAGGAAAACGAGTCCTCACGTTGTGACTGTGTAAACAGATTTATGTCCCCACAACGTGAGTAATACACAGCCACAACCACACAAACACACACACACACACACACACACACACACACACACACACCGCAAACTTCCCTCGTACTCATATCACTCAGTCTTTTACTGACAGTGACTGTGCCACTTTTGAGAAGGGTGAGTGGGTGTGTTGACTGGAAACAAGTAGCAGTGACCAAACACAAACACTGCAGTAACGCTGCAGCGCTCGGTGTGGAGCTGTCGGCTCCCGTTGAAGCCCTCAAACATATTCAGAACATGACCGGCTCAACCACTATAGCTTGGAGCTGCAGTCAACGACGACTGCAGGTTTCATTTGACCAAATCTATACACCGTGAGCTGGCAGTGATATGTGTGGACAGTCGGCTAGTTAGTCCCACTACGATAAAGGAAAATGCACAATAATCCTGTCCGATTTCTTAGCTTGCCGTCTGTAACAGTATGATTATTTTTGAGAAAACGGTGAGGCGGGGTCTCACCAATGTCTTTGTAAGGTGTGCATAAGGTAGCGCAGTCTGGGGTTTAATGTTGGCTGGAGTCAGTGGAGTAATTTACCCAAAACTAATAAATATCAGGATAGAGCTGCTAGCATTGACTAGTAACATCATCACTTAATAACAAAAATGCTAATGATTGCCGCTTGCGTAAGGTCATGAAACACTGTTTAAACCAATCATCATACTTTCGCTCTCGCATTTTGGTTGAAAGGTTAAAAAAAATCAACTCTTTAGATGAATATCAGCCACTCACTACAGCCCCTTGCAAACCACATCATAGAGAAATTCACAGCTTGACAGACTTGACAAACAAAGTTACAGTTGTTGTTCAGGGGAGGGGTTAGTGAACAAACAACTGAACGTGGAAGTTTCATTATTACTTCGCTTTACGCGGCCTTAGATGATCTCGTTTTCTCTTCACTTTACTCCCTTCTTTAAGCTGTATTCCCTGCTTGCTAATTGATAAACGGCTCCTTTTTCACTTTTCTACAGGGTGTTGAAGATGGCAGTGTGGATCCAGGCCCAGCAGCTCCAGGGAGATGCTCTGCACCAGATGCAGTCTCTGTACGGTCAACACTTCCCCATTGAGGTGCGACATTATCTGTCCCAGTGGATAGAAGGCCAGCTGTGGTGAGTTGCTCTGCAGCACCGACAGAATGCGTACATACACACACATACAGACCTATATCGTGGCTATGCTTGCAGATTTGCATCATAGAAGAGTGGACTTTTGTCCTTGGTGGAGGTCCAAGCTCGTCAGGTCTATTTCATGCATGTTTGTGTCATTAGGGATGCCATAGACCTGGAAAACCCGCAGGAGGAGTTCAAGGCCAAACGCCTGCTGGACAGTCTGATCCAGGAGCTGCAGAACAAGGCTGAGCACCAGGTGGGAGAGGACGGCTTCCTACTCAAAATCAAACTGGGACACTACGCTAGCCAGCTCAAGGTAAGTCTTTTGGAAAGTTTCCTCACCAAGAACAGAACCTTGCAACTTTCTTGGCTCACTCCAGCTAAAATGTTGAGCTTAAAGCTGATTGAGAGACCGGCTTTGGTTTGCAGAGATGCACTGGAGCATGAAGCACCTGATGCTGATGGCATCAAATAAGGCAAAAAACAGCTCTGGAGGAGTATTGAAGTGACGTCATAAAGCCGTGAATTCCACCTGCTCAGACAGTAGCCATGTTTTCAGCAAACACTCACTCTTCAACTATTATCAACCTGAGAAGGTGATAAGCAAGCGTTTGGAAGGCACAGCTGTTCAGCTCAGCCCTCAGAAAGAGCACACAGTGCACTAAATGTTTTAAGAACAGGTTGTATCCACCATGAGGAAAACAAGAGGACAGCCCAAGTGAGGGCCTTGGTAGCCAGCCAGCGCTGCTATTTATGATCCCCTGCTCACAGATCCGTTCTTCTGTTTGTCTTCTCCCCTCCCTGAAAACAGCGGGAAGGGGGCTGGCTGTGCAAAATCAAACTGCAATCCTGAATTCCTACTGCTCTGTTTTCCCTGCTTTGATAGTGAATGTGCATATATTGATGTGAGTGTGATATGTGGAATGTGGACTGTATGTCTTAAATTTCTTTTATGTTGGACTCGAGACTCTCTTGTACCTTCAGAGGTCAGACTAGCAGAGCTGAAGCTGGTCTGCTGATGCCCTCTTCTTTTCGTCGTAGCGCAGGGTGCTTCCTCGTACACTCCACTTGATGGAAACAGTTCAGCTTTTAATACACTTTTGTTCTCCCGCTTGAAGCTAGAAACAAGAAGAATGTCATCAACTGACTCATAACAGCATTTTTTTTAAACAGAAAGTGAAACTGCAAGTAGAACCGATATTACTGTAACATGTAAACCACCATGGTTTGTGCATGACAATGTGTGATGAGTCGTGTCTCTGTATGAAGTGCGCTGTGCTTCAGAGAAGTGGCTCATTAGGCTCGTCTAATGGGTTTTAGTGTGTCTGCGGCATTGGCTCCAGAACTTAGCGAGCTTCCTTGATGCGGCTAAATTGGTGAGTCCTGTGTGCAGCGGCCGCTCAGCACGTCAGGGGCTAACAAGCCTTAACACAGCACATGTGCTCCTTGTCTTTCAGAGCACGTATGACCGCTGTCCTCTGGAGCTGGTCCGATGCATCAAGCACATCCTCTACACAGAGCAGAGGCTCGTCAGAGAGGCCACCAATGTGAGTAGGATGTGCTGCAAAATACACACACGCAAGCTGACACCTGCATGCATACGTCGGCTCGTTCGTCAGCTCACAGACATCCCCGCTGAAATATAAACTTGCGTCGGCAAGCACCTGTGGCTTCCCCATGCATTATTCATTTTGTAGCCTGCACAGAGCCTGCAAGCACAAACAGAAACTCAACTACATAATGGTGATTGATTCAGAGATTGGGTAATTGGGTAACAACTCTCCGTTTCCTCCATTTATCTCCCCCAAGGTCTGCAGATTCCCTTGCATTATTATAAATGTGATACCTGCATCCACCAATACCTACTCAGTCGCGCTGTAAAATGTCCTTGTAAAAGCAAACCTTTTGTTTTTCTCCACTGCAACGCTGCAAAAAGGAAGGAAGTCAAAATGGAAGTCAAATATTTCACAGTTTATTACAAGCACTGGGTTATAAAACCATAAAGCCAGCAGTGCATAAAACATGTGACTCTCAGCTCTCCTGGGGTGAATTGATTTTCATTCACAACATGCCTTTTCTATTAGTGGAATGCATATTTGGACTGATTGAATTTCACCCTGTTTAGTCTGAACCTTTAGGCACCATAGTGCTCTTGTTTAACTGGCCGTGCAGTCTGCCTGAGTAAGATAAGAAATGCGTTTCTTCCTTCTCTATTTGTCGTCCCATCGGGCTTGTGGTCGCTTGGGATTTTACAGTCAAATAGCCCAACTGCCACATGCAGGGGTCAATGCATCAAGTCCAGCTTGGTTTCGTATCTCTGCTCCAACCCCCACAGACAGCCCCAGTAGCTCAGCTCTCAACTCACCAGTGTCTCTATCTATCATAAACAATCCAGTGACAGACAATATACAGGCCGTGCACCTTCCAATGGAAAACCAGCCTTACCAATCAGTCCACCCAAACCCACCATTTCTTCTCTGTCTCTCAATCTCACTTTCTAATTGACAGTCGAGCTCGCCGGTGGGAGGGATGATGGACAGCATGTCTCAGAAATACCAACAGATCAACCAGGCTTTCGAGGAGCTTCGCCTGCTGACCCAGGACACTGAGAACGACCTGCGCAAGCTCCAGCACAACCAGGAGTACTTCATCATCCAGTACCAGGAGAGCCTCCGCATCCAGGGTGAGACCAGAGGACTCGTTAGTGCTGCTCTGAAGAAACGCAAGGAGAAATGTTTTGACTGGCTAGATCGTGAGGCGATTGGCAGCAGAGTTGGTGACCAGTTATTTAACACGTGCCAAACATTTGCTTGGTTAAGCTTTTAACGTGGTTTGATACGCAGCTTGAACCCGACTGTGAAGTTGTGGTGCTGTCTGGAGCTGTGATCTGATCTGCAGATCAGCTGCCGATCAGCAATGGAAATCAATCACCAGGAGCTTCCGTAACCCAGTAACCTGTGCATGTACTGTTAGGTGCATCGTTCAGAAAAGAACACCCAGCTCTTGACGTCTTTGTTACACCAGAGGAGGGTCTTTTGTGTAAATTATTATTCCTGTCAAGGCTAATGTACACCGCCTCTCTATTTTCCTCCTCTTTTCTCGAAATCATCCCCACCCTTCCCCCATTTGGATGGCAACAACCCCACCCCGCCTCAGCTCAGCTGACCAGCCTGGCCACACTTCCCCCTGCTGACCGGCAGCTACGGGAGCCCGCCCTTCTCAGCAAGAGAGCCACTGTGGAGGCATGGCTGACCAGAGAGGCCAACACACTACAGAAATACAGACTGGTAAGGCATAAACATGCACGCTTAGAGAAAACACACACACAACCTTACTGTGCAAGAGTGCTAAAGCGTGATTCCTGTGCTTTTTTGTTTATGTGCAGGACCTGGCAGAGAAGCACCAGAAAACACTGCAGCTGTTGAGGAAGCAGCAGACCATCATTCTGGATGACGAGCTGATCCAGTGGAAGAGACGGCAACAGCTGGCAGGCAACGGGGGCCCGCCGGAGGGAGGCCTGGACATCCTGCAGTCCTGGTGAGTTCTCTTCCACCTCCCACCAAGATCGCAGCCAGTGGACTCCCTCACAAAGCAAAGGGTCACCGGTTTACAAGCCTTCAATTGACTACTGCTGGGTTTATTTCCAAAGTTTGTTGGCTCCTAAGAGGAGAGACAGGCAGGCCAGTCTGACATGTTTCAGGCTTTTACTCCCTTACTTTCAGAGTTCTATTTGCCTTTTTTTTTTTTTAGAAATAAAGCCTCATTTTTCAGCCAGGGATTCCACATCCTGATGTCCTGTTTTAGTTTTAGTTGACGTTGTCTGGATGGATGGAACAACACGTAAGACCGTGTCTATGCTTAGGACTCGTATGTGTGTGTTTTTGTGCGTGTGTGTCTCAGGTGCGAGAAACTGGCAGAAACTATCTGGCAAAACAGGCAGCAGATTCGGAGGGCAGAGCACCTCAGACAACAGCTGCCCATCCCCGGCCCCATTGAAGAGCTCCTCAACGAACTCAACAGTACGATCACAGACATCATCTCAGCATTGGTCACCAGGTGTGTGTGTGTGTGTGTGTGTGTGTGTGTGTGTTTGTCTATGCTTCTGAAGGCTGAATCTTGACTGAAAAAAGCTAAAGCCATGAATGTAGGACGGTGTAGCATACCATCAGTCCCAGCATGCGTGCAAGTGGGTGGATGTGTTATATACATTGAGGCGTCATCATTTCCTGCACTTATTCTTGACCTTTATGGAAACAAAAAGGAAACAACTGAGGCCTAAGGATTTAATCCACACGAGTGAAGCTACTGTATGTGTGACCCTTTCACTTTAGATGAAGTTTTGTGTGAGCTAAGGTTGAAGCTGCAGGACTTATTTCAGTCCTGGTTGATTTGAGGGCGCCTGTGGTTACGGTGGTAAACTCAAGTGCAGTTTGATACTATAGCAAACACGCCTTCAGCAGCTGCTTTGTCAGAAGAGCGACTGGTGTATCTGTTTACAGTGCGGCCAAACAAACTCATGTTGTTTTGATGAAGAAGTTACTCAATAATAACTTGAACCGCGAGTAGCTCCTGACATAAGGAGACGGACGCCTGCATGTTTTCATCACTGTGGTCAGGCCTTGTTTCATTTCTCCCTGCGTTATTTATACTTGATCTGCTTGATAAATGATTGGCTTTGCATTTCCTGTGGCTGCTTCACAATTAAAGCCTCTTTGTGTTTTGCCAATTGAACGCTTTGAACGTGAAGCAGCAGCAGTAGTAAATGTTAGCATTAGCAGTAAGTTGATATAGCACTGATTCAGTTTTAAGAGAGTTAACAGTTAACAGGCCATGTGAGGCCCATATCAATGAGATCAAATGGTATCAAAATTGGGCTTTGATTTTATGAAAGTCTTCAGGATTATAACTTTAAAGTACATTTAGGGTTGTCCAGGTGAGAGATTGTGCTTGTGCTGACATCCATGGTTAGGAAATGAAAGCTTGTGTTCATCCTGTCTGCACTTTGTGCTGAGCCAAAGCAGATGATGCCTCTGATGGGTCACATTTTACAAACGACGTCATCCAGCACTGTTTCAGACCACATCCAGAATGAGCCGTGGACAGGAGGAGAGGCGAAGCCCTGACGCGGTCAAAGAAGACCGTGTTCACTGGAGGGGGAGTCCGGGCTAAATTCAAATGTGCCCAGAGGCAAAGGATTTGAAACTGAATGCACCTTAAGAGATCTGCAGAGACAAAGGGCATGCAGTGTGCAGGAGATTAAAGGAAAGCAGCGGCACTTCTTTCACTGCATTATTTCTGGCCCAAAGACACATCTGCCAGAGTCTTTTAGCCCCCCAGCATCTCTGAACAGGAAGTAATCTTAAGTTTTTGACAGCCTCCTTTCCCACTTCCCTACAAGATTGTCCCTGTGGGGACCTTTAACACATTGAGAAGCCATGTTTCTGTCACAGCGATTTCTGATTGGCCACAGACGAGCCTGCACCCAGACAGTAATGCACTGCTATCACGCACATGACAGACAAAGGGTATGTTTCCTCAACAGTAACCTCTCCATGTTCCTCCGAAGCCTTTGTGTTAATGCGGAAATCAGGAGACAGAAAATCGCACCAACGTTGTTGAAAGAAAGTATTTGTTGACCCTGTTGGTTGACTGAACAATGATTGCTTTCATGGCCCTCCATTGGTGAGCATGGTTACAATTAAGGTAATTTTCAAAGGCCAACATTGTCAAATTTGCAGGTCAGTGGAGTTAAAAGAAACCCTGTGGAGTTCTCTTTGTAAACAGTCGTTTCAGCATTTCACACTAAACCACATTATATGTGTACTTAAGGGTTAATGCGCATGCAAGCCTTCACACAGTCTTTTCTATGTTTTAAGCATGCATTCTATGTTTTCAGCTTTTTTGCGGTGTTGCTGAAGACCATTTCCATTAAAACTGTTTGGAAATGTATGCAGCATTGTATACATGACAGTAAACTATAGAAAATTACATTCAGGCTGTGAACAACTGGATTTCATGCTAATACTGGTAGAATACTTACAAATACAAGTTTGCTCTGATGACGCAGTGGTTGCCCTCAATCTGGTTTCTGGAAATTATTTTTATATATTTTTGGCAACATTTCATGAGATGTATGAAGAGAGGTAGAAGAGAGGAGAGGACACGATGTGCTGCTAAGCGTTTGGCCGAGGGTTTACTGCTACATTATGTGCACTTTAAAGGTGGGGTGAGTCATTCTGGAGAAACAGCACTCACACAGAACGGACAGCGAGCGGACCGTGAGGAGATATCAGCGATCTTTCTCCCGAATGACTCACCCCACCTTTAACTAGCTGATCAACCTAATCCACATGACTCTGTCACTCAGTCCAGCTCTTTTTTGTTCCCGCAGCACCTTCATCATTGAGAAACAGCCCCCACAGGTGCTAAAAACCCAAACCAAGTTTGCCGCTACGGTGCGCCTCCTGGTGGGTGGGAAATTGAACGTGCACATGAACCCACCGCAGGTCAAAGCCACCATCATCAGTGAACAGCAAGCCAAGGCCCTGCTGAAGAACGAGAACACGAGGAAGTAAGTCCAGTGAGCCGTTCGTGTCGGCGTGGATTTTAAAAGAGAGGACACAAGAAACAAATACAGAAGGCGCACGCAGGTGTTTCCGCCTGCTTTATTTTTTATTAATACGTGATTTTTGAATCCCATGTCTCAAAGCGTAGCTTCAACACGCCACCCTCCTCTTCATTCCTCTTTGTATACACATTTTTTAGCATCCCTTCTTCCTTTAACAAGGACACTGGGACGAGCTCTCACGGCGCCAATAAGATAAGGAGTCTTAGTTTTCTTTAGGGATTACCGGATCCCAGGATGAACTCTGGTCTAGTGTGTTTCCAGACCTCACCGCAGAGACATGGCTGGAACGATCAGAGCCTCAGAGGAATCTATGGTGTGGATGCAGAATCCACATTTAGCCTGTTCCACAGCCTCATTCCACATTCCTCCCGACTAATAGAAACCTTCCAAGGCTGTAGGTCAGCCAGTGGTGGAATGGGTGAGCGATTCAACAGCTCAGCCATCATCTGCTGTTTCTCATCTGAACCACTTCAGATGGCACCCAGTCGGTCGCCCATAGACATCTGCATGGTGTTTCCTTGTGTCGAGAAGATGGAGGAGGCGGTTGTTAATTATACAGACAATGAGAACGAGCATGTTTTACACTCAGCTCCTGCCGTCCAAACGAGCATCACTTTGTTTTAATATCTTCTGGGAAGAATATAATTCTCTGCTCTGGCGTGCAGACATTACAGCTAATTGAGATGGTTTCTCTCCTTCAGTGACAGCAGTGGGGAAATTCTCAACAATAACTGCGTGATGGAGTACCACCAGACAACAGGCACTCTCAGCGCCCACTTCAGGAACATGGTGAGTGCTCCTGAAGTGAAGTAACTACACTACACTGAGTTAAATATCTCATTGCCCGTGGGTCTGTGCTATATAGCATCTGTCCCAGATATACAGTATGTAGCTCTGAAGTGAAGCAACTGCCAAGATGCGTTCGATCACTGTGTGCTGTGATAGCATGGAAACCCAAGGCAAAAGTGGCTCTCTGTTGAAGTATGCTTACGATAACAACTTCTTCTAATAACTGTAAATATATCCCCTCAGGGTGGAATTCTTCATGTGTTGCTGATCTGCGCCTTTTGTTTTCGTTGTTTTGACTGAGAGCAGCAGACATTACCCCGCCTTTAACTAACTTTTAAATAAAATCTGCATGTGTAGGATTTAGGGGCAACAATGCCGTTGTGGGTATTTCAGTACAGTACAGTCCTGCACAAACCCACAGCAACTTAGTCATGCTTTGGAGGATCAGTCTGCAGCTTAAGGAGAGCCTCTTTCTACATCCCACATGGATTATTTACATGTCAGCCCGTTTGTCTGACTCAAACTGAATTATACATGCATGCACTGTAGGTATGATGTGCGCTTTGTCAGCCTAACATGCAGCATGTACCATATATCACCGGTATTCCTCATTCCTAACACCTGTCATCTTTCATGCAGTCTTTGAAGAGGATCAAGCGATCGGACAGACGAGGAGCAGAATCTGTCACAGAAGAGAAGTTCACCATTCTGTTCGAGTCCCAGTTTAGTGTTGGAGGCAACGAGCTCGTCTTTCAAGTGAAGGTAGGAGGAGACAGAAGAGGTGCAAGAAAAGGTCGCATTAGCCCTGATGCACAAAGATACTGTGTATTTGCACTCTTGCAGCAGTGGGAATCTGTTTATTTTTAAGCCTAAATCCCAAAACATTCATCATGCATTCCTACTAACAGTGTGACGCACAGCGCGACCAGTCCCACTCATTCCCGTTCCGCTTTCCAAGGAGTTTTACGACGCTGTTTAAAAAGCTCTTCCTTACAATTAGAACCACAGACGCACCATGACGTTCGTGTTGTTTTGCAGTATGCGCAGCGCTCTTACACTGATGGCCTCCCCTCTTTCTCTGAACAGACGTTATCACTTCCTGTAGTGGTGATAGTTCACGGTAGCCAAGACAATAACGCCACAGCAACAGTGTTGTGGGACAACGCTTTTGCAGAGCCGGTGAGTAAACGTTTCCGTGCAGATTTTATTTAGAGATGGTTGATCAGCCTGTGTTTTTAAAGGTTTCAGACGCCTACATATCACATAAATGTAGCAGCTCCATAACAAATGAATAAACAAAGCTTTCTTTAATGGGTATGTCTGACATTTTATAGGTTAAACCATAAATCACTTAATAAAAATGTACTTAGTAGATTAAACAATAATGAAAATAATCAATAGTTCCTGCTCTTCATGTGAAAATGAACCTTTTTCATTTATGTACAAGTCACAAGTAGATTAATCTCTGTATACTATATGTTTCCTCTGTGGTTTGTTTTCTGTTCATCTAGATCAATTCATGAAAAATGTCCTTAATCCTCGCAGAAGCGGTGACGAGATATAAAAATACCACTCCTCTGATAATAGCTGCGTGTGCACATTTGATGACTGTGCTTTCGCATTGTGCTGCCGCCTCGCTCGCGTCGATAAAGCTCACGTAAATCCTCCGCCGTCTCCTCTGCTGTCTGCAGGGACGGGTGCCTTTCCTCGTGCCAGATAAGGTGCTTTGGCCTCAGCTGTGCGACGCCATCAACATGAAGTACAAGGCTGAGGTGCAGAGCAACCGAGGCCTGTCTGAGGAGAACCTGGTCTTCCTGGCTCAAAAGGCTTTCAGCAGCTCCAGCAACAACCCCGACGACTACCGCAACATGACTATGACTTGGTCACAGTTTAACAGGGTCAGCGCAAGTCTGGTTCCTCGTGATTCTCTTCCTCTCTTTTCTCTCTGAATTTGAAGGCAGAGCTTATATAAAGAGGATCCTAATGATCTGTTATCAGCAGGCTTAATGCTTGGATTTGCGTCATACTTAAGGTTTTATTCTCCTTGCATTTTTGAAATGCCCACAGGCCATTTTCAGTAAGCCATTTGAGCCACATGCCTGTTACTGTTGGTTATTCATACACAGAAAATTTCGTGCTCCATTTGCAGTGTTCCTACAGCCCTATTCTGTGGTGGACTTGAGTGAGAACACCTCATTGGTAGCCAGGTCTTCATCTTAATGGGCCTGTTTGTCCACACAGTGAAAGGCTGGAGGCCTCATTTTCTGGCTCGAAGCAGCCGCTGATGGCAGAAAACGCACTCGCATTCACCACACTCCATCAGTCTCATTAGATTACAGGAACATCAAGTTTCAGCCACTTCACACGCTGGTGTGTAAGCGACGCACACGCACAGCTTCACCCCCTCCTCTTTTTCCTCAACGTATACACATGCAGCTGCACACTTGGTTAAATCATAAACACAGAGAGGAAAGCTGGGATGAGAACATGTTGTTCTCTGTATTTATTTCCTGGATGGACATGAGGGAACCTAAAACCTTTTAAAAGATGTACATGTCTGTCTGAATCCTGTGTGCCTTTTGAAAAATCTTTCCCCCAAAAACCTTTTGCTTGCAGGAAAGCTTGCCAGGGAGGAACTTCACATTTTGGCAGTGGTTTGATGGTGTGATGGAACTCACAAAAAAGCATCTCAAACCACACTGGAATGACGGGTAAGGCGCTGCAGAGGGGCTTTTTTGTCAGTTTCAATCTTTGGCTGTAAGATGTGGCAGAGTAGAAAAATAAAGGCGCTACCTCCCTTTTTTCAATTCGACAGCTGGACTGCATGTTCGCTGAAAGGAAATGTTTTTCTGTCCCCATTTTGTCACTCTCGAGAACTCAGGCAATTGTTCACTTTCATGATTTTCCATGGCAACCTGGGGAGCTGGACCTGCTCTCGCCGGTAAACGAGGCTCGTCGCGATTTTAATGTGCTTCTTTTTCTGCATGTCTCTCTCGTCGTTTTAGAGCCATACTGGGCTTTGTGAACAAGCAGCAGGCTCAGGACATGCTGATGTCCAAACCCAACGGCACCTTCCTTCTGCGCTTTAGTGACTCTGAGATCGGAGGAATCACAATTGCCTGGGTGGCGGAAAATCCTAACAAAGCAGGTATGACATGGAAATGAGCGTTTATAAGAAAAGGTGGTATTTTGCATTGCTCTGCAGCGCGCCGCTCTCATCGGCATGCATGACGCTGTAATAATACTGAAAATTATCCAGAGAAAAACTGATGATATTGCTGTTTTTGCTGATACGGTGGTCTGGCTGCTGTGTGTCTCCAGGTGAGAGAATGGTTTGGAACCTCATGCCCTACACAACCAAAGACTTCTCCATTCGCTCTCTGGCTGACCGCATCAGCGATCTCAATCACCTCCTGTTCCTGTACCCCGACAGACCCAAGGATGAGGTGTTCTCCAAATATTACACCCCGCCACTCTGTAAGCAACCTCCTGTTTGCACAGGCTGCCCTTCCTTTCAAAATTTAATATCACACTTGTCCAGCCTTGTCAGTGAAAGATGTCTTGATTGCCGCATGACGGCTGCTCCTTGCGCTTGTTTGTTTTAAAGCCAAAGCAGTGGACGGCTACGTGAAACCGCAAATCAAACAAGTGGTGCCAGAGTAAGTATCCAGCTTCCTGTTCACCTTTCGTCCTGTTCTTCCATTCTTGCTCTGTCTCCCCTTTCCTCCCTCCCTGCCGTCCACCCACCAGTTTTTCCTCTGTGGCAACATTTAGAGCTAATCACTAGATATTGGACCCTGAATTCAGATCAGCTATTAGTTAGCTGTTACAGTTGGAGGAGGCCAATTAAGGATGGCCAGGGTTCCTGAGCGGGCTTGTCTTCCACTCATCATTAGAGTTAGGCTTGTTAGTTAGCAGGCCTCGCTCCCGCGTCTCCACGGTTGGTTCACCCTCAATACAGAGAATGGCTATAATGATGCAGCGAGGCCTGGAAATCATGCTGAGGGTAGTTGCTTAGGCAACTGCTGAACATAGACTCATAGGCTTTTATCTTGGGTTTATGTATGTGTGTCTGTGCACAGGTTTGCTACAGCCAATCCAGACCCAACAAGCGGGAATCCAACCTACATGGATCACGGCGCCTCCCCAGCTCCCGTCAATCACCCTCACACTTACGGCATATACCCACCTATGTGAGTCATCGAGCGTTTTGACCATATGAGCTGGTCTGTGTGTGTGCGTGTGCATTTTTGTGTGAGTGAGGAGTGTTGTTTTTGGGGGGGGGGCGGGGGGGTTTTGCGTGATGTGCTGCCGGCCTGTCTGAGTGTGGTTTGGCTCCACTCTTGTGTCCCGTGGCAGGAGCGACTCTATGTTGGACGCGGACGGAGACTTCGACCTGGACGACACCATGGACGTGGCGAGGCATGTGGAGGAGCTCCTCCGGCGGCCCGTAGAGAGCCAGTGGGGCGGCCAACAGTCCTGACCCTCAACCTCCAAACCCGAGACAACACCAAACAAACCCTGCCTCCAAACTTGCCCCGATCGCATTGACATTTCTCATGGTTTAATTCCATTCATTTCTCTCTTTTTTTTTTCAGATAGCTATAATGTGAAGTGTTAATAATGGTTGTGATTTTTTTCTTTTCAGCATGAGAGCATGCATGTACGTGACTTCTCTTAGTTTTATTTGTGTCCATAAGTGTTTGTAAAACAGACTAGGTATAATGCAAAACCTACAATGTTACAGTATTGTGCAACAGAAGAGAAGAGGTAATGTTCATTCACATCGTGCATGCATTTCCGATTGATTTTTAACAGATTTTAAAAAATATGCTACTGTACGAAGTCATTTTAACAGTTGAATGTTTTTATTTTGTAACATTTTCTTCTTTGTAAATGGGTTATCAGTATTTTGATAGTGACATTGAACTTGCCCTTTGACAAAAAAAAAAAGAGAAACTTTAATACTGAGGGTTTTGCTTTTGCTCTTAACAACATTGTCTGATTCACCGCTCCGCAGAGTTACAGTCTGTTTTCCGAATCAATATACACTAACCTAACGGCGGAGTGACTCTCTTTGCTCTCTGCGACCGACAGCACACACATCAGCACACGGTACACACGCGCAAGTGTACGATGTATTTGTTCTGATTTGTTCACCAGCTGAAACCCAGGACGGGGGTTTATGCGCCTCCCTCGCTCTCACAGGGCTATTTGTCTTCTGTTTGTACACAGAAATGCAAATCTAAGCATTTACCCAGCGCTGCCTGCTTTTCCTCTCAGGTCCCTCTGTTCCCCTCATCAACGCTACCTCGCATTATTCTACTGACAGTTGTTGTTACTATTGGTTCTGTTGTTGTTTCTGCACCGCATTCACACCAGAAGGTACGCTCATTGGGTTTTGTTCTTGTCACCTGTGTTAATATGTGCAAAGGAGATCCCTCGCTGCCCCACGGCTGACTCTGTTGGCTGTTTTATGCTTGAAGCCACTCACCTGATGAAGCCCAGAAGCGTGAAGTGTCACACGTCCGGTCGGTTTGCCTGAATAATATTCCCTCCGGACTTCTCTGCCTGTCCGTCCACTTTGTCCCTATAGCTGTGTCACGGCGGGGTGGCAGAACTGCTGTGTGCAAGTTTCTGTGACCGCACCAGCAGCTGAAGTTGCCAAGCGCATGTAGATTGATAGGTGCAGGCTTTGAATGCTTGCACGGACTCACCAGCCACTGGTCCGCATATAGAACTCAAGGATGAAGCGTCATGTCAGTCTGTGTCTTTGTCTTTTGTTTTCGGGCAACAGTTTTCCCCGTGCGTCGCTCTTTTTGCCACACATAAAAGATTACAAATACATTAGTCTAATAGAAAAGGCTGAGACTATTACCCCACTCCCTCCTCTCTCTGTCTCTCTCTCTCTCTCTCTCTCACACACACACACACACAATGCTGAATAGAGAATATGTCGTCGACAAAAGCCTTGCACCTCAGGAATGAATCGCTTTGCTTAGCTGATGTATAAGCCAAATAGAAAATGATCTATGTACACAGAATATATGAATTTATTTTCTTTATCATAATTCTATTTTATTATTGTTTCTCTGGCACTCCCCTGTTGAATGTAACCCCCCCTTTGCATGACCCTGTTGAGGATTTACATACACATACCTCCTCAGTCTGAGCAGAAGTTTCAAGTGTCACCAGAGCTCCCAGTTGGAAAAAAGGACACAGAGCAACTGGAAATCAGAGAAGAATTTATGACGTACTTTTGTGTTTGTCCGACAGACATTACAGTATTAAAGATATTCCCTCGTCTATCTTTTCATCTCGTCTTCAAGCATTTTTTTGTATCTCGCTTCTTGAAATCTCAAGCTACACGAGCAGTCTTGTGATATTATCCTTCATCACCATTACTCTCATCATTTTTAAGCTTTGTTCCACTGTAGACTGTGTATTTTTTGACGATGTAGATGGCGCTGTGTGCTGTTCGATGTATGTACCATGTTTGTGGTTTGGGTTTATCGCTTGGAGGTTTTCCAAGAGAAACGGCTGTTGAGTTGAAAAGAAGAAAATAAAGTTTTATAAATAATTTTAACTCAACCTGTGGAAGTACGGACGGTTTTGATGTTACCAAAAAATAAATGCTGTTTTGTTTTATGTTTTATGTGTGCAGTCGACACCAGAGTCGACACCAGCAGGAAGAGCAAAAGCATCATGTTTAAGTGCAGCATACACAGTACATGAGCGGGTTTGGGTAATTAAAAACAGATTAGAACTGTCAAAGAGCTGCAGTGCACGAAATGAGTTTCTCTGCAGTCGAGCAAAACAGGATTGTTTGTTGCAACAAGCTGTTTTCATCTATTTACTGTGCACTGATTTCTGCAGGGTCATGGTGCTTTGGGTGGAAGGAAATTTCTTTTCCAGGTGTTTCAGATGAGACTGTCACTCATTTTGCAGAGAAACCCTTCATCCCGTCCCCTGAGGACAATCCCAGAGATACTTGACATGAGATTAATATGCTAAAAGGGTTTACCTCAAAGGAATATGCTGCCAGACTTTTCATTGCTGCAGTAATTGCTGCAATATGAATATCAAGTTTCAGACCGCAGATAGTAATTATAGGTAATAAAAGTAGAACATAATGCATGCTGATGATTTGTCTTTTAATGTTCTGTGCTTTCAGTTGCATTAACACACAAACAAGCAAAAAGGTGATCTTCACACTGCACCGAACTGAATGCACATTAACTGTTTTTGTAAATATATATAAAAAAAGAAAGACAGAAAAAAAGAAGCAATTTTAAACCTGATTATGTAGTAAAAAAAATCATTATTCAATTGTAGTAACTCTAAAATTTAAGAGGGTAAATCCTGGAAGCTAAAAGGAAGAAGAGTGACTTGATCACAAATGTTCTGAATAAGTTCTATTCTGCCATCTGGTGGATATAAGAAGCATAGCAGAGCCCTCTCTCTCTCTCTCTCTCTCTCTCTCTCTCTCTCTCTCTCCCTCTCTCTCTCTCTCTGTGTGTGTGTGTGTGTGTGTGTGTGCCAGCCACCTTCCCAGTGTCATGCCTGGGAAAGGTGATAAGAAAATCTCATTTACATAGAGTTCAATAAAACGTGACCAGTTATTGTTTAAATAATTGTCCTCGTCAGGTTATAGTTTAATAAATTCACTGGCTGCCTCCTTAAAAGAAAAACTAATTATCATGATTGATAACAATGTGCAGCATGTCGGCCGTTTTTTAATTATGAGTATGTTATCTACGGGCTGCCATGCTGAGGGCTGGAAACGTGTGCAGGTCAGTGATTGTAATCTTGTGGAAAGGGATCCGGGAGGTCAGTGTTGCTTGGATACTAAACCTGCATTCATTGCAGTGGTATAGCATGAGCACCGTGGTTTACATCTGAAGTGATCAGAGACTCAGAGGAGGGGTTTCCTGCAGCAGAGGGTCTTACAATAATGCATTTTACAGAGCGGATTTATCAGTGTCAGGTCATATTAAAATGACTTCAAATTAAAATTTGCCTCCTTGGCGTCACCATAATAAAGTACAGTATTATCAAAGCAGGTTTATTCTAATAATTCAGATTAAGGCAGCATGAAAAATGGTTTGCACATGAATGTACAGAATGCTATAACAAAGGAAAAACATGTAATGAATTATGCAAGATATACATATATAGCTTCCCGTTGAAATGTCAGTTTTTCTTAACTTACAGGGTTTTGTTTTGCTCCTCTGAGGTTAAATCCCTGTATTTTAAATTTGCTTTGCTATTGTTTTATTTTATTATTTTTATTATTTAAATCTTTATACAGGTTGCAGTGTTGCTGTTCCCAGTTAATCTAAGTTTACTTAGAGTTTTGTTGTAGTTATCCAATGTTTGATGTTCTATTCTTTCTCTTTACATACTATTAGGTCGACCCAAACATCCTATTTCTCATATCCCATCACCTTTATTCCAGATATCAGGGGAGCATCCTACAGTTCGAATACGAGTAATCATTTCTTAATTGTGTGGCTGAATTTTATTATTTTATTCCTAAATAGAATATGTTGGTTGTAGGGCCTGAACTGTGTGTAATAATCTTTTATTTTAATAGGTATAAGAGCCTTACTTACATAATCTAAATAATGATAGTGATCATGTACGATACTGGCTTCTGACCAGTGTCTTTAAATACTCCCACAACTGAAGTCAGCTGAGAAGATGAGCTCTCCAGTTCTTTATTCCAGCTCCTCCAAGCCACCACCAGGTGTCAGTAAAGTCTAATGGATCAGTCGAGGGGCCACAGTCCTGACTGGGCAGCTTTAGGGTGAAATCAGTCATCAGTCATCACATATAATGTAATATTTGCTCTTTTAAATAGACTGAAAAGTTAGAGCGTGCTGTCACCCTCAAAGTACAGCAAAGATGGCAGAAGAGTCTCACATCCTGCTTATTAAGTCTTGTCATCATTAATATTCAGCTGTATATATGATTTCACTGACGCTGCCAAAACAGACAAGTGTGACCAGACAGCCTTATCCTCCCTGAAATTGATTAAATATCCAAGATGCGATGTGTCGAACTGCAAAAGGCGCCGTCATGCAACACATGTAAAGCATGAAAACAGCCAAAACATTGATACTCCTTGAGGAGGAGTGTGGCTTTCCAGACTCCGTCCTGCTGTCTGCGCCACACATGATCGCTTTTCTGCATCTGACAAACACACGCTTGGCCTTTAACCTGCTATCTCTGCATGGTTTATTCTTCCAATTAGGCGATGCTGCTGTGAGTAAACACCCCCATTAAATCAACAGGAAATGAAAGCTTCAGTTAAACAAGCTCACAGTAAGCGAGGTTCAGGGCACAATCATTGCTGTTTGGCCATATACTGTAAACTGGGGTCTGGTCACATGAATAAAGCTTTTATTATATGTAAAATCAGCAATTCAGACTACAGGCCTGTTTTCCTACTCAGCTGATGTAAACAAATCGTCTCCAGCGTCATGAAATATTAATCAGACTCTGTTTCTGCCAAGTGTTTAGTCTTTATATCACGCAGAAGACCAGTCAGTTGGATTTAATAGCTGATTCCAGTCTTGTGTTTTCATTTCGGTTTGGGTGTGCAGACAGAATTAAAGTACATCATGTGAAAAGCACTTTATGGGAAAGATTTTTTACATGGTTTCTGTTCCTGTTGGACCGATGGTCACATGGGCAGACGCAGGAAGTGCGGTGGTTGAGCTGAGGAAGACACACCCGCTGCTCCCCAGCTGTGAGCAGCAGGAACTTCCTCCGGAGGTAAAAATTATTCAAATGTACATTTCACACACTGTTTGTGCATCTGAGAGAAGTACTTTCTTGCTCTCGTGCTTTTATTTTTGTCTTTTGAAATTAGAAAAACACAACAGATGCCGCAGGCGCTAGAAATGAGAAATAAAGGTGTGAGCGAGCAACAGGATGCTTTCTACAAAAAGCTTG
Source organism: Chaetodon trifasciatus (assembly GCA_037975065.1). NCBI lineage: Eukaryota > Metazoa > Chordata > Actinopteri > Chaetodontiformes > Chaetodontidae > Chaetodon > Chaetodon trifasciatus. Next base: position 2,357,323 of record JBBMOE010000035.1, read on the forward strand.
TGTGGTGATAAATCCTGACCGTTTGACTGGATGACCCTCTCTTCTCCCCATTGCCAGCTGGGATTAGAGACCTTGATCAATAGCCAGCTGTCATCAATACGATGGCTGTTGGAGGCCCGTGGGTACGGCGGTGGAGATCCATCGGTGTGAACCTGACAGCTGCTGCAGCAGGAGGGAGAGGTGCCTTACTCTGTGCAGCCATGGCTGACATCCTGCCACAGGAAACTAAAGCAGACCTCAATGGAAAACAACACGGGTGTTATTTTAGAATGATATTGCCGTTTCAGTGTTCAGGAGTGCCGACACAGCCGACTCTATGTTTCACTTTCTCTCCCGCTCCCTGTTTTTCTTAACCAATCAAAAAGTGTGTTTCGCTCTTTCCCATCATTCCTGATCTGGTCGTTCATCAGGCCCTGTTTTCACTGAATAATGCAGTGCTTTACAGCGCTCCGAACATACAGTATTTGTTGGTGGATCACCGAGAGGCCGACTGTCGTCACATCCTGTGGACTCATGTGAACTACTCTGATCCTCCGCGGAGCTGATGTTTGAGTTTGGAGACCGCTCGTCAGAGGCCTTTTCGCATTAAAGTGAGACAGCTAGGCCAGGCGAGGAGGCTTTTAAAAGCAGAACCTTTGCTAAATTATTTCTGAGAATGCATAATACATGACCCGGAGAAGATCACGAGGGGAAGGACGGGGGGTTGTGAGAGAGAGTGAGGGAAAAGATGGGGGCATGAAATCTCTCCAGCCTCCTCCTCATAGACATTTGCCGCCTCAGTCTAGCAGCGAGCGTCCCATACCTTCACCCCCTCCTCCCTCTGCCACTTCATACGTTCACAGATTTCATTCACTTCTCCCTCTCACTACTCCACCTGTCCTTGAGATGTAGCTGGGCTCCAGCAGTATGTTTGTCAATCGTTCTCATTCATAGGACCAAGTGTGATTAGAGAGGCTGTGTTTTGGCTGCAGATTAAGACACTTATCGCCACCAAGGTCTGTGAAAATATTTGCTAGCACGCTTGAATAAGACTTCACTCGTACAGACTGTCCCGCCCTCTGACAAAGCACATCTGATGAATTCATACTGTGCGCAGTAAACCGCTGTGTGTCATGTGGGCGTTGCTATTTACCAGAGAGAAATTCCCCATTGTTTGCAGCATTTACATGAAGGATAACAGTCTGAATATAGAATCAAGTGAAGCCTTTGCTTTGGCTCTCATTAGCCAGCCCTTATATGACAGTTCTGAGGAGACGCTGAGCTCACGCCCTCTGCTGCACATGACTCTCAAAGAAATTGGCTGTGATTTGATTTGCCTCCTCAGAGGGTTTTAAATGGGGGATGCATTATCCCAGCTTACTGGCCATGTCTCATCTGATGATGCGAGTTGGCCTGACGTCGAGTGTTACACCCTTCATTGTTGTAGTTTATTTTGGCCCGGCCTCAGGGGCGTCAGCAGATGCTCAGTTTTATGGTTTGTGAAGCTGAGGTGTAACGGTCGGACTGCCACGATGTTGCACAACGCCAGCCTTTCCACTCTGAACGGGACTGATGTTTACAGTCTGCAGTTGTTTCTTCCTGCTGATTCCATTCAAATCGATACCTGAGAAGAGGGGAGGTGGGTGGAGGAAGAGCATCCTGACATCTCTGATGAAGAGTGATGCTCTGAAATTACAGAGGAGTGGCCGCTCATGTGTTACGAGCCATTACTATTCTCCTCAGCACGTGAAGACCGTCAAAAAACTTAATCTCCACTCTTCCACAAAGGTGCTCCAGAGACTGATAAAGGCTTTAGTCTAACTACTTTTCTTATTTGTCCCTTCTGTGCTCATTTAGATGTAGAGTAACAAAGGAGCTACACTCTCTCAGATCTGGAGGATCAAGGTATCTCAGTGTGCATTGTGAGCAGGATTCCCATAATTAAAGCGACAATAGTCAGTTAAATGATGAAATATATCTGCTGAGGCTGTTCTCTGTACCGCCCTGCATTGCAGCAAATTGCCTTGATGAAACAAAGACACACCGTGTGATTGATGTAACGCACCTGAAGCCAGACTCAAGTCAAGATTTCGTGATTATTGTGCAGCATTACAAAGCATTCATGCAAAACAGCTTCTATTTGTAAAGAGGAATTTCTGCATTGTAAAAGCATGAAAGAGCATTCAGAAATGTTGAGTGGTCCTTTCAGTTATTTGACAGGGGTAGAGGAAGTATTCAGACCCTTTACTTAAGTAAAAATACTCTATTACAAGTGAAAGTCCTGGATTGAAATGTTCTTTAAGTAAAAGTATGCGAGTATAATCATGAAAATTTATTTAAAGTATTACAAGTAAAAGCACTTAATGTAGAAACTTGCCCCCTCTGAGTGTTTAAATTATTATATATTATGTAATTTGATTATTATTATAATGCATTATTGTCAAAGCAGGATTTTACTGTTGTTGGTGGTTGTGGTGGAGATCAATCTTAACTATTTTGAAACATGCTGTTTATTATTTTCATCGTGGATTCATCAGCTGATTATTTTCTCCATTCATGGATTAATTGTCTGGTTCATGAACATTCAGAATAGTAATGAGAAATGGCATCATGATTACCCAGAGACCAAAGTAACACCATCACAATGCTCCTTTTTGTATGAAAAATGACTTTAAAAATATAAGAATAGCTGTCAACTAATCCTCCATCATTTGACTAATCGATCAATTGACTAATCATTTCATCTGCACTTGCATAAACTGTAGTTGAACTTGTAACAAAACATCACATTTTTAAGCTTTGCAAATGTTTTAAATCTGCAAAGTAACTAAATCTGTTGGACAAATGTACTTAACATTACATTTTCCAGGAGGACATCCAGCAACTCCCAGGTGTCCAAGACAGACGGGACCTGAGCCACGGGGCCTCCTCTCCACCATAGAGTCCTAGAAAGAGGAGAGACTACACAAACACACAAAAGTCAAGGCTCACACACACACACACACACACACACACACACACACACACACACACACACACACACACACACACACACACAGGGAGAGCAAGACAAGGACAGCATGTACACAAGGGAGAGAGCGCCAGGGACGAGAGGAGAGGCCGAACCTCCTGGAGGATGAAGATTCAGATCTAAAACATCAATGAGGCACCGACAGCCAGGGGAGAGAAAGAGGTCCCATGACGGCCGACCGTCCAACACACAGAGTGAAAGAGAGGACAAGAAGGAGAGGCAAGGGGGAGAGGGAGAGAGGACACTCACAGCAGGGACACTCATGTGCTTGTGGGACAACAAACAAACAGAGGGTTGCAGAGATGCATGGTTTTCAGACTCTCTTGTCAGCAGGACAAACATGGACTCTAAGTGCTTGGCTGAGTCTAATCTACTGACTCATCCAGCTGCAGAGCTGCAGCACCAGCAGCTCCAGACCTGCAGTTATGGACCTGCGTGTTCAGGTCCAACTAGCGCCACCTAGAGGCAAGGAAAATAAAAGCTGCTGCCATTTTGCCACACTGGCCACTTGAAAGCAATGATTCTCACAACTCATTTTTCTTTTTGTAGGGTGGATGCTGCTTAAGGTCGTGCATTTTACTTTTTAAACCTACAAAGTTAAAGCGATTTATTAGCCAGACACTATCAAGTTCAGCCGGCAGTGAGCTGTCCTCCATATATCACTGTCTCCTCATGACTTTGGAGAGGGGTGAAATCACAAATAAATTAATAAAAATGCATTCAAACATCTTTAAAAAGCTGCTGTTCTCATTACCAGGCAGCAGCCTGTAGCCTGTAGGAGGCTGCAGGTCTAAACTGCTGTTGCTGCGACAAGACTGCTACAAGAAAGCTCCTACATGAGCACATCTCAGAAAAAGCTCTCAGATAAAATATGGACACATTTTAAAGGTACATTTTATATTCATGAAATCTGATTTTTATACACTTCCGTGCATTACGGACTTCTTAAAATAGTATTTTAACTTATTTTTAACTAGTGATGCTCCCTAGCTCCCTCTTATGGAGAACCTGCAGCCTGCTGGATACCAGAGCGAGAGTTTGTGAGAGAGTCACGAGCTCTGTTGGAACTTCACAGCAAATAAAATGTTGATATTTTCGATCATAAAACTTCTCGAGCCTCGTGCGTTTATGAAATGTCCAAATGTCTCATCCTGAGTTCGCAAACTGTCAGTGCCGCCTGTCTGCTTTAAGTGATAGAGCTTCAGTGCGCGCGCACGCCGAAGGATCAAACTGTGATTGCGCGCGGGACACGTTGGATATAATTGTACGCGCACGCGCTCGCGTGTGCGTGCGGGTTTGAGCTCATTGCGATTGCGCTCTCGCGGTCTTGAATTTGTCCCGCGGACGCGTGTGAGAGGGCGAAGCGCTCCCGTCTGCAAGCAGAGCAAAAGTGCACAGGACGCGAGGCGGTGCGCACGGCGGAGAGTCCACACGAGCGGACGTGGTTTGCGAGACAGATTTTTGAGGACGAGGAGACGAAAGTGGAGGCTGTGAACACTAACGGCAAAGCCTCCGCGTAAGTCAGCATTTCCAGGCTTTTTGAACACACGTCTCCACAAAGCTAATCGGAGAAGGTTGCGTGCGGAGGACGCCGTCTGCTCATTATTTCACCGGGACGGACCGTCCGCTGCCCGGCTCCAGACGCTCCCCTGCGCTCCGGTGATGGACCGGCAGCGGTGATCCGGTGGAGAAGAAGAGCCACCCTGGACGTCAACAAGTCCACCGTGCTTTGAGAAAATGGGCTGTTTCCACACTGTGGAGGGCAGAGCTTTGCTGTAACACCGGCGGATCATGGCAGGGGTACACGCTTCAGATGCTGTGTCGGGACATTTTTTGGATCTGGCAATCGGCTCCCCGCCGGCCCAGGGCGCGACCAACGCGGCGGGAGTCCCCGGCGACGCGGCCGCGCTGCCTCCGACCGGCACCCGGGCGTATTTGGAGGTGTCAGCCGCTGCCCAGGGCTACGGGGCCGAGGGAGTTTACACCAATGGACGGTACAGGGAGCACAGCAGTCCGAGGATCGGGAGTGGCAGCCGTGATAATTCCGCCGAGAGAGGTCAGGGAGCTGGAAACACACCTTGCGGCATCATGAAGGTTAGTTGATTGAAACACTTAATTCTCCTTGTCAACCATTCTCAAGGTGACACAAGGGGAATTTGCCAGGTGGCTGTGACAGATTGTAGCCTAACAAAGCAACGAAAGCCCGTGCAAACGTGACACTTCCAGGGGTCCGGAGAGCTCCAGTGGGCTCCCCGGAAAAATGAAAAATAAGCTGCGAACTCTAGAAGTTTAGCACAACGTCAGAATGCGTAAATCAGTCCTCACTTACGGCAACGGCAGTAAGATAAAACCGTAACTAATAGTGACGTGCGAAAATCTTCACTTAGGCTCCGCAGAACATCTGTATGTGGGTCCTTCACATGTGGATGTCCCTGCATGCTGTGCGTCAATCTCACTGATGAAGTCAGCTGACACTCTTGCGTGAGGTTAGCTCGACGACGATGTCTTGAAAAACAAATATTCTAAACTTTTCAGACCTGCAGGCTGCATCAGATCAAACAAAAGGAGCCTGGGAATTTGCAGTCTTCTGAATCAGCTGTTTCTGCTGCAGTCCAGTCCAGGAACACACCAGTGAAGCGACAGTAAGGGAGCTGTTGCGCGTTAATGTGACAGTTCGCATGATTTCCGCTGTTTTCAGGTTTAGATTGAGGCATTATTTTGACCGTCTTTGTCTTCTGCTGTGGGAGCTGCGGGGTTAAATGTGTTAACACTTGATGATGCTGAAGTAAGAGCAGGCCTTGGTGAAACAGATGGTGCACAGAATTTGGCATGCTTTGAAACTTCTGACCAATATAAACCTGATTTATGGGCCAGGGGCAGGCAGTCTTTCTCCGCACGGCCGCTTCCAGTAATGGATACTGTGATTTTAATATTTTTAATGGTTGCCCGGCCCTAATTAGTGCTCCCATTACTGGAGGTTAATTGACTGGTCTTCCACACACAGACCCAGGCACTATGTCGAGTTTCCTCATGATCTTTATAATGTCGCCCCATGTTGTGCACAAGAATGCCTTGATCATACATCACAGAGCTGTTAGCCTGACAGACTCCCTCACGGGGTCCTTCATGGAGATTGAAGTATTGCGTAGGTGGGACACACTGGAGAGTTGCGTTCTGTCATATCAGACCTTGTTTGCTTAGCAACTGACACAAAACACTGGTTAATTCATTGTTACCCCCATTATTAGATTCCCTGTGGATGTGGGCAGACCCAGTGCACCCTCCCACAAACAACATGTATGTTGATGCATGAAAACAAACACTGCCACTGGTTGAATGTTGTCAGCTCAGTGGAATCCAAATAAAGGTACATCATTTGCTGTTTCCACCCCGAGGCCTTCTCTTAGTATTCACTACAGAAAACATTTGTTTGTTAAAAGAGGAAAATCTTCAAATATCATGTGGCTCCAAAGCCCCCGAATCCCTCCTCTCCCTCCACAACAATCCGACCACCTCAGAGAAGCTCACGAGTGAAACATGACAGGAAAGCTGGAGGGGATTGTGCTGTCTCAATATGACTGATAACAAATCTTCAAGGGCCGATTCTCTGAATACCGCGTTCACATGGTGTGAGAAAGCGATCCCGCCGTGCTTTGCTAGCGTGCTGTGAAGAGGTACGATTCTCCTAAAATAACTGGGGACAGCTCCAAATATATGAGCTGAGGCTTGCGTCGAAGTGTTGCTTCCGACCCAGTGGATGGAAGAAGACAATCTGGATGAGATATTTTAGAAAATCCAGCGTGCTGTAAGCATACGAGTGCCTTAAATGACGTGAAATGCTGCCGGAGGACTCATGAAACCAAACTGTAGAGTTTCAGTGATCCGTCATACTCTTTCTTAGAAGTGCACAGACATTTCTTCTTCAGGCCCTTCTTCTGTTGGACGGCCATGTGCGCACACGTCCTTGGTGAAATAATGGGAAAGTACTGTTATATGAAGGACTGAATTTTAGACTGATCAGCTGACGGTACTGATGGAGGGAAGCTGTGCTCTGATAAACGGTGCACAGCTCGTGAAATTCCCTTCTTTTGTGCTCGGCTGCTCTTCAGAAAGCGTCACACTGTAGAAAAGGCTTCTGCAGATATTCAACAGAAATAAAACTGCTGCTTTTTGATGGAATTTTAATAGACTGCATCCACCAGCCCTCTCCTTCTCGCAGTTTCAAGTAGACCTGCGTCCTGCTAGCGAGCGTTGCTGCCGCCGCCTCATGCTGATCATGTGACGACCTTGTAGAGCAAGTTTGAGTTTTAACTTAAAGATATGCAAAGCAGCCCCGCAGTCGACTGGCGACCGACTCAGGGTGTACCCCGCCTCTCGCCCGTTGAAAGCTGGGATAGGTTCCAGCCCCCCCCCCCCAACCCCGAAAGGGATAGTCGGATGGATGGATGGATATTCAAAGCACAGAGGTGGAGCGCTCCTGTCACCTTAAATATGTCTTCTACCACTTGATACTCTCGTGTTCGGAGTCCGAGGAGGGTTTCATTTCTCCGAGCACCTCCAGACAGACGCATCGCACATTATACTCACGAAATGGTACACGCTGTTCGAGCAGGGCCTGGTGGGAAAGTGGGTCAGCCATTCTGTAGACGTGGTTCATGTATAGCTTCATCACACCCACCCACACTTAAGCAGCAATTTGCTGTGTGCGTCTTGAGTGGAGCTTTAAAAGGTGAAGGGGCTACAGGTCCATGGGAATAGGGAAGCAAATGAGCAATTACAGCGCAGCGTTACCTCATTAACTCGGCCCTCAACAAGCAAATCTTAGAAGAGAGGAGCTTGTGTGTCGGCCCCTTAAGCGGGCATCCAACTTTGTCCTCGTGTCATTTCTTCAGCGGGGTGACAGAGTCATGGTGGAGAGGCTGCAAAGTGGCTAGAGGGGGGTTTGTGATGCAGCCTTGTTATGTAATGCTGGACTGTGGACAGCTGCAAGGCCGACCCCAGCCTGGCTGCAGGGTGGAGGGAACTGACAACCAGCACAACTCCGGAAGGCGCAAACAGGATTTTAGCAAGAATTTAAGGATGATGCTGTTGCATCTGAGCAGAGCCCTCCAAGCATTTCCCACATATCTCCTTTCTTCTTTATTCACTATACCCCCCCCCCCCTTTCCTTTTGTAGAGTCCTTAACCTTAGCAGCAGAATAAAGGTCAGACATTTATTTTCAGATGTGAAAAAAAGCAGCTCATGCTTGGGTTAAGAGTAATCCAAAAAAAAAAAAAAAAGAAAAGAAAAAGACGTCAGTGATGTAACACAGTTAATGTCCACTGGGGATACAGATCAATAAAGATCACTCGGTTATCAGCCTGTCTTGCATAAGGTCCTCTCTCCCGTGCACCTTGGCACGCTGCCTCGGTGACTGTCAGGATATCAAGTCATCCTCATTCATGGCCTCGTATGAGAGGCTTGAGCCAATATGAGCCAGTGTGCTCCTCATCAGCTCAACACTGTACTGAGATGTGTAATAAGGGACTAACATGTATACATGTACGGCGTAGTCTTTCATTTCTGTCAACTGAGAGTGAAGAAGAGAACATGGTGCAGGAGGAGGTGGTGCTTTTGATTTTGAAGAGGTCTGAAAGATGACAGATTTTTCTTCGGCGCTCTCAAGGGCTCTTTACTCATTTATGTTCAAGTAGCCTGGTGTTGGAAAAAACTGACATCTCACCGCTGGATTTTCGCCAGATAACTCCACCGAGGAAAGAAATGATCATTCTAGAACTTTTTTGATGTTTTTAAAGGAAGCGGGGTGCCAAGACTGACAAATGGTTCTAAAATAGAAATATAATAGGCCTGTCAAACCGTGCAAAAACAATAGCAGCAATGAAATATACATCACTAAAAACAAGGAGACCACAGCTCAGTTCGGTTTTCAGCAGGTGTGTTAAATCAAGCAAAGCAGTCATTGGTGTGGTGACGGTCAAAGACTCAAAGTCCCGCGTTCCCAGACTTCAATCCACTTTTCAAGAATCGGTTTTATTTTCCCCAGAACCTCAAAAGTTTCACTTTCAACCCAGTTTGCAACCACAAAGAGAAAGACAACTCTAAAGTCTCCTCCAGGATTTGCCACAGATCCCCATAAGACCGGCAGCTCCTGGAGGAACTCATACTGGGAAATACACACTTCCACTGGATTATTCTCCTCCTGACACAGACTCCAGACACAGGGCTTATGCTTTAGCAGGAGTTGGCTGCAGCAACACGGACTTCACGATGCCGAGGGTAAAGCTGGCACAAAAACACACTAATAGTTTGCTTTTTGCTAGCAACAAACTCCGCGTCCCCAAAAACATGTAAATGATCTTATGTCAGACATTTCTGTTGTAGATTAGTCATGGAAAAATTAAGTTTTCCTTTTAGATTAACCGGCACAAAAGCCGCAGCACGAGGCGTTTGAGTAAATTTGCCTTACTTCACGTCGCACGTCCTGCTTTGTGACTGTTAGCACATGTGCTCATGCTGCAGTGCCGACGGTTAAACGACTTAACGTGCGGCCCAAGAGGTCAAACTAAATTTGTAATCGTACTTTAAAGAGGAAATTGGAAAATTGTGTGTTTGGCTTTTAAATGCCTGAACATTTCTTTGTCAAAAATAGGAGACTTGAGACGTCGTTCCACACAGACACAGGGTACAGAAAAGCTCCTTCCAGTCTCCAAATCCTCCTCCTCCGCTCACTGACCGTATAAATAGAAAAAGCAGTTGTGTTCGACCACCTCTGGGCCTGATAACAGCTGCACGCATCATGCCGGCGACTCGTCAAGAGGACTTGTAGTGTCCCATTGCAGACATCAGTGCCTTTCATAACTGCCCAAGGTTGATGGGTGGATAGTCCTTTTTTTATGGTGCAATCATCCCACAGGGGGTCCACGAGATTGATATCAGGGATGGTCAGCAGGTCGAGAATGTCGTTTTATCTGAATGATCCTAGAATTTTTTACTTCACAGCAGAAGTACACAATCATACTGAAGATATCTGACCCCTTGGAGCTCCACAATGACTTTTAATGGTGTATTCTGGCATCAAGGCATGTATTAACAGACCCAGTGAGAAGAATTCCTCGCATGAATGTAGCCTTTTCTGTTATTGCTTCACAAGCAAGACAAGTGTGGGAATGGAGTTGCATACATTTGTGTGTACTGACTTATAGAAGTGGATCGCAGCGCCTGCATCCCACAGTGGGGCCCCTCGTGAACGGGGTATTTGTAACCAAATCATGATCTTATTTTCTGCCTCCACAAAGTGTTTAAACTCACTTGAATTGGAAACTATTTGCTCAGTAAAGAACACATTTATCAGTGATTTTATGTTATTTAATGTAATTTATTCTTTGTCTTTTATAGTTTTTGTTTTAGTCTATCATTTATTCAATGTTTATTCTTATTTTATACACATTTAGTCGTTTATTCTCGTGAAGTTTCTCTCTTTAGCTGTACCTCTCAGCCCCTGTGCGGCTGTAACGGCTGAATTTCTCCTCTGGGAGACCAATAAAACAGTTATCTTATATATGAATTGTCGTATGTCAGTAGTGCCAGCTGACAGTCACAAACAACAGTAATTGATTTTCGAAAGGCTTTTGTCTTTAGCTACAGTCTGTTATCTTATCAGACAGCCTTCTGCTGAAAGAAACAGGTCATTGACAGTCTCTCCTCGTGACATTTCAAAGTTTACTTAAAACCCGTCTGACACCTGGATAGAGTCGTAGCTGCAGGGGATCTGTCAGACACGAGCGGCGTCTTAAATGTCTGCCCTCTGATGGATCCCGCTGTCGGGCTGCCTCTGCTCCTGGCTGTTGTTTAGCTAATGTGAGATTTGGCTGATCCCCTTGAGGACCGAGGATGCCTCACGACAACAAGCCCGAGCTAAAAACGCTGATTACATTTGGCGGGATCATCTGAGATGATGATGATGAGGATTGGAACAAGAGCACGTCCACGCCTCGCTGCTCATATCACAAGCTTTACGTAGATTAAGAGCTCCCTCCAAAAATGTAATTTTAAGTAATGGGCAGACAGTATGGATAGAGATCCAGGAAGTTATGGTAAAATAGATGTCTCTTTTTAGGATTTTAAAGCGCATAAGTAATTCCCATCCCTCCTGCAGCAGCACCGCGTACCAAACGCTTAGATATTTTTGGAAAACAGATCTGCACTGCGTTGAAATGGAGGCAGCAGAAGATGTGAAGTGGTGATTACAGACGTCTGGGGCTGCTGAATCATCGCTTGCTCTCTTGGCTGGTTCTCTCAAAGCAGCAATCCGCCAAATACAAACATCTCAAATAGGCCTCTTTGTATTTGAATGCACAGCTAAGCATCAAACAGGGAGCAAAAAGCATCAACAGTTTTTTAAAGGTCACTCACCCACAGAGAAACGCTGAGTTCAAGAGCCCCAAATGCATTCCTAGAACAAGTACGATTAGCATCTCAGCGGAGTGAATTTAGGCAAAGAGCAGCTGTGATTTATGTGTATTTCATGTTTCTGTTTCGCTTGTTATTTCAAGGTTATTTAATAGGCCTGGTAAATTCTTTCGCCGCTCCAAAATGTGTTATCACTTGAAGCTGAATCGCTGTGAGATCAGAGCGGAGAAAAGACGAGGAAGGAAGAATCAAATAGATCAGTCGCAATCTGAGATTCTGTCGGAGACATGATACGGAGGGTCCGTATCTCAGTTTATGAAGCTTGGTTTTTGGATGTGCATGCACGGCACAGAGCAGCGGTCTTCAGACTGTGAGGGGGGGCATGGGAGCAGAGGGAGAGATGTGAGATAAAGATGCTACGTTAGGGGAAAGAGACAGGTGGACGCCGCTGTCCAAAAAACAAGGGAAAGTTAGTTATTGTAGGTTGGCCCTTTGGTTTGGCCTGTGTGTCAACAGCTGGGGCCGCAGCAGAGGCTGTAACACACACTCACAGAGGCACTTTAGGTACATTCAGACCCGACTGCACCGATTTCTGTGAAAGATCACACACTTCCTCTGAGGCATGACTCAAATCTGAACACCCATGATCCACATTTTTTTGTGTTTTATCCCTGATGTCAAATTAAAAACAAAAAGAAACACGACACGCATCGCATTTGTACATTTTCTTAGTTTTCTGTGCTTCCACGGGCGCATTGCTAAAACGAACAGCTAAAGGCTAATTTGGCGTGCTTTCAATGGTGGCAATGTGCCAAAAGCTAAACACATAGAGCATAAGAAACAGGGCCAAAGGTGCAGTCCACAGCATAACCGACTGAATCCATAGCAACAGCCCCTGAAGCATCATGGGAGCTGGTGTTCCATTATGTTGAAGTACACTTTACATTACTGAGGCTGTGAATGTCTCATGGACGTGGAGGTTGGGGGGGGTGGCAGCGGCTGAACATTATTTCAGTGTGCCTTTTATTTACCTGTCTCTGCAGTTTGAAAGCGCTAATGCTAATTAGCAAACACTAGGCTAGACTAACAGCTATTGAGAAGGGTGTGCTTGACATTCCCCTCTTTACAAATGGTGTAGGCGACGCAGACCAGCAGAGCTCCTGCTGTCCGTGTGGCCGTCCATCTCGTGTTTCGTGGGGGTGGCGCTGTCCAAAGTTGCCTGTTAATCCTTCCTCTTCCTTTATTCCCTTAAAGGATAATGACTTGAGCTGGAACCTCAATTACCCATGTGTCAAACTGGGCCCCAGACAAAGGCAGTTCTTTCAAACAGGAGGAGCTATTGATTTGATTGGACACCACCAGGGTCTGTTTTTGGGTGATGCCTTATCTTGATGATCCTTTGCGGGACGTGTGCAACAGTGACGACACCAAAGCGGAGGCATTTTTCTGCATGTGAGGTCCTCATGACAGGCCAGGACGATGGGTTGATCAGGAGGTGATACCACATGCTATTTAGCGGGACGGCTCTCCCAGGATAGCTGTTGTCTTTTCAAGGACACAAGTGAGGATGTAATATTCATCTTTTTCAGGCTGGATGTTTCCCCGCTTCATCTGGGCTGGAGGAACAGGGCTCTGATGGATGAATAGGACAGTATATCTGTGGAGCGGCTCCACCTGGCTTTGCTCTGACCTGCTTTTTGCTGCCTGTAAAACACACAGCGCCTCCTCACAATCACATTTCTTAGGGCGCAGTGAGACAGGAAGGGCATGTAAAAGCACACTCAGAAGAGTACTGCGTGACGAAGGATGATGAAACAGTTTGCAATCATCAGAACAGTTCACCGAAATTAAAAGTTGCATTTTCATGCTTTAACATTCCCACTTGAAAGCAATGTGTGTGGCGGTCCGACAGTCCATTGTTTCGGCGTTGCTTCATGTGAGGTGGGATCGGGAACAATTTCAACATTCAGGTCTACTCAGAAGAGTCGAGAAGACTTTTGTGCCGCTCTCATTCTCCCACTTTTTCTGTCACGGTGTGAAACGCTCATGCTTCTGGTTTCCTGCTGTATTACAGACTCCAACGCACGTTATCTGCTGTTTACCGTGAGGGGTCCCTCAATCAAAACGACAACAAACGACTTGTTTGATGCCGTGAAGGAGCTCAAAATCATGGGAGTTGTTTTATTGTTAACCACCATCTGATGCAGAAATGTTCACACGTTAGTCACCGACTTCCTTCCTCACTCTCTCATCTGGTGTTTCCCGAGTCGCCAGTGACAGGCGGCCAAATGAAACGCACCGTTAGCTTGACTGAAATCATGCATCTCTCTGGGTTTGAACATTGTTGGAAACATTTGAGTCGACAAATATACAACACAGCTGCAGTCGTTGTTAGACATTTCAATGCAGAAATGTTACATATTATGCGTTTAAGTGTGGTTTTCCCCAAGTAATCCCACTAACGGGAAGGAAACACCGGAGATGGAGCTCACTCTGTTCCTTCGGGTTTCTCTCATTATGCAACTTAATTAAAAAGAGCAGAAAAGGGTGCTAACAGGTAAGACCAGCGCCAAGTCCTCATCGCCCTGGCTTTATTTACTCAGACACTCAATCTGTTAGGTTTGGACTGCCGGAGGGAGCGCGCTGTCTTCACGTCCGCACCATTTCATTCTCCTGTTCCTCCTCCTCCTCCTCCTGCTGCTGCTGCAGCAGCCCAGGGTGGCCTGGTGGAGTTACCTCTGCGCCTGAGACCAGAACAGGGAGAGCACGACGAGCCGAGAGAGCGCGTGTGTCTTTGTGCATGCGTGTGGTCGTTTTCAGTCGCCGTCCGTCTCATATTGGAAGCGACAGTGGCGAATGTTAACGGTGAAGTTTGCGGCATTCTTGGAAAATGCAAGCATGACGTCTTCTCTCATTAAAACAGGAGGGAAGTCCTCACGGAAAGTTAACCGTGACAGTCGGCCTCAGCGCCGCTTCCTGAGAGAGTACAGTAAGATGCAGGAAAACTAATAGTGGAAGATAAAGCCAGAGAGCTGCAGGAGGAAGGAAGTGATGCAACTCCTGACCATCTGATGCTGTGGGTGGATGTGCATTAAAACATGCCAGAGCTGGTGAGATATCAGAGATATTAATAGGTGTTAGTGTACTGTATCTGTGCGTGTATGCGGTCTGAGAGCAGTCATGCGAATCAAGCTGCCTTGAATGCAGCGTGACATTTTGCACGGATACTACAGGCGGGCCGTCATCAGCGTGTGAACTGCAGAGCGTTTCAGATCTAATCACGGCCAACAGAAATGATCCTCCTTGAAAACAGATCAGAAATATTGATTATTAGCGACAGTTAGCTCTACTCAACTGAAAGCACATACGGCTGCTTTTTGAGCTGTGTGTCACCACAGATCAAATGCTGTGGTTATGCAAGGGTGCAAGGTTGTGTTTGAGGCTTTGAACTCTGGTGGAGTTCAGTGGAGACGTCTCCTGAAGAAAAACCGTCTGTCTTTTGCCGTCTGGCATGGATGCCAGTGTTGTTCCTGGGCTCTGTCTGCTGTGCTTTGCTGTATTTGCTTTCGTTTTTTCACCGAGCTCTTCCACTCTGTCTAACCTCGCACCATGTCAAGACCCAGCCAACCGCAGACCTCAGCTTATTTATACATTATATAATCGTGGGCTTGATCTTTATATTCGCCCTTTCTGAAAGCTGAACAACACAAAGTGCTTTTTTTTTTTCTTTTTAGGTCTACAAAGCAGAGCAGCCGGCTTTGTTTTCAAGATGCTGTTGAGCATAATGAGATTATCTTATGATCAGTTTACAGCTTGCAGTCAGTAAGTGGAAATGCGGGGTGTCAACCCTCTGTACTTTTTTGGGTACTCTCTGAAATGTGTCTGAAGCACAGAAAATCAAGAATAATGAAAGCTAGCGTTTGGCGTCTGGTTCAGTTTGTTGCCTTCTTTTCTTATTATTTCAGATTGGAATCAAAATGTTGCTACTTCAGACTTAATTCACTGTTTCGGAGGGTTTCGGTACATTTGGGGATCATTGTCCTCTTTGCTCCATGAGAACTATTGAATTAATGTGGCTGTAGAAACAATCTGTAAATGAATGGGGCTCCTTTCATCTCCTTTAAATTATGTTTAACCATGCATGGTATGGCTCCAATGATAGTAATGTCTGTTGGTCAGTCAGTCACTCCAGACTGAAACATCTGAGTGACCATTGGATGGATTGCCATGGAAGTTTGTACAAACATTCATGGCTCCCAGAGGATGAATCCTGATAGCTCCTGACTGACCCAGTGCTATTGTTTTATGAAAAAAAATGCAGAAATAATGCCAGCTGAGGTAATAATACATGCCCAACTAAGATGGTGAGCATGGAAGACATTATACCTGCAAATCATTAGCATGTTGGCACCATCACTGTTAGCATGTTACCAGGCCAACTTGTGGTGGCTGAAGCACAGCCAGACAGAGCTGCTAGAATGGCTGCAGGCTCTCGGTCTTGTTTATGCATGGAAGTCAATGCACTGCAAAAACTTGATGCAAAGTGCACAATGCATTATGCATCGCGCAGAAAACGTCTCAGAAATGGTTCGAGCCACTGCAGCACAGAGATGACACTGACATGCTCTAGTTTCTGGGCTTGGTGGTGAATGAAGTAGCACATCAAGGATGTTTATGAACAGCGTGTGAATGGAGAGGCTTGTTGTCTTCTGAGCTGTACTGTACATCTTTTTACCACTGTGATGTATGATAGCCACCGGTACACAGTTGCCAAGGATTCACAGATGGTGCCATTTTTCTTTTTGCCGTGGCACAGATGGCACAAGATGAGGAAATTGTGGGCTTTAAGCACAGGAGCTGAGTGTGTATGTGATTGGAAGGGGATGTGACGTGAAACCTAATTGTCTTGTTTGATTCATTGATTGAACCTTTTTGGCATTTTGCGCCACGTGGTCAGAATTTGCCTAGAAGACAGTAATCCCATTCATGCGTTTCATCTTTTGTTTCAGCTTTTTGAAATTTCTTTTGCACTGGTAGCTGTGTTGGCTGCCCACACGTTAAAAGAATGCCTTTTATTGATGAGCCACTCTTAACCTGCAACTCCTACACAAGCTGAACACGAGATGGAACCTGAATTCTTTCACGTTGGACTTTGCTCTTCCACAGGAGACGCTGCTTTTTATTCTCAGTAATTACTGTTCATCCCAAATCTTGCACAGATGTTGCTGAGGCCATCTGCCTGTTATGCTTTAAAGATGTTGAACTTCTTGTTTCCACCGCGTCCTCCCGCATGCCGCCTGTTACCTACTGCATGTGTGTTCGCCCCGGGGCGTCTTTCTGCAGGTTACAGTGCGAGCACGGGCATGTCAGTCAAACATTCCACTGACGCTCTAAACACACACACAAACAGCCATGTTTCCATCACTTTTGAGGACTTACATAGACTCACATTCATGTCTTGGACACAGCTAAACCCAACCTTAACCCAAGTCTTCACCCATTTACTGATTTACATTATGGGAATTTGTGTTTTGACACCATAAAGAAGGCCAGTCCCCACAATGTGACTGTAAACAGATTTATATTCCCACAACATGAGTAATACACGTCCACATGCGCACACACCCTCACACACACAAACAGAGCACCAGCATTTCTTTGCAGCATCTGTTCGCTTCCCCGCAGCTTAAACTGAATACGCTATTGACAGTTTCCTCTGAAGGGTTTCGCTAAATCGCTCTTACATTCTACAAGTGTGTCTTCAGCTTAGTGAGGGAAAGCTGAAGTCTGTGTTCGTCTCCTCAGCACAGCATGCGTGTCGAGATGGTCTGTGTGTGTTTGCAGTGCTATGCTATAAGCGTGTGGCGGTAGTTACTGACAGAGAAGGCTTCAGTCAGCCTTGAGAATATATAAGATATGAGTTTGGGGATGGGAGGATGAGGCACAGGGTCTCATGTGATCCCAGCTTTCTGCCTTATGTCCGGGCCTCTGCTCCGCCAGGCCTAAGCCTGCTGAATGTTCTGCCTATCAGCTTGTATATTTATGTTTCCTTTGAAAGTATACAGTTTATGTGTGAAGGGGAAGCAGGCTGGGCTTTGGAGTGAGGGATTTTATTTGTGTTCTTTGCATTGCGTGTGTAGGCGCCTTGAGAGAGATAGATCTGGACTTTATAGTGTGAAATGTGATACCGTGCCGTGAGATCTGCCCCGGGGCTGGGAAAAGAAGAGAGGGAGAGAGGGAGAGGGCATGACGACGGAGAGGTGAAAATGAAGACGTGTAGTTAAAAGAAGGCTCAAATTAACATTTTAGAACTGTTCCAAGTTTGGAAAATACACAAGCTAATACATTTTTCATCTCAGCTTTTAAAGAGAAATGTGAAAATTATCCAGTTAGTTGTTTATCTAACTAGCACATAAGGATTAGGATACAAAAACGTGAAGAGAAACAACAAAAAAAATCCTGCAACTGGTGATGCTCGAATGAACTGTGCTTGTACAACAACTTGTGGTTGTTGACTGGATTTACTGCACATGGCGAAGCGCTGTAAAAAATTTAAAGTGTGGGTACGCTTCACCTCAAAAAAAAGGGAATTTTTCCAGCAAGGTACTGTGCATCGAAGCAAAGTCTAAAAAACTTGAGGACTCCACCACAACTTGTCAGCACCACTGCAGCCATCATCTTTGCGTGAGTGCAACACGGTGTGACAGTTGATGCTGACTAAACGCCAAACTGGAATGAATATTATTTCCACCACCTCATGTTTATTTCTGCCTCTGCGGCTGCTGCAGCTCCAGCTGAGCCGCTCAGCGAGGAGCAAACACCTTTTTCCCACACAGCAAGAGGAAAAATGAGTCAGGAAAAGGTCGATGAAAGTCAGGGACAAAACAAGTGGTGAAAAGCCTGTGGTTTAAACCCCCGCCTCCATATTCCTTCCAAAAACAACCAAGTTTAGCCCCAACTAGGCTTTACCGCCAACCGTTGTAGACTGCATTCTGTAAAATGGATTTCCTACCTTACAGCTGTTGCAGTTGCAGCTTGTGCCGGTGCAGAATACACATGTTTTTGTCAAAGTTTGGTTGTCATCGTGAGGTAAATTAGTTGTGAGCAGAGACTATTAGAAAACGCCTGGGTGGTCTGTTCAAGGAAACTCTGGCCTCTAACTTTCCTGAAAATAAATAACTAGAAATAATGATTTGTCTGACAGTCATCCCCGGAAGATCAATGATAAACAAACAGAATGAGCAGGATTTAATAATTTAATTATGTTGCTGTTTTTACAGCCAACTCCGATGTCTTGAAACGCAGGAATATTTCCTTCAATGCATCCAAAAGGAAGAGTTTTTGAAGCCACTAACATACAATTTTACATTTAGAAACGCTGCTTTTTCATACTGCATCGAATGCATCAATCCAAAAAGTGACACATGCAATTCGTAGTCAATGTGGAAGACCATGCCAAATTACCGGCTGAATAAGTTCCTAGTGCCAAGGCGTCCGTTCTATGTGGGCGCCTTATTAATACCATTGCATAATGTCAGACTCCAATTAGCCTGAACAGAGCGGGTCAGTCACAGTAAGTGGGTACAAATTTTCAGCACACGGTGACCCAGTTGTCAACAGCCTTGTGTGTGAGAGGAGACCTTTTTTGTCACGAGCCTTTTTTAGATGGATGCAGAGGTGTAGAGGAGGAGGGGAGAGAGAGCGGCTGTTCGCCGGTCTGCAATCCAATTTTATGTGTGCGCTTGCACATATATGAGTGTGTGTGCGTGACGGGGTTGGCAGAGTGGACGTGCGCACACGAGCAAGTGTAACTCTGAGTGCATGATTGTGTGATTGTGTGAAAAGGTCAGACACTCATGCACCAGGGAAGTCGGTTTGGTAATCAGGGAGAATTAAGGTCAGTGTGCAGCTCTGATTGTCAGCAGCGCTGAGAGGTGTGGATGACACACAGCGTGCGCCAGAAATAAACAGAAGAATTTCAATTAATCTAATTCAGAGTTCACCGCCGAGCCTAGCAAAGGATCAAGCGTCTTATCTGACACATTTACGGCCGTTACAGTTGGATAATGTTCAAATAAAACTGTGGAAACTTTGAATGACTGCGATCGTCTTCATCCTTGTTGCCATGGTTTGATTATGACTATCATTAATTTTGGCTTTGAAAGATTCAAATGGAGCCAGATCCTTCAAATGAATCAGATCATTTAATGTTCCCATGCATCCAAAAGTTTCATCTCCTGCCGCAAGAAGCAGCACTTTTCACTGCAGTTTACAGCAAAAAGGGGCTATAGCCATGAAGTATATTCACAATCAAATGTTCCCTTAATTACTCCGAAGGTTAATCCCCTTGGCGGATAAGAACACCTCTCAGTACCTTTAGAACAAAAGTAAAAAAAGAGAAATTAAGCACAGACGGTGTCTTTAAAGGATGCTCTTATGTGCTTTCTTGCTGCGAGTTAGATGAGAGTATCGACACGACTCTCATGTCTGTGACCTAAATATGAGGCCGCAGTCGGTTAGCTTAGCATAAAGACTGGAAACAGCTAGCCTGCTCTTTGTACAAAAGCTCTTAATTTTACAGTTTTATTTACAGTTGCAACCTAAAGTAAACTAATTCATCTAAATAATTAAAACCGCCAGCACAAAAATATAACAGATTGCTGCTCTTTCTTGAATTGCTGCAACATATTGGAGTGTTGTTTCAGTGGCATCTGCCAGAAAGTATTAAACGCATTATATCAAGTCAGAGTCTCCTTCTAACTCGCATCAACAGGAAGTAAATGGACAAAGAGGTGACCTGTTGATTGTGCTGCTGAACGCTGGCTGAGCTCCTCGCAGTGATTGGACTGACTTCTCATTGTGTACTGCTTATTGGGCCTGGCCTGGATGTTAAATGCCCCATGCTGGATCAGCAGTGAGGGAATAACATACAGATCAATGGCAGAGCCGCTCTGTTGAATCCTCATCAGTGGCGAGAAGCGACGAGGGAGGAGGAGAAGGAGTCAGTCAGAGATGGCGAGACGTATGAAAAGGCAGAGGGATGGAGACGGAGAGGTGGAGGAGCTGAGAGGGCACTGTGTGTTCTACAGCTATAGACCATTAGCACCTTCAGTTGGCTGAAATCCTGAACAGCGAGGACCGCAGTCTTCTCCCAGCAGCCCAGTCACGAAGCAGGAGCGTGCAGAGGAAGAGACAGAGAGAGAGAGACGGGGAAGTGAGACGCAGATGAAGACAGAGGCTGAAAATGCAAAGCCAGACATTTTGCATGTGCTTCAGTGGAACCACAAGGGCGCTCCTCCTGTCTTCCTGTCCTTATTTAACCTGAGCACAGCGCGGGCCTCGTCTCCGCGTCTGAGAGAGGTTTGAAGTGGCGAAGGCGCTGGTTCTCTCCAACAGAAAATGCTAGCTGTGTGAGGACCGGGCGGACGCTGTTTGCCTTGTGAGACTCACAAAATGTGTGTTGTAATGCGTCATCCTGAAATGAAAGCGTAATAGCTGCTTTGTAAGATGAAACAAAACAGTGTGAGAGTGATGTTTGTGTTTGTTTGCTCCGTTTTAATGTGGAAACTAGTGCTGAAACTGTAGCTTTAATGATTCATTCTTATATTATTACTCCTTTAGTCTGACCCATAATTATGTACGTTGTTTTCTCGATTGAGTGACAACCAGCACAAGTCATATGAATCTGTGTCATGTTCAAGGCCGCAGCTAACAATATTAGCTGTATTAAGACATCTGACGTCAAAGCTTCAGCGTAGCTTCAGTTTTACTCCCTTTATTTCCTCTTTGTTCTTCTTGAGTCGCAGATGAAGAAACATGGCGGCCACTGACGTTGTGCTGCTTGTGCTTTCAGGAATCTTAATCTGAATTTCACTTCTCTATTTTTTCCTCTTTTAGATTTTATGGGTTTATTCAAGTCACAGTGGCTTTTATCCCAGTTGTTTACCCAACAGGCAGAGTGAAAACCCCCTCAACCAATTACAGAAGTCCCCTTTCCTCACCCGACACTGAGAGTGTAAACATAACTGCGAAAGCAGGTGTTTATCTTTATTATAGGGGTAGTGAGTCCAACTTTACATATTTGGATTACCTTTTCATGTCGTGATTTTGTTGTACATTTTATGTTTTATGTTTGATGGATGGATGTCAAAGAGGACAGGAAATGGTAATTAAGAGTCTTGAGTGAGTCACTGAGGACACAGAGAACTGGACAAAACAAGCAAAAGTAGGCCATGGCTGCCTACTGACTGCAAATCGAGCCCCCTCATGCCTCTAAATCAGGCATTTTCTAAGAATTCATTAAATTCATTGAGAGAATAGATGCTCCGCTTCATGTTTATCTGACAGCGTTGAGTGTTTGTTCAGGGGTGCGACTGCAGATGAGGGAAGATCACAAATGCTGTGATCGAGGGTTCTGGGAAACTGCTGAATCTCATAAAGGAGAAAAACAGCGCAGACACATCTAATGCATGTCAGTCATCCCCATCACCGCCGGTAATTAGTATTCACACTGTATTCACAGACACCTCATGCTGGGATTGATAAAACTCCCTCAGGCCTCACATATGTGTGTGTGTCTGTGTGTTAAAGTGTTGGAAACAGGTGCAATTTTCCCCCATTGCCTGTCTTTGTTTACATTGCTTGTGGCTGTGAGGAGGGTACAGTGTGTGTGCGCGTGTGTGTGTCTGTATGTGTGTGCGTGCTGCTGTTTATACTGTGGAAGAAGCATTCATGGTGCTGGCAACAACGCCAGCCCCTGTGGTGCAGCTACCTGCCACTTACACTCCGGACTCCATAGACCGGTAATGTGCGTGCGTGTGTGCGTGCGTGTGTGTTTGTGTTGCTTCAAAGCGCCACTGCCGACCCACACAATGGCATCACAATTGAGCCGCCTGCTATCACAGAGCGGAGAGGGAGGAAAAGAGTGGAGATGAAAGGGGGAGAAAAGGAGGTCCGGCTGAGGACGTAGGGAACAGAAAGAGCAGTGTTTTGGTGATGGGCTTCCGGAAATGAGGCAAAGGAAAACAAACAGTGAAAGAAAAATCGAGCCGGCACGAGCCCGGAGAGGTCAAGGTGAAAGCTGGAGGGAGGGAGAGCTGTTTGGCCGGATGGAGGAGGAGGAGGCGGAGGAGGAGAGCCGGAGTGCCGTCGTGATGGTCGGCTAAATCTTGAGGCTGACCAGGAGCCATTAGATTAGCAGATAGCAGCGCAGCAATCCAATGAGATGCTAGTTTATCAAGCGGTGATGCGAGGAGCGCTGGAGCGGAACACAGGTGAAGGCCAACCTGCACATCCCAGGGCGACTTCAGACCACGGGCACGCACTCTGTTTGCTAATGCCCATAAATGCTTTTCCTGTCCGAGCCGCAGTTTGTCCTTGCAAGAAAGAGGATGCGCTGCTCCTCCCTCTCCTCCTGCTCGGCCCCTCCCCCCTCGATACGATAGATGGAGGAGAGAGGATCACATTTCCCAGAGTCAACGCTGCATAGGTGATATAGGAACGTGGCGGCCAGCTATCAGTCATGAGCATCTTCCAGCCCGGCCTGTGCCGAGCACCGCCACAATCTCCTCCCCCGCTTTGTGTATTGATTTCAGACTGACAGGAGTTGTGATGGCCGGCGTGGATGCGGCGGCGTGTTTGCCTGCCCCGTCTTGTGTGATACCCTCCGTATGTTATGGCTGTCATGTATGTAGGGCCATTAGCAGGCTTGTGGTATCAGGTCAATTGCTACATCCCTTATTGATGGAGCTCTTGACTGGAGATAAATTGAAATAGAGGCCTGCACTGTGGAAATGTGTTATTGACTCGGCTGTAATAGTAAAGTACACGTCTGCAGCCCCCACGAGGTGGAGGGGCCACACACGCCTACAGGGCCCCAGCTTTAAGCAGTGCAAAAATGAGGGCCACTGTGGATTATATTAAAATTAAACAGGGAGCACTTTATGTTTTTAATGTATTTTAAGAGGCAAATTTAAGTCTTTGTTGCACTCTGCATTAATGCCTTTGAGTCTATTTGACACATGGTGACAGATACCAGCGCAGAGACAACCAAGATGAAAAGAAAATACCCAGAAGTGACTCAACAAAGAAGAGATAGTACAATGTAGGGACAAACCTTCTAAAATAACGTCAGTGTTTGGAGCGGTGTGTGGAAATTGCAGCCCATCAGAGAAAGCGGGTAACTATTAGCTTAATAGCCCGACGGCAGCTGAACATGAATTTGTTTTAGATCTGTAAAGTTGTCTTAGTTGTGAAGTCTTCCTGCAGCAAACAGTGGGTTCTTACCATCTTAAAAAAAAAAAAAAAAAGATGTGCACACGGCTCTTCTGCAGCTTCACCGTTCGCTAAGACCTGCTCCCCCGAGTCACCGATGTCAGCTTCCTGCAGCCGAGCTTACAGCGATAAGTGTGGCAGACTTACCACAAATCTGTTAGTCGTTTTCGGAACAACGCATCCTTGATTTCATACAGTGGTGGACAAACACAGGCTTCTCATTTCGAGCCAACAATTGTTGATTGTGCAGGCTGAAATGACAACTGTTGGTGGCAGATTTTATTCGCTTTAGCTGGGGGGTTTTTGCGAAATGAGCCACCATTAGCTCGTCTTGAAATGATGTATTTGTGGCGTGAAAGCAGCTGGACGTGTTGCGTATGTGCAGCTCTGTCCCTCTCACCAGTTGTAGCCATCTGCTGGTGCTGCTTGCAAAATCAATAAGAAATACCTCCTAAATTTGCTCATGTTTGCGCGATGTTTGACAGAGGGGAGAAATAATTTCACGCCTCTAGTCAAACATCCATAGTGTGTCTGTGCTCTCATCAATTCCCCCCAAAATTTGATATATTCCTCGAGGGGAGACCACAGTGCCACAGGACTGGTTCAAGCGGTGATTTTCCACTTTAGTCAACCATCGACATTCATTCTGCTGTTGATTAAAGCTCGTCTGTGTCAAGCGGGCTGTGGTGCGAACTACTGTATCATCGATTATAGCTGTGGTGAAAAATAAGCACTTAACGGCACCCATATGGTGATACACTGTGCTTTTAATACATTTAAACATATCCAAATCACCATGTCGTTATCCGTCACTTGTAGTGCTCACGCTGCCTCGGTCATGTTGGTGCGAGCTCTGTGATTTCACTCCAGGCGTGTTTTTGGCTGCTTTAT
This sequence comes from Chaetodon trifasciatus, assembly GCA_037975065.1. Classification (NCBI taxonomy): domain Eukaryota; kingdom Metazoa; phylum Chordata; class Actinopteri; order Chaetodontiformes; family Chaetodontidae; genus Chaetodon; species Chaetodon trifasciatus. Next base: position 2,381,907 of record JBBMOE010000035.1, read on the forward strand.
TTGTGCCTTCTTACAGATTGGCAGCTTTGTCTGGTTTAAGTGTCTGACGGAAAGTGAAAGAGGATGTGCAGCTGGAAATTGTTTTCTCTTCACTTTAAAAAGCAGAAGCTGAAAGCTGAACAATCAGCCGGAAAAAGTGGCGAGTCGGCTGTATTTGTGCATGTTTGTGTGTGTGTGTGTGTGTGTGTGAGAGAGAGAGAGAGAGATGAAGGGAAGGCAAGACATCTGTGAGGTAACGCCTCGCAAGGTTTTCTCTGCGCGCCTGGCGTTGCTTTGGAGGGATGTTCTGGTTGCGGGGGGTTAGCTGGGGACGGGACAAACAGACAGCTGGACCTGGGTTGAAAGGACAAACAGCGACCTAAAGTCAAAGGAGGTGAAAAATGCACACGCTCTGAGGCTAAACACGCGTTGATGGTCGACGCCATTCGACCGAGTGATGTGATATTGTGCAAACTTGGGTGAATCTGGGTTTTTACTTTGCATGCTTGCATCATGCTGAGTCAGCACTCAGAGGGAAAAGGAAACAGAGACGGAGGGAGAGTCTGTAAGTGCACTAATGGCCGCCCCTCGCTGCTTTGGAACTCCTCTAAAGACAGCTTTCCATCACTCCTTCCTGCCTCGCTGAAGTAACACGATGTGATCGAACCGTGCGGACTGGAATGAATCCTGACAGGAAAAAACGTGCGATGTCGTCGATTTTGTTTTTATTTTTCGCCACTCTTGCCTCCAAACAGAGATCCGTCCACGTCCCCTTTGTGTTGTCAGCCTTTGACACCTTCTGAATTACCCACCGTGCTGGAAAACGCACACGCACACACCCACAGCTTCACCCACCATCTCTCACACTCCCACCAACCTGTGTATTGATTCCTCTCTGCATTTTCACACTGTTTGGACAGAGTTAAAACAGGATGACTCATTTCGCCGTGTCCATTGTTTTCCTCGTGTGCTGGCGGTATACACTGCGATTGGTGTCCTTCAGACCACCTCTGCACAGCTCAGGAACTGGATGTACTCGTCTCAGCTCACTGTGTGGTGCACAGCAGCTTTCGGTTCTCTTCCCCGCTATTAGTGAGCCGGGCCTCCGTCTCACCCACATCTTTTCCCCTGGCTGATGATCATCCACGGCTGTATTTCCCTGTAGAATCCATTTTTATTTCCCTGTAGAATCAAGTGATGCTGGTAGACACAGTGCTCTTTGGGAAAGTGCAGCAAATATGAAAAGCTGAATGAGCCTAAATGTAAACCATTCGATGATGAGGCAAACAGTGGGTTTAAGGTGATCAGTTAGACTTCTACAGCATTTGTTTGCTCTTCTGCGCCGCGAATAACAGAATTCATCATATATTTTGCCTTTTTTTATGCTGCCCGACTTGAACAAATAAATAAAAATACCAAATATCTATTAGAATATTGATTGTAGGTGATTACTCAGATGAAATATAGAGTTCATGACGCTCAGGGACGATCTCTCACACAGACTCCATGTTTCTGGACTCTCCGTGTCCTTCTGCGTCAGACTGAAGTTCCTTCCTCTGTTGGCCCTCGAGCCGGTGACCTTCTTTGAGTCTAAATTAACAAATGAAAGGCATTGCCGAGTTGCTATGCAACCAGGCCACTTTATTAACCTCTTTGTGCATTTCCCTCTGAAAGTCAAATTAATGAATTACAGTGCGAAAGATGTGCAAAACAGCAATGAATCTACTAAATATAGGCGGACAGTCAAAAGAAAAAGAGGAATGCTGACGGCGAGTCCAGCGGTAAATTAACAGTTACTTAGAAGTTTGATTAGGTTAGATTAGCCTCAGAAAGCGAGTATGATGGCTAGCTTGGCTCGCTGTAAACTGAAAAACGCAGTTAAGAAAGTCGCAAATGTATAACATCAGAGCAGATAAGAGATGCTTCTCAGTACACAGATGTGATGAAACGTGTGTCAAGGTCGGAACCGTGGCTGCTACTGTAACAGTCAAATGAAAGCCGCCATTGGTTCATTTTGCAGCGTGTCCCTGATTTGTACATACGTTATGTACATATAGCAAAGTGTTGGAGCCAAATATGATTTACCTCACACAAGGTTTGTCTCTCTCACACAAAGCCGCTTTGGTTGGAAAGGGACAATAAACCGTTCCTCTCACAAGCAATGTGATATGATTATTTTTATTGGATCTGTTTTTAATTGTATCTCAGGGAGAGGCCATTTCCCATGTGCCCAGAGTTAGCGGATCAGCCCCTACGTTGCTGCTCAATCCATTTCTGTTTTTCCCACGACAGAAAGGCCATCAGTTTGGACAACAAGTGTCTGTAATTAATCAAAACCTCAAAACCTTCGCCCTGTTCCGCTGTAGCGCTGCATTTGCCATGTGGTGCAATGACTGTAGCTGCCGCAGCACTGACACTTTCATCAAGATGATACCACCGCAGAGCTCGAGGAAAGCAAATGATCTGCTAAATACCATAAGATAAAGCCAAAATGTAAAGAAGTATATTGCAGGTTCTGCCGCCCTCGGCTTCAGCTGAGCAACTTCACACCTCAACTGTTATCACTTACCCTGATAATCAAATGCAGGACTGTTGGAAAGCCAGTACAATATGTATTAACACATAGACTGAGCAATTATTTCTTTTTGTGCAAAATTTAAGACAAATGCAGCTGGAAGTCCGTGTTTGAGATGTTCACAGTGGATATTTTGACTTTGGTTTAACTCATATTTTTTAAATTATTAATGTGTTAATGCCACATGAACTGAATTTTAGTGTAACAATCCATCGTTGTGTTAAGCCCCTCCAAAAAAAGAAATGTGCGCTGCAGGTAAGAAAAGGTAATGAGTCCAGTTTTGCAATATTTGGGGAGGATGGGGGTGGGTATGAAGGCTTCTTAGTCTGCGCAAAACATGTAAGCTCTTAAGCTCTTACATTGGATAGTTGTATAAATGTCAATAGGCTAAGCTTCTTCCGGAAAGAAACAACAAAACGCTTGATCTCAAAAGGCTTCTCCCTTCTCACGACAGAGGAAAGCAGATCAGGCCTCTCAACCTTTGATTTAATCGTGAAAATTTGCTTGTCTCCATTTTCCCAAAGCTTCCTGGTTACCATGTATTTTGCACCGGCCCTTGTGATGTCTGAACATGGGCTTTGATGGGTTTAGCAAGATGCAGGGATTCCCCAAATCGAGGCTGCCCGCTGTGTGCGTGACCTTGTAATCTGGGGGGATGGAAGCAGCAGCATCTGACGCCAGAGGAAAGGCACCCACATGCAGCATATTTCTCCCCAGTTTGCCTCTCTTGTGGTTTAAAATGTTCTCCTGAAATTTCACTTTGCAGTCAGATTTAAATGAGAACTCATCAATACACTGTCTGCCAACATACCTGCGTTATAATACGATATAAAGCGTTTTCCTTCATCACCCGATGAGTTCTGCTCGCTGTAGCTCTTCTGAACTCCATTAGCCTGGCACATCATGTCAGAATCTCCCTCTGTTTCTGACATTATCATTTAATTAATGTGTTGACAGCATGCAAAAAGAGAGCGAGCTTTCAGTGTTGGGTGGGTCTTGTTTCTCACCCCTCCTCGTAATTTCACCGTTATCTGTCACAGACAGGTTTGTGAATGAAATGAAATGCCCGGCTCCCCCGAAGAAAGGTCACCGCTGATGAATTTCAACGCGAGAATTGATTGCAATCTGGGTTGAAACAGTCAGCTTTTTGATTGACAATACTGTGCGCTTGTAGCTCATGGAAAAAAAAAAAAAGAAAAATGTGCGTGTGATGGGCAGGACGCAGATGGAGCTGTTTAGGGTGTGGGCACTGCTCAGGAGGCATTTCTGAAATCAATAGATTGCAGAGCTGTGATAAAGTGTTTGGCTTGTAGGCACCCTCTGCCGCTCTCTGCTGAAAAACTATAAGAAACGCATGCATATGTATGTGGTGTATTACTTCCTGTTTTTCTTGAAAGTAAGCAAAACCGATGCGTCTTCTTCCCACAACATTATGTTTGCTCACTGATGACAGCCTCACCGTATTATGCAGCTAGCTGTTTTTCTCCCCATCTACCTCGTGTTTGATCAGATTAGCAGCCGAGCATTTGCATTACGTTACGTGTGCGCGCGTGTGTTAAACTGTGTGTGCGTGACACATCTTGTCCTTCAGGTGCCCTCGCCGTGCAAAGAGATCTAAAGGAAGGAGGAGATGAAACACAGATAAAAGCAATAGAACAAGGCCTTCCATTCCTCCTCCTAACATCCATTTCAACCGTGTAGTTAAACTTTCAGCAGTATTATTATCACCTTGCTGCAGTGTTACAATACTGTTAAATCCCTCCTGCACACTAAGCCCGTACGGTGGAGCGGCGCAGAGCTGGCGTTGCTGTTATCCTTAATGAGTGCAGTAAATCAGCCAGGATGCTCACAGATGCAGCATGTTAAATCACAATAAGCCCTTTGTACAGGAAGTGACAAAGGAGCTTTGACTTGCACGGCCCAGTGACTGAACAACTTCTGGTAAACGGCGCAGGCAGAGGGGAAAAACAAAAAGGCACAAATGAAGGTCATATTTAGCGCCGTCAGATGAGTCTGTTTAGACCTGGAATAGAAATGCCAATGGGAAGGAAGGAAGGGAGGAGGGGAGGGGTCGGGGAGAGCAGCAGATGGATGAGGAGAGGAGCGCCCTGTCGGATCCCCGCTGCATGTGACCGTCCGGCGGACTGGCCTCTAATGCTGCTGAGCTGGCCGTGCTGGAGAAGATTTTTCATTTCACCGAGAGGCAGTCGGCACCAAAACCGCTCTGCACTGTAAGAGAATTGATTTCTCTCACGCAGGAAATTCTTTCGCTAAGTCAGGGAAGAAGAATAACTTGGTCTTTCATTGTTAAGTGGAGAAACTTCATCCTCAGCCGCGCTTGAACAGGGTTTCTCACTGCAGTGGGAAGCTGTTTATTTGAATTGTGAGTGTTGTGATGTTCCCTCCCGCCCTCCCTCCCCGGTGACCCTGGCTGCCCCTTCATTGCCCTTGCAACACCCACACACTCCAGCCTGATATGTCAAATCAGCCACTCCACTCTTTTTTCCTTTATGAAGGACAATGAGTACCACGCTCTGCTCTTTTTTTCCTCTCTCCATAATTAAGCATATGCCCAACAAAGGCCTTTGTTGTCCTTGGAGAGATGTGAGTAATGCTGTGACTTTGGGCATCGTTCCTACCTTTGAAATAAGCCCTCAACCTATGTTTGTGTGCTTTTTTGGATTTCATCTTCCATCTCTAAAGAGAGCATGCACAAATGTTGGTAGAGAATGGGAGAAGGGTGCAGGGAAGCTGGGATGTGTGCACTGAAGTGATGCTGGTCGGGGCAAAATTTGTCTTCCAGGCAGTCCTCAGGAACCAGGAACAAGGCCCTCGCTCCCCACGGAGAGCGGTAATGACAGGGACCGAGGGCCCAGGTCCTCCTTTTAACACTGATGTGGTTCTGCTGCCGGAACTACTGCTTTTGTAGCTGCTGGTTGAAGGCTTACAAGGTTTTTTGTGCTCCACAGGGACCCGTGAAGTCAACCACACGAAGAAATAACACAACAGTGGACCAAAATAGCCTCAATCACTTATCTAACTCATTATTGGTGCTTCCTCCATTTGATACGGATTTCAGTTTCAAGCTGTGTGGAAGTGTGTGTGTGTGTGTGTGTGCTCTGTGTAGATCCACATAGGCCAGTGTAGTAGCTCTAAGATGATCTTTTTTTAATGCTGCATCACAAGTCAGAATTGCACGATTAAGTGAAATAAGTCTGACTCCTGGAGAGGCTCGATGAAGAGGAGAGGATGATGCATTTTTCCACTGGTTGTTCCGTTTTACAGTAATGCAGCAGATTGAGTTCCACATCCCCTCAAACAGCCGCTTTTATACCGAACTCCCGAGGATCACGTTGCATAATATATGTGTTGATTGTTTGGGGCTTACTGCATCCCCACTGCGCTGAGAATAACAGTCTTACCCAAATAAGCGACAGCATGAGAAATGAGGCTGGTCACATACACTCTGTCACCTTCACATGACCTTTAGCAACAAGAGCACGTTCTTGCTAGGAGACAGGAGTTCAGTTTAATGTGGCGGCCACGGCTTTCTGGTGAAACTGGGCCAGCTTGTATCGAGGCCTGGATATCAGCGTGGCTTTCTTACGCATCCTCGTCAGATTCACCTCCCCTCCTGCTGTTCAGTTCTCTCCCAGGGAACCCTAACTCCCCCTCTTCTCAGTGAAGGAGAGAGGCCAGACCTAAAAATAGGAGCCGCTGTTCTCCCTCTTCTTCCCCTGCATGCCAACCTCCTCTCTTCCCGAAGAGATCCCCAGTTTGGCAACCTTGTCTTTCCTCGGTCGAGTAGCAGTCCATCAAGCCGGCTCCTGATGGTTCTGTTTCTCCTCGCTGCAGTCCTGCCAGTCAGGCTTTCAGGGCCAACACAGAGGTCACCTTCATCCAGAGCTCTTCTGCAAAGTGGGCACATCGAACCACTCTGCTCTGCCCTCCCTTTACTGTGCATTTACACAAACACACCCACTTCCTCCCATGTCCTACATTTGTCTCCGCTGGGAGAAAAAGCTAATGAAACTGTTATTCGTCTCAGCTACATTTCAGCCCGTCTCTGCTCGCAGCGCTTACTAGTTGTCACTAGTCCACCCTAACCGGTGGTGGAAGAGGCGTCCTTTACTTGAGCAAAAGCAGCAATTACACATCACAGAAATGCAGTACTAAATCCTGCATGCAAAGTACTTTCTGTGCAGAATGTTTACTGTCTTATTATATATCTCATCATGGGATTATTATTGCTGATGTGTTGATGTGTAATCAGAAGTTTCGAAGTGGAGCTACTTTTAACAGTTTTATTAGTTGTTGGGTATCTTACAGGCTTATTTGTTTTATAGCTTAATGTACATCATAAATATTATTATCAGATAAATGTAATAGAGTAAAAAGTTTGCCTCTGAAATGCAGTGGGGTGTAGAGCCCTGTCTCCTAGAAATTATGTTCAAGTGCAGCTAATTAGCAACAGCAAACACATTCTGAGGGAAATGTGATGCACACTGAGTCTCATTAATGAGGAAATGTTGTTAAAATGTTCACTGAATGTATGTTTATTGACAATTTATGTCATTTGTTTTCCACCATAATTGGCAGTCAGTCACAGTGACTACAGCATTAGTCAGCTTTTTTTATATTTAGGCACTGGCAGCTTTGGGTTTGTGATCAGGGTCAGTTTTGATATGGAAAATGTCAGCAGCAGCAGTCATGATCTTTGTACCGTAACCAAACCAATCCTGCACTTTGTTCGGCCGCCGTCCACCCCGACCACCTCCCTGCAACTCCGGCGTGGTGCATAAATGTAGTGCCTTGTTCACTCAAACAGACGTTGACTCTGAACATAATCCAGGCAACCATTATGTTTGTCAGCACAACGTAATTATGAATGCTAATTAGTTGCATATGAATGTAATTCTAGGAGACAGGGCTGGAGTAGAAGATTAAAATAGTGTAAAGTGTCCAGAGTAAATTGTTGCCTTTCGCTAACAAACAATACGTTAACATTTCTAAACGTAATGTAAAACAGTTCAAGGTTCAAGGATGCTTAGCCAATTAAGTGCGATAGAGAGCGGTTATGTAAGAGAAAATGAGAGGGAAGGAGCTGTGTAAGAAGGCTCATCATCCTGCAGATCAAAGATAAGCCAGCGCAGATACTACCACACCAGAGCTGTTTTTTTCTTTGGCACTGGAACAGTCCATGAGTTGGTTTGCCAGCCTCTTGACGAGACAGAAGGAGCCCAGCCAAGGATCAGGCTCACGGGGATTATTTATAGAGTTGAGTGGGCTTCACGGACGCAGGCGTGGAATGTGTCAGAGAGAAAATGCATCATTGATCAAAGCCTGCTCAGAGATGTAGTCTTATTTTTGCCAAACGCTGAGCACAGACGGGGGTTTGGAAGAAAACAATAGCCTTTACCAAAGGCTCCGTGTACACCGTGCTATAGTAAGCTTGCCTGCTCTTCTACCCACACAGAGTCCTCTGCACCCACACAGGTGACTGGACTTCACTGAACACTTGCCAATTTTAGCCTCCTTCTCTTTCTCTACTCCAGCATCTAAATAGCTTCTCAGCTCTGGATGGTAGGTGTTTGGAGAGTGAGCGTGCTGCACATGGAGGCAGGTGTGTACCTCCACAATAATATCTGGGTTTTGCACTGTGTGTGTAGGTGTGCATGAGGAGGTGATGAAGGGAAAACTGAACATTTTTTGGGACTGATCGTGCATCTCATAGTTTGTCCCCTTGCCAATTTCTGTCCGATGTACAGTTCACCTCAGAATCTCAAGGACAGGCCGCGGTGATATTTTCGTGTGCTATTCTCTGAACAGCACGAGGTAACATCTGTCAGAGGACAGCGCAGGATGCTTCTCCTCCTCTCTTTGGTCCCATTCAGGGAGGGGAGGAGAGGGGAAAAAATGGAGGTGAGGCGTAGGGGAGGGTGGAGGAGGGGAGAGGACTGTAGCAGAGGTGTCCTGTACTGCAGCAGCACAGCTCTCTGGTGGCAGGCGGGGGCACTTCGCTCTCCCCGCCATTCGCTGCATTGCAGACGGCAGTCAAGGTTATGCCCGTGCGGCCGCATTGACAGACTGAAGTATTGAGGATGCCGGGGCAGGCGGTCCGCGAGACGATTAAGCTTCAGGAAACTTGTGGCCTTGTTATTCCTTAATGGTTTTATTTATAGCCATAGAACCTTTGTGCTCAGACTTGCAAATCCCATATCGACTCCTTCAGGAGTGCCTGATGTTTCTGGGCCTTTAAGACCGCATTTTGCTTCTCTTACGCTGCACAGATAACATCTCTCTTGTTTTCCTCTTTGTTGCATTGTTTCCTGTCATATTTTGGCAGGCTGTCACTTCATACATTGAGTCTTAGGTGGAGGGTAAGTGCTGCAGAGATGTGTGGTGTGGAACTGGCAGGGTGACATTTGCTGTTAATCAGCCTCCCGCTCATCCTCGGCTTCCTCTGTCTGGCTCTGATAATCATGCGTCTCGGCCACTCGGCAACAATGCTGTGCATGGTCAGTGCTTCTGTGCAAAGTTTCATTGGAAGTGGATCAGAGGAAGGCCGCGTCTGTTAATGTTGCACACAAGAGCCACTGCAGCGTTCTCACTTCCTGTGCAGAGCGAGCTGCAGTTTCACATAGATACAAACTGCAGAAATGGACCATGATGGCCAAATGTCCCCGTCCAGTGTGTGTGCACCCAAAAGAATTTCCCTGGCTTCCCCTTTGGTTTTATTCATTGTGAACGGGTTCAAAACAGCTGCCTCTGTCAGATGTTATTGAGGAAGTGATAGATCATTTCCCACAGGGTGGAAACATTCAGCACACCGCTAGTCTGACCTTAATTGTTTCCCAGTATCAATCTCATGTCTTTATTGGCACTATGTGAGGGGATATATGTAGAGAAAAAGACCCAGAGAGTAAGAGAGAAAAAAAGAAATGAATTCAGGAACCAGGAGACACAAACATTAAGTGACAGAGAGAAAGACAAAGATGGAGAGCAAACAATGGAGAGAGAGTGAAAGGACAAGCAATAGACAGAAAGGAGGGGGACTAATGATGAGAACCAGGTGTCAGAGCACCAGTGTCAACTGTTATCCTTTCAGTGGTCACCATCGGGAGTTGGGCAAACACACTTTGATGTCACACTCCCCCACATCCTCCACATTTCTGGCAAACACAGCCAAGATCCGGTGCCTGTGGCTGAAAACCATTTGGGGAAATGAGAAAACACTGTGGTAATGAATGTAATGAGAGGAATGCTTCGAGATCAGACAGCACTGTTTAATTAAAGCAATGCAGACCATGGGGAAGTATTAAACGTAGTGATATCTGAGTCCATGAGTGCCTCCAGTAGTGATAACTGTGAGGGACTTGGCACAAAGTGATCAGTTTGGGAGCATAAGGCTGCTGTCGGATAAAAACCCTGCAGCTCCAATTGTGTTGACTTTCATGATTGTTATTTGAATTGGGGGGAAACAGGGTTGTCTTCGAGTCATGGAAAAAGTACCAAAATGTCATGGGTGATGTCCAAAATGCAGGTTGCTCAAGCTAGCATGTCGCTGGACGCCCTCATCCAAAGAAGTACTGCAAAAGACGAGAGCTTCCTGTTCCTAACTGAGATGACACAATAACAGCTTGTTTCCCAGATAAAATTAAGTTGTTTTTATAGTCTGATTCATGCAGGAAGTAACTAATCCGAGCCTAAAAACAAAAATATTTCCTCACCAGAAGCTAAACAAATACCCACATGACCTCTCTTACCCCTTTAATGCCTTCAGTATTAAAAAATTGAAGTTCTCTCAAAACTTTCAAACTATTTCCTGTCACTGTCACTTTGAGATTAAAACTCCAATGAGCAAAAGGTCCTGAGTGCAGCTTTAAGTATTGAAAGCCCTCAGATGCTATTTCATGAACGGTTTTATCCAAAGTGCCTCACAGTGCCGTCGGTGCGTGCATTTTTAGACGTTTGGGTGGCCCCACTGAGAGTGTAACCCTGTCGTCTTTTGAGATTCTGCTCTGGGACACTCGGATACATTAATTGAATGGGGGCACAGCGCTTGTACAGAGTTGGCACCGTCAATGGAGGCGGCAAGAGAAAGAAATCATGAATGTGAGCTGACGAAACAACCTTCAAACATCCCCCGCCAAACCAGGGAAAACAGCGGAGGGTGCATTTGGCAGGAGATTGTAAGGGAATCCAGGGACAAACATCCCCTTCCTGTGTCTCCCCCCTCCCATATACAAGGATTATTGTGTTATTATTTAACACGGCTTCTACAGAATTACCAACATGACCTGACAGACACACAATCACTCAGAGTGAGTGGGAGCTCAGATTGACAGCGGACACCTTGCCTACGGAGGAGGACGACCACAGAAGACAGGAAGCTGACCGTGAGGAAATCTTGAACTGGATGTGACTTGACCCTGCAGAAGAGTCTCCGTCTCTCTCTGCCTGTCTCTCCCCGTCATGCTTAGCAACAAGCACGCACACGTGCCCCACATGAACGCGCGCAAGCTCACCTGAGCTGAGCTTATGAAATGGGTTCTGCAGGAGAGTAATTGGCCCCATTGGTGACGCCAGGCGATGGAAAGCATCAGGAAAGCCGGCTGGGGAGAACGAGGGCGGCGCGATGGAGAAGCCACAGGAGAGCCTGACATCGGCGTGAATGTGTGTGCGCATGAGTGCCCTCAAATGTGTGAGCTCAGAAAGGTGTGACATGATTTATGACCAAAACCCGGAGATGAGGTGGTCCCATGGCTGATAGTGAAAAGAAAGTGACTCTTAAACACAAATGCTTGCGACTGAAATATCTAAGCCGGACGGCAACACTTGATGCTTTTCTATTTTTTTGGGTTCACAGCTCGATAGCATTGACCTCCACTCCCTCTGTGGGCCGGTAATTAGTGAGGCTGTTTGGTGCGCTTTGGCTTGTTCAGCGTTCTCTGGGGAATTTCCACATATTATCTTGAGCGCAGAGAGTGTGTTAGCAGCAGAACCGGGGCTTTGCATTCGAGTCACAGCAAGCGTTGTGCACAATGGACCACCTGGATGAAAATGTAAATCCATCGGTGCGGCGGGGCAAGCACGAGCGTGTCTGCACACACTCAATTCACGCGCGCTCCCTCTCAGACCTTCGATTTTCTCGCCTATTCACACATTATGTTCGTGTTCTGCGAAACTTGCACTAAGATGGTGTGATGGGTTTTACAATGCGCGGCTGAGAGTGCCGCTGTGAGAATTAAAGCAGTCGCCCACACCAGAGATTACAGTGACAAACAGTGACAGGCCCGACTTCTCTCTCTTTCCCTCGTCTCTCTCTTTATTCTCTCCATCCCTCCCTCGCCTCTCCTATTTACAAAATCTGTATTCAATCCGAAGATGCTTCATTAGCATGACAGATAACAGTTCCGTGTTGCCAAGGCAAAATGTTACTGACATTGTATTTATCTCTCCATCCCTCTCTTTCCCCCTATGAGAATTCAGTTTTTCAATTTGATTTAATTTGCTTTATTGGCATTGAGGTAGCACAGCATTGCCAAAACATCTAAACAAATTAAGTTAACATCAAGCTCATTAAACTTGCTCTCTTTCTCAATTTCTGTCAGCCTCTCCTTCTATCTCTCTTTCTTAGCATATGTCTACTTTCTCTCTCCCTTTCTTTCTCTGTCTCTGGATGCCTCTTTCCACCCACTTTTAGGGAGTAGAGTCTGTTAGAGGCTGAGTGATGTCTGCCCTGAACTCCATGTGGCAGGATTCAGATGCCAGTTTGTGTAACCATCTTGGATGTGGGAAGGAAGAGGCACTGTGGTGCCTTAGGGGTAGTGGTGGGCGAGGGAGGAGGGCGAGGGGGGGGGTGGGCTGCTATGATGATGACCTCCCACCTACCTTATCCATGTAGACTGGGGCTTACTGAGCTGTGAAATCCTTCGAGGCAAAAGCCAGAGCTCTTTGGTTCCTCACGTCTGGAGCTTCTGCAGAGGACGATGTTGCGCCAAAAAATAATAATACACATAATAATCAGATCATCCTCACTTGGTAATGTGGTTTTTGCAGTAATTCACCCATTACTTGTTGCTTTTTCTCTTTGTTGCACGTGAAATTGGGGAAAACCTAAGCTAACCTAAGATTCAAGGAAAACAAATTACATTGATGTTTAATTTATAGAAAAAGATAAGATTGTATTTTTTTATTGAAATTGTGAAAATAACTGCAGACCTTGAGTTCTTGCTCCATTTTTCATCCGGGCAGCCAACGCGACAGCTACTATGATGAAAATCATTAATCTGATAATTAGTGGGGAAGACGTTTTTGCCTTGACTTTGATATTATCACGGAGATTAAAGCAATTATTAGTTGCACAAATTAACACTGGACCCTCTGATGGTAACGTTTCACCGTCAGAACGGGGTCAGCATGAATCTTTGACATACCAGTGTGTGCATTTGATGTGTGGTGTGGCTTAGCTGTGGCGATGTATGTAGACAGTGATCCTATGATCTCCTGGCACACATGCAGGCAAACACAGCACACATACTCTGACTCACATCTTGGAGAGCACGTCATCAAGACGGCTCTGCACTGCTCTGTTCTGTCTTCACTCCCCATTACCCACGCTCCCCTGTTGCCTTATTCACCGATTCACATTGCACACACACGAAATGACACAGTCGCTCTGTGGGCGAGAGGAGCTGAGCCGTGCCTGACTACTTTCTGCAGACCCGTTTTAGAGTTGAGATATGATAGGAGCAAGGAGCCGCGAGTGGCAGGCAGCCAGCACAGCCGTGACGAGGAGGTGGGATGGTTTGAGGTTTGGTGGGATGGGGAGGAAGTGGGCCGCGGTAGTGAAAGAGGCAGTATGTCCAGAGTCCCACAGGAAGACCTTTAGGGGAGAGATTCATCATCCATGTGATCAAAAGGAGGTTGAGCAGCTCAGCACTCTGGTCTGACTAACATTCGACAGTCCAGCGGCTGAGAGGCGTACCCTTTTTAGCCCTCAAATGTTGAGCTACAGTACAACGTTGTATCTCTCAGTCTGCGGTGAAGGAACAGCGGAGTTGCCAGCACATAAGCAGGCAGAGCGAGAGGACTTTTTGGGTTTGCTTGTGCTCATCTCTCTGACATAACAAGCGAGCCGGCAGCAGAGGAAGTTCTTGGGGGTTTTTTTGTCGGGGTGCTTTTGTTCCACACACACAAGCATACACTCCGGAGATGAAGCAGGCGTTCGTTTTGCTGATAGTGCTGCATTCCAGGAGTCACAGCAGACTCGGGGAGCACGGGAAAGCCACCCTGATGTACTTTGCTTTTAGAGATATACCCATACAATGGGAAATATATACTGATTATGAAATGATACAAAGACAGGAAGTCTATGAGAGGAGCTTTTGCCCCACAGTACCATTTTAAAGAGTTATTGTTTTGGCGTACTCCACTCAGCGGGGCACTGCAGTGTAACAGGCAACCTGAGAACTCATGTTGAATTAGACTAATTGCCTCCCTGGAGTTAAGTTCCCCATGTTGCACTGCCTGTGGCACCCAGCGCCAGGGTGTGACAGCAGCGACGGGAGGGAGAGCGAGTGTGACATACCACTGCCCTTCAGAGGATGTTGGGGGACTCGTCTCACAGCCTGTCCCGTCCCCAGCAGCTTCACCCTTCCATCAGGGAGTGTTTGACCCAGCCCGGGGCAGCCAGCGTCACCACAGGAAAAGAGATGGGGGAGGTGTGGAGGATTAACCAAAATACCCCCACATCACTGTGGCAACGGCAGAAAACAGCAGCAACAGGCAGTCAAGCCAGAAGCACTCAAGCTCACACACATAAACAAAAATACTGACATCTCTACCAGGAAAGACCCCAGGGGCTGTGAAAGAAATGGTGAGAGAGTGCAACAGAAGCTCGGCCAATCGATGAAAAAAAGATGGCCGCATGTAGGAAAATACACAGGCAGAAATTTTAAAAAGGGGTTTAAAACACATTTGGAAATTTCATGAAATTAGGATTGATAGAGGAGTTTTTGTCCCTCTTTTTGACCCCTGGCCTTTGTTATTTATGTATATGCTCACAGCAGGTCACCAGCTGTATGATTATAATTATAATTCAATAAATGGAAGTAAGTTTCAATAGCGTGTGAAATGATTGCTGGTTTTGATTAAGAGGCTGGCGCTGAGGGTAATAGCATGTTGTCCTACCTGACTGTCCGGCTAATTGTAACAGCATGTTAATGAGACGCAGGATTACCCTGATGCTCTTTGACCCCCAGTGGCTACAGCACTTCCCTGAAGAAGGCCTGGAAACAATCAAACATGAACAGATCTCCTCCTCTTGCCACTTGTGCAGTCTGTTTTCTGTCTCTCAGAGCTTTCTTGCCGAGTCAATGTAGATGTCCAACTGTTTGATTTGCAAGCAGCAGAGGAGCAAACCAGAGTACAGACAGACTGTCTTTTTGGGCCGTTCTACAAATAGGCTAGAGTTGTTAACTGTAGTTTTCTGTCTCATGGGGCAAAAGGAGCAGGCTAGTGAGATTAAAGACTGAGGCATTTGGGTTGAAATGTGATCTCTTGATTATGGCCTCCAGATTTTTATATCCCAAGACAAGCACTTTAATGGGTTGGGGGTGGATGATTTTTTTGGAGATGCTGTGATCTGTCTGCCTCTCATATGAAGTAGTTGACAAGTTCTTTTCCCTCTTAGGTTATCTCTGTGAAAGAGTTGAAATTGTATTATCCTCCAGCTGAACCAACAGCAACCTTGTTACCCTCACGGTCTTGGCAAGGGTAGATGCATTACCATGCGCCTGTGGGTCTTGGCACTAGCTCTCACAACAATTGCATGCAAGTTTTTCTCAAGGCGGGGAGAAAATGCTTGAATAAGTCTATTTTAACACATAGTGAGCAACCCTTTTGACCTGGGTGGTCCCAGCATCAATGGGCCATCTGGTGTAAAACTGGCGAAGGCACTGACAAGAATTTCCAAAAGGTATTTTCACCCACATTAAAGAATGATTTATATCTCTGTTCATTTTTGCCATCGCCAAAGAATTACAGATTTGTAAATTATGATATTGAGTACTTATGTGTAGGGAAATTAGATTGAGGTCGTAAAACAAGGGCAAAACCAGAGAGCGATGATCATGTCATTTCTTCGGCTTTGCATCAAGTGGTGCTCATCAATCGTGATGAGGTGCTGGGCGTCATCTGCCTCTGACCGTCAGCTGGAAGATGGATGGCCCTGAGCTGTTGCACTGTGGCTAGGGTTGAACCATGCTCTGGGGAGATCCATCAGACCTGTACAGGCAGTCACTGTCTTGGGCAGGAAGACGCACTCACTCCTCTGCAGCCCTGGGGTCCTCTGCCCTGTTTAGCTCTCATTCTTCAAATAAAAACTCGTCACAAGACATGGAACAAGGAGGGAAACTGAAATTAGGAGTCTTTGGTTACATTTATTTCACATTAGAGGCCTTGCAAGTAATCAAACATCACTACTGACGTGGCTGCGACAATATATGTTTTCACTTTTTAAAGAGAATTTGTCCTGTGTGAGTTTCAACAATGACAGTCTGAAGGCTTTGTGTTTAGGATGTTTAATATGTAACAGAACAGTGTGGATTGGTTTAGTTTTGATTTTAATATAACAGTCTCTTTCGTATGCATTATTCAGCAAGCACACTGCCCAAGCCCTTAACCAGGCCATCTGCATTCAGGCTAGCTTGCAAACCACAGCCCCTTGTGGAAATAGGGCGTCTGTCTGCTTTCTGCCAGGTAGGCTCAAGACACAAAAGCTGCAGAAGTTCAGCTATGTCATGGCAGGCCGTGTGTGGAGCCTCTGTTTTGCTTTACTTTCACAAATTTGGCTTTTGCCTCAGAGCTTTAACAAACATTGTCCTTGCAATCAGCTGACAAGAAACGTATTTATAAGGGGTTGCCCACATGTTGGATATTCAACCACATCTCATTTGCAGTTATAAGGTAACTTGAAACCAATTTAAAAGCCCTTAACGTTTGAGAGATGAAACCATTGTGACTTGAGCCAAGCTGAAATCGTATCTCCAGTTTTGTACCCTGTCATTACAACAAACAGTCCTGTTTTAAAAAGAAACAGACCTCATGCGGCATGCGTTACGTTACGATTTGCCTCGAAGGAAAACCCCAGAAGTTACTCTGCCTTCATATGAAGTTATGCAATTTAAAATATGAGTGTAACGATTATACAAGAAGACATACATTTTAGATAAGCATGTAATTATCTATGAATATATTTGTCATAAATATGTTGTAATTTTCTTTTTTGCCATTTTAACTGTCAAATGTCAAAGACAACCCCACATGGTGTCTATCCACCACAGGGTCTCATTTCCATAAAGATTGGCCCCAGCATGTTGGCTTATCACTGGGGTGAACAAAAAAAAAGAAAAGAAAAGAGAATTGAACTAAGCAGTTGATAACCAGGTGTCTGTCATATTTGTGTGTTCAGCAGCTCAGCACAATTTACAATTTACTACTAATGGGGCTGGTGTATCATGTCCCTCATTACCTTTTTAGAGTGTAACAGCTTGTGTTTATATTTAGGATTTTTTTTAAGGATTTGATGTGCATGTATCTATGTAGGTGCAAAAAAAGATGACAGGGAAAAATGTCAGCTTTCTCCTCTTCTGTACATTATTATCACATTGCTATTTCCTGAGTTCAGATACAAAGTGTAACCAAGAAATCCTTTTCCACCCCAACCCTCCCCCACCCCCTCTGTTTCCAGGATGGTTCCAAACAAAGGCAGGTGAGGAAGAAAACAGTATCCTTCAGCTCAATGCCAAGTGACCGCAAGATCAACAGCACAGCTGCTTGCATGGCCTTCATGATGGAGGGTTGTGAGATGAAAAAAGTGCGCTCCAACTCTCGCATGTACAACCGCTATTTCCTGCTGGATCCAGACATGCACTGGCTCCGTTGGGAGCCATCCAAGAAGGACTCAGAGAAGGCTAAACTGGAGATCAAGGGCATCAAGGAGGTCCGCTTGGGAAAGAAAACTCCAGTCCTGCGCAGCAACGGTCTCTCAGACCAGTTCCCTGATGAATGCGCCTTCTCAATCATCTATGGTGATAACTATGAGTCCTTAGATCTGGTGGCCAGTTCTGCAGATATTGTGAGCACCTGGGTGATGGGCCTGCGATATCTGGTGTCTTATGGCCGGCACACCGTGGACATGGTGGAACCCAGCCAACCAAGTCTGCGAACGTCATGGATTGGCTCTGTGTTTGAACTAGCAGATATGGAAAAGGAGGGACACATAGACCTGTTCAGGGCCACCCAGATAATCAAGGGGCTCAACCCTGGAATGAAAGAGTCCAGGATAGAGCTGAAGTTCAAGGAGCTCCAGAAAGCTAAAGACCAATACGGAGAGGCAATTAACATGGACACCTTTGTGGAGGCCTACTGTGAGCTCTGTACACGGCCAGAGATTTTCTTCCTACTGGTGCAGTTCTCTAGTAACAAGGAGTATCTAGACAGTAAAGATCTGATGTTATTCGTAGAGGTGGAGCAGGGTGTGGAAGGCGTAACGGAGGACATGTGCAGGGATATCGTTCAGAAATTTGAGCCATCTGCTGAAGGCAGGGAAAGGGGCTACCTCTCCATTGATGGCTTTACACACTACCTCCTCTCCTCCGAATGCCACATCTTTGACCCCCAGCACAAACGTGTGTGCCAGGATATGAACCAGCCTCTGTCCCACTACTACATCAACTCATCACATAATGCCTCCCTTCTGGAAGATCATTTCTGGGGTTCATCAGATATCAGCAGCTACATCCGAGCTCTTAGGATGGGCTGTCGCAGCATTGAGGTCATTGTATGGGACGGCCCTGATAATGAGCCAGTGGTGTATGTGGGTAGTTCTGTAGCGTCACATCTAGCTTTCTCAAAAGTCCTGGACATTATAAACCAATATGCTTTTGAGAGCTCTGAGTATCCCCTGATTCTCTGCTTAGTGACCCACTGTTGCATCCCCCAGCAGAGGGTCATGGCACAGCACATGAAGAAGATTCTAGGGGACAAGCTATATGTCGATCCTCCCAAAAAGGAGGAAAACTACCTACCCTCCCCTGAGAAACTCAAAGGTAAAATCCTCCTCAAGGGGAAGAAGCTACTACCCAGCTGCACTGACACTGAGGGGGATGTAACCGATGAGGAGGAGGGTCTGGAAATGTCCCGAAGAGTGGGAGCTGATGAGAAGGACCACCTAAATGGCTTAGGCTACAAGAGACTCAAACTGTGCCGGGAGCTCTCTGATCTTGTATCTCTCTGCAAGTCAGTCCAGTTTAGGGACTTTGAGATCTCTAAGAGGGACCAGAAATACTGGGAGATTTGCTCCTTCAATGAGGTAGATGCAAACAGGTTTGCCAATGAGTTCCCAGAAGAATTTGTTTGTTATAACAAGCGATTTCTCTCGAGGGTATATCCCACACCTATGAGAATTGATGCCAGCAACATGAACCCCCAGGATTTCTGGAAGTGTGGCTGCCAGATTGTTGCCATGAACTACCAGACACCAGGCCTGATGATGGACCTCAACCTAGGTTGGTTCAGGCAAAATGGCAACTGTGGGTATGTTTTGCGGCCAGCCATCATGAGGGAGGAGGTGTCCTACTTCAGTGCCAACGCGCGGGACTCCCTGCCGGGAGTGTCTGCCCAGCTTCTTCACATAAAAGTCATCAGTGGGCAGAATTTGCCCAAGCCTCGCGGCTCTGCTGCTAAGGGTGATGTGGTGGAGCCTTACATATATGTGGAGATCCACGGCATCCCAGCTGACTGTGCTGAGCAAAGAACCAAGACTGTGTCCCAGAATGGTGACAACCCTATTTTTGATGAGAGTTTTGAATTCCAGATCAATTTGCCAGAACTTGCAGTACTGCGCTTTGTGGTGCTGGATGATGACTACATTGGAGATGAGTTCATTGGCCAGTACACCATCCCATTTGAGTGCCTACAGCCAGGCTATAGACATGTCCCCCTACAATCTCTGACAGGAGAGTTCCTACCCAACACCACCCTGTTTGTCCATGTAGCCATCACCAACAGGCGAGGTGGAGGAAAGGCACATAAGAGGGGTCTGTCTGTCAGGAAGGGTAGGAAGGCCCGGGAGTACACCACCACCAAGACCACAGGGATCAAGGTTGTGGACGAGCTCTTCAGAGCTTCCACCCAGCCCCTCAGGGAGGCCACAGACCTCAGAGAAAATGTGCAGGTAAGGAACTACATAGTTGTCATGTGCAGATAAATATTGCTAAATATAATCACAAAGCCATTATCAATATTAAGTTTTGTATTTGTTCTCTATCACTTACTTAACTCCATCATCTCTGTGTCTCAGCACTGCACTTCCAGATTGAGCAGTTGATCTAGGTAGATTGGGTGCTCAGTCCGTCAATGTCTGAGGTCAAATATGCATGACACATTCTGTTTTTTCTAACAGAGGAGGGTAAATGGGCGCCTCTGCAGAGTACAACATTGCTGCTCTGAATGCTCAATATCTTCGTAAGAAAACGTGACAGTACTTTTTTTAACGGGATAACATCTTCAACCGCAGAGGCTTTCCTGGAAACACTCACAGATCCAAATCCAACATTTCCAAGTCTCTGCACATTCTGTAGATGTTTTATGAAAGCTGCCTGTCACTCCCATTCTCTAAAAAAAAAAAAAAAAAGAAGAAGAAGATGCCATTTACAACTGATGCTACAGTGCAGAACAGATTATTGACGCATCAAATTCAAAAACTCCTTGCAGTGGCAATTTGAGAGTAATGGAAATCAGCTTTTTCTAATATGCAATATTTTGCGTACCTGTAGAAGTTTTGGTGTTAATGAGCTCGGATAAAGAAACTGAGATCATTAATGTTCATGCTCTGCAGAATTTGTAATAAGTAATTCAAAAGATATGCTGAACATTATAATATGATGTATCAGTACATGAAGGCCGTATTCTACCAAAGGACTGAAGGACAGGAAAGTATTCACTAATATTCATGGTTATATGCATATTGTAGTTTAAGTTAGGATATGAAAAGGCAGAGAAACCTTTTCCACCAAATAAACCTGCAGAAGCTTTCATTGCTTCAGTCGGTCCAAATGATGATCTAAGTGTTTCTGATTGGACTCATTTCACTTGCTGTTGTGGATAGAGGCTTGTCGCTAATTGTGCTCTATTAATGTTGTAGAAGAGAACGGTAATAAAGTGACATTGCTGTACAATTACGAGCTTTATGAATAGTGTAATCATTAAAGAGGGACAATTGCTGCCCAGGGGAGAGGACAGGGTTGCTAGGCACTTACTGCACTACTTTAAAAGTCCTCCAGACGAGCAAATGAAGATTAGTAACCGTGATGTATATTTGGCTTATGACCAGTAGCAGAGGCCTTTCAGTGCATTAATAATTTTGTTTATGATGAGTGAAGGGTGTGATACAAAGCTTGTCTCATTTGCTCAGTCCACAAATTACAACACAGGGAGAAGCAGAGAGCCTTTTAGGTGCCACGTGGTGTTGTTTGGTTGTCAGGTTACAGTTTCAGGCTCTTGTCTTCACTGACAGCGAACAAAATGAAAATAATCTTGTACATGTTTAACTGTTGACACCACTCTATCAACAATGCCTTGTCTACCAAGGGCAAAATTTTGTTAATAGAAATGTGTTAAGCAGTGAAAAAAGTAAACAAACGCAATTTATTTCTATGGCGCTTCTTAAAATGCATGTAAAAATGCTTTGATAATCGACTCACCAAACAGGATTACAACAACCCTCTTGCAAAACAATGCAAAATAAATAATTGGTCATGCTGTTCCTGTTCAAAGCAAAAGCACCGGAAAACGAAAAAGTAAGGATCAAGGACAAAAAGACACTGACTGTAAAAAGAGACAGAAGTAAACAAGAATGAAAGGATCATTAGTCTTCTATCCAAAGTCTAATTAAAACTAATACTGAAAGGGTAACTACGTCATTTGCACATGAGGAAAAACAATGTATTTCGTCCTTTTCAGAAAAAGAGAAAAAGGAGGACCGAAAATGACAAAAAAAACTCCTCCGTGCTCTCCATCATAAATTCATAATGTATATAACCGAGCTGACAAATCTGATTACTGATCATCTTCTCTGATTTCCTGCCTTAACCTGATTTCTGCAGCAACCTGTTGACTTGTGCACACGCAGCCGCCGCTGGGAGAATGCAGGCTCAGTAAAATCAATAACATAATGTTGATGTCTGTATAAAAAGACAGAAAATTAGACAGACTCATGCACCATATGTTCCTCCAGAAGCTAATGTAGCACACTCCTTCATGTGTATCCAGGTCATAAATTCAGTAAGCAGTAACCTCAGTCTAATGGCACAGCAAACAGGAGACCAGACCAAAGTAAAAAAGCAGAGATGTGATTAGAGATCCTGTGGCATGCTGTCATGCATTTTCATGGAAACAGGCAGGTTCTGAAAGAGGATCATTTTCCTCTCCGAGACCCTGATAGAGAGAGAAATATGTTTGTATTCAGGCGGTGAAATTGATCCTGTAATTTTAGAGGTAGTAACATTAGCACATTACAGCCTGAATGGCATAAGAGGAAGGTAATTTGAGGAAAATCATTGGAAATAAATGCGTGTGAATACTAACAGTTAATGAGAAACCCTGACAAAACTCGTCAAAAGATTCGATTTTTTGGGGCACAATTGAAGTGTTGCTTGTTGGAATAATCTAAATTAATGACGGTCATGATTAGGTCCTAATCTTTGCTCTGGTGTGAGTCAGCATGGGGATATTTCATGAATAAGACATGGAACATGGCTCACTGTGAAGTCAGCCCTGCAGTTCTGACACACAACAGACATCCTAACTTTTGTAGAAGTCCATTCAGCTAACTTATGCTAAATATGGAAATAATCAGAGGCATGCCATGTGTCACAGCTGACACTTTAATCTGTTCGGTAGCTTTGAGTCATCTCTCATAACAAATGGCTTCAGAATCTAATCTATGGTCTTACATGAGAAGTGGCAGTGTGCGATTGGATGTGAGCCGGCGTCTTTTAACCTGATCAAACACCACTGAACCGCCACTGAAACACAATATCCTCAGGTTTGAAATGTAAATTCCACTTTTTTTGAAATGAAGAGATGAAAGTTGATGAAATTAATGAAAGAGGTGAAATCGAGAGGAAGGCTTTAAAGGGGATAAATTGTGGTGTTTTTAGAATAAGACGTTCGTCTTTTAAATGTAAAAAATGGACACTTGTGAGAGCTTTGAGGAGGCCACCTGTGTGGCGTCTGGCGCCTTGGAGCTGGAGGCCAGAGACAACAACCCACAAGGCTACAACCAGTTCTGAAAGCTTTGCCACAAGGGTTGAGCGATATGATGATATATCCCGAAAAATCCTTTCATATTATACTCTATTGTTTATGTCATTGTGCTGCAAATCACACTCTTTATAACTGCAGACAGGAAATTTGCATGAAGGCCACACAAACATGGAGGAGAGAGAGCGTGACACAAAACTCATATTTTAGATTTTGTTAATGCTGAGTTGAAAATTTGCACAGAGGTTCAGAATGATGGGAATAAGAAAAAGGCCTTTGCATGCGGCCGCTTTAATTAAACTGCTCATTGAATTTACGCAACCCCTGACATGAAGCCAAGATTAGACGTTAACGTGAGAGAGAAAAATCAGCTGTTCTTATACCCACTGAAATCCCAGATATCATGACGCACAGCCTCAGCCGTGAACACAGCACACACACACACACACACACACACTTCAGATGTCACCGCCAAAAGTGTTATTTCACCTCACTAAGCTCTTTTCCGACTCCTTTTATCCTCTAACAGCAAAGCCTCCAGGTGGTCTGCTTTGAATAATAGCAGAAAGACAAGTGTATTAGACTAAAAAGCCCGAGAAGATCCATGAACATTGACCACTCGGCAGAAACATGGCAACCCATCAGCCATGTTTCTTATGTGGATCAAGGCAGCAAATCAATTACGTCTGTGTGAGACTTGAATGAAGTCCTTTCCGCAGCGCTGCTGCCCATGAACCTTGTAAAGTGTTGATGGAGTTGGGGGAGCTGTGAGTCAGGAGTTTCTCTTTATTTGCCTAAAAGTGTGTGTGCCACCACAGGCACATTCACTCAATACTGTGGGCCAGAGGAAAGAGGAGAGAGATGCACAGATAAAAGCATAAAGAGAGCGAGAGAGGAAAACAGAAACAAAAGCAGGCTTGTAACTGGACACAGAGCTCTCATTTGGGGAATTTTGGGAGGGGAGTAAAGTGGGGGGAAGGGAGTAATTAAAAACATAAGCCTCTCATTGGGTTTTTCAGCACCATAGCTTGCAAACCGTATGGCTTTTATAGTGCAACAATTACTGAAAAACATTCACACATGTGGTCCTATACACACATGCGTGGATTTATACAAAGCATCGTCATTGCTAATAACTTCAGCTCACACGTGCATTCACGCATGCTCACAATGTTGCTTTAACCCAGAGCCCCAGAGCTGTCCCACGTCCACCATTGTGTTTCTCTTTGGCTGTGCTCGGTGGCCCAAGAGGTGTTAACTGTGACTGAGGCTCTGCATACAGATTCAGATACAGATACCGACTTTGTCCCCCTGGCCACCCTCTCTGCCTACAGGAAGGTCAGGCCCCGCAGTGACAGCACATTCTCTGGGGTTGGGGGGTGGTGGGGTGGATTTTTCTGCAGGCCTGGAGGTCTAGCCCAGGGAGACAGCTGGTTCCCACACTGCAGAGAGCAGAGTGTGTGGACGGACTTCCAAATACCAGCACTGGCTTGTTCTGCCTCTGGTTTTCCCTGCATCTCGTATTCTCCCTCACGCTCTCTTACCTGACTTGTGTGTCTTCAGTGCTTCTCGTCAGCGCCCTCGCTCTTCTTGTCTCTTTGCAGTTTCAGACTCTTCTCGCCTCGGCTTAGACCGCTGTTTTTCACTTTCTCTTCCCCTTCTTTCATCTCTTTACTACTTGCCTTTTGACCAAAGCTACTTGTTGCTGTGCTCTGTGAAAAGCTGTGGGCCTGATATGGTTGCTTTAAGGGTTAGATTGGATGTGTTAAAGTGGGGTTATATGAGGTACTTCTCTATTGTGTAATACCTCCACTAGATGGTAGGCCCCAGTTTGAAGAAGCAGACAGCAGAAGAGGCACTGAAGTGAAGCAGTTGTGGTGCTGTTGTGGACGGGGGCAGCAGCAAAACATATTTTAGCCCCCTATAAGAAGACCCACCTAAAAAGATCTGTATCAGTTTAAGTGTATCTTTATTTAGAATATTTTCATCACTTCATCTTGCCGTATCTTGTCTCTGACGGGGAACTGAAGCTGTTACATCGCTCTCTTCATAGCCACCAGACTCCTTTGACAAAAACAGTAATTTTACATCGCAGAACACGGGAGTTGCTGTTCCACTGCTGCCTCAGTCGGTTACTTTGTTTGTGTAATTTTGAGACTTTGGTGTTTTAACACGTTAGTTCGCATCTGAGTTAAACAGTATAATACAAACTAACTAACCAATCGAGACTAGCAACGTCTGTGTTCTGCAAGGTAAAATTACAGTTTTTGTCAAAGGAGTCTGGTGGCTCAGAGGATATAACGGCTTCAGCTCCCGTTGGAAAAGGCCGTCTGACAGCAAGATAAAGTGGGGAAAATATTCTAAGCACAGCATACACTTAACCTGATATTGATTTTTTTTAGGTGGCTAAAATACATTTTGCTGCTGCTCCCCGTCCACAGCAGTACATTGCTCAGCGTCTGTCCCTGAACTCCTGTTTGCTTCTCCAAACTGGGGTGTGCCAACCGCCATCTACTGCAGGTAATGCACTGACTATAGAGAAGTACCTTATACATCCTAGCAAGTGAATCGACATGTAGCACCTCCATATAAGCTGTATACAAGCGGCATACACTATATATGTGTTTATGCATATATTTCCATTTACCACAATGCATCCTACAGCACATCCATAAATGGTGCAGAAAAAGGTGATGAAGGTTTTATAACCTCATATGTAGTGATGTCTCTGTGGGCTTTGAAAGTATAAACATTTACACCTGCCTGGAAATTGTTTCTTCATTGTAAAAGCGGTTACAAAATGCCTTAGAAATGTGTCACAACATATAATAAATGAGGCATTGTGGTGCTACAGAGACGCCCCAGCCTAAGAATAATATTCTCCAAACATAAGCTTGTTTGGTACATTTGGTAAATAATCAAATCAACGTAATTTGTCCTTATTTTCAGTGAAGGTGAAATGCAAAAATTAGCATTCAAATGGTGACTCGTCTCTCAATCACAGTATCAACCCAGGAAATCAATAAGGTAAATCCAGTGGAGATTAGAAATGCAATATATGTATTATTGATTGTTTATATTTAGAGCATTTCCAGCTGGCTTCCTCGGTATCGTCAACCCTGAACCGGAGCTTGGCCGTGCACTGCTCCAGGTCTTTGTGAGCCTTTTGGAGCTGCAGCATCAGCTCAGAGATTTTGCTCTCATCGGTCTGTGAAGCCTTTGTAGCACAAACCGTCCTCATGTTTGCAGCTGCTTTGCTTCTTCAGCCTCTTCTTTGCCATTTTTATATCCAGGGCTGCAACTTTGTTTTCAGAGTTCCTCAGGTCATGGTGAGCCTTCTCCAGCTGAGTCATCAGTGTTGCGGTCCTCTTCTCCGCAGCATCCAGTCATGTACTGCTCCATGTCTTCAGCGTCTTCCAGCTGCTCTCTCTGAAGAGCCTTTTGTCTCTTCAGCTGTGTCACGGACAGCAGACTCCACCTGACAACCGAAGTCTTTGGTGTTGCTGTTTGTGGCATTCAGTTTTTTTTTTCTTTTTCTGGGCCTCCATATTTCTTCTCTGCTTTGGTTTTTGTCCTTTGTGTTGAAAGACCTTTATCCAGCGTGGCAGGGTAGCAAGCGACGGAGCAGACAGAGCTGTACACTATTTAAGTGCCTCAGTATTGTGTGTGTGTCACAGTGTGTCATGAGGCCTTAAGATTTTCAGTGTATGCTTTACTGTCTGTCAGTCCCTTCAGATAACAGTAACACAATTTTCTCTGAAATCAATAATCAGAAAAACAAACCAAGGCTGTTTGCAGACTGTGTAAAAAGCAGCTGCTTTACAAACAGATGTGAGGACTCTCCTGCTCGCCTGCTGTGTGGGCTGCGTTTGAATTCATTCTAGCAAATAATGTCCCGGCCGACAAAACATTTAGTCCTGACGTAAGACGGAACACACCTGAGATGTTGGTAATAATCACCATGTTTCTTGACTGCTGTGTTTCAATCCAGCTTCTCACTGCTCTTAACCGACCAGTAGGGGCTGTAAGTGCTCGACAAGCAGCTTCAGTGTGGAGTCTTTGTCTCTGTGCTTGGTCAGTGTGCGTGGCCACGTGTCTACATCACAAACACGCTCGCACACAATCATGCGACACTCAAGCGACTGTCTTTACCGGTTCCATCTTGTCTGAGCATTTCAAACTTTGACGTATGATGATTCAAAGTGTCGCGCAGCGAAGGAGCAGCCAAACTCTGTGCGGTGAGCAGTTTTCCTTCGATGCGTGTCAGCATTCTTGAACACTGATGCATACTGTACAGTGTTGCCCCCTCACAATCCTAACAGCTCTGATGAAGTTTGAGACGTGAGGAATTACAAGAAATCAAGACGACCAACAAACAAGCTCTTGTTTATGACCAAAGCACGATGGCTTGTAGATTTAACCCTCACTGGCAGAAGAACAAAATGCAGTGAGAGGCTGTTGTCTAGTTTCTGGAGCTGCAAAGCCTTTGAACCCAGAAACTCTGGCTTTGGTGGACTGGAAAGCAGACTGACCCGGGGGAGATGAAGAGTGAGCGAAACAGAGGGAAAGTGAGGCTGGCAGCATATTCCAAATTCAATTTAATATATTGTCTTCAGGCTGACAAAATGTGGAGAGGAGGAGCTCATGGTTTGAATAACGTTGTGATTCACGGCAGACCTGCTTTACGGAGCTACAGCTGAACATAAGGAGAAGAATGCTTCGGCATTTACTTAATATTTGATCATTTTAAGATGATATTTGCAGTTAGAGAAGGGAGATAAACACAGAGACGAGTAGAAAAAGTCGCAGAGAAAATGTGAGAAAGGAGAAATAAAGAAATAGCGGGATGAGTAACTGAATGTTCTTCGCACCTCCAGGCAGTGGCCAGAAGTTTGGCTCCAGAGCCTCTGGGCTGCTGAATGAGCACACTGACGTTATGGGAAACCGATAATTTTACTGTCACCAAGACAAACACTCGGCTGCTATCTTATCTTGTTTCTGGTCTGAGGGGAGTATCGCGATCCCTCTCATTAAATCTCCTCGCTCAAGGTCATCTGCAAAAAGTGCTGGCAATATTTACCATTCCATTAGGACCGCAGTCACTCCATTTGCCAAGCACAATAACTCCACAGGAATTTGCCTCGGTTGGTTGTGTTGCTTTGGTTGGTTGCGCTGCAGCACAAACATACTGTAGTGACAGCGAAGAGGTTCAAGGACAAAGAGGACACCACATACACAGTTTTTACATGGGTTTATTTGTTAGCGCTGGAATGTTTAGCACTGTTAATTGATGCTGCTTCCCATAAAAGCAGCATGCACGCTCAAGCTGCTATCCTTCATTGTGTTTTCTTCCCAGAATGCCATGGTGTCCTTCAAGGAGCTCTGTGGCCTGACCCCGGCGGCCAACATGAAGCAGTGTATCCTGACCGTGTCCACCTGGCTGATGAACAGTGAGCGCTCACTGAGGGTAACAGTGGACCTGAGCGAGACTTACCCCACCATGGAGGCTCAGGGTCCGGTGCCTGAGCTGCTGCGCAAAGTGCTCACCGCCTACGACATGGTAAATACCCTGCACACGTATGAACGAGGGTGTGCACCAGCATGTCAGGCAAACAGAAATGTTTATACCTCCGCAGTGAGTGGCTGAATTAGGTATTGCACATATGGACAGTGTTTTGAATAAATGTGCTCTGCAGAAATGCCCTCCAGAAATCAATATTGTTCAAATTCAGTACAGGAACACACTTATTTATATCTTACACTGTGTTCATGTGCGACGGGAACATCATAGCGTGTAACATCACTAAATATCTACGTCAGCTAAAGATAAAATGTCAGAGCACTCTGGCATTTGAGTATGATAACCGAGGCTTCCCCGCGTGCACTTCCTGCTCTGTGCAGAGCTGACAAAAATGCTCCTTTAATGCGTGTTTGCTTATCATTTGATTCAAGCGCTCACACAGCTGGCTGCGCTTCACGAGGCCTCTGAACGTGGCCAGAACCACGTCACATTGTCAAGATGCAGCTTCTCATTGTATAATTTCACATGTCCTTCTTCATCCGGCCTCCTCTCTTACAAGAACACTGCATTTTTCACCACTTGACATTGGCACGGCCCGAAAGGGGTCTGGAGGACTCTGTCTGTAATTAGTTATCACCCGCTGTTTTCCTCCCCCCTCCTCCTCCCCTCCTGTGAGGCTTGGTGGGAGCTGGTGAAGTGGGTCACAAGGGAGGACCGAGGTCGTTGCGTCCACGCCGTTCAGATCATCGGCGCTCCTGCCACTGACACCTACAGGGGTGCGCTGACATCAGGGGTGACGCAGCGAGCGGATCCAAATGGAATCTGCTTTGGCTTTTATGAGGCTTCACACCAGGCGGGAGGCTTGGCGCTGTCAGAGCGACTCTCACGCTCCAGTCCACAAAAACTTTTATGGGGACAAGCAGAAATCCATATTTTAGACGTGTACACATTAGAACATGCACTCTCCAGGCCTCTAATACCGGATATTTGTCACTTTGTTCATCAGAATAATTTGTTTTTGGAAGGATAGTCACAAACGACATTAGAAATATCAAAACCGCGCTTGTGAAATTCAACTGGAAGTGTGTTCTTCTTCTCTTGTCACCCTATAACGACAGCCTGTGTGCTGAATTCTATCAGTGGTTGGCAGCTTTCAGATGCACATACATTAACCTATGGCCTTATCCTGCTGCCTGAGCCTGGTCAGCTGAGCGTTTGCATCCCAAAGACTGGCCTGTTGGTACACTCCCAGCTCAAGAACAGAGGCCCCACTGTGTTTGTGTGTGTACATGTGTGTAAATGCATGTGACTTCATGGGTGCATGGCTGCCAACACCAGGCCATTTACTGTGGCATATCAGTGTGCGTGTCCTCAGTCACCCCCACGTCGGCTGCAGCCCGCCGGCGTTATAACTCCGAGCTGACAAAGCGCCATCACACTGATCACGTACACACACGTGTGCATGTATGTGCAGAAAGATATGTGTACGCTGCAGCTAAAATATATCTTTAGACTCACGATTTTAGCAGTAGGCAGAGGTGATACTTTCGAGACCAGAATCCGGTGCAGCTTCAAGACACGCTGCACTGAAGACTGCTTACTTGCTGCTATTGGAAATATTTGCTCTGTCTTACTTTCGCTATTGCTACACCTCACAGTGCATCCATCCGTCATCTGTGGGTTCTCGGAAATGCAAGGTCATCAGATACTTAAAGTCTGTATATTTTTTAACATTTTATATTTAGATTCCTTAGATTAAACCACCTCCTGGATGAAGGAATTGTCCAAAAGGAGCTCACTTTCCTCAATTGTCAGCACCGAAACCAGCTCTCATAAGAATAACAAAACAAGAGAAGACACGCACACACACAGGATGAGAGTCCACTTCCTGTCTCCCTGCTAACAGGAGTGTGAAACTTCATTAGCTTCCTCCTCAGTGCTGCAGGGCTGGTTCAGCTGCTCCTCCTCAGCCCACGGGATGATGTTTAGGGCTCAAACTGCACAGCGCTGTGTTGGTCAGAAGCAAGTAGAGGAGAAAACAGGAAGTTTCCTTGTGGTGCCAAGACACCAGATGCAGATATTCAGTCAGAGTCAACTATATGTGACTCTGGTTCTCGGTCCAGAGCAGGACAGGATAAACAAACATATGTACAGCTGTTATACACAGGAAAGAGCAGGAGTCATCAATAAATGTCTTGTTTTGTTTGACAAACAGTCCAAAACCCAGATCAATTTACTGTAACGTAAGAGCAAATTCTCACAAGAAAACCTGCAACTATTAAAATAATGACTTAAATGTCTCAGACAGGTCCCATCTGGACAGCAAATCTGAAGGCCTGCTTTGCTTTTTGCGAGCCTGTGGAGTTAAACACTGGCGTTACAAAGCTGTAATACTAAACAGACTGCTTTCAATTTAGCTTTCCTCATGAATTTTATCGAGCTCTCTCTTGTACTTACTTACCAGGCAAAACAAATCCGAACCGTGTTGTTTACACGCCCAATTAATTAGAAAGAATCTGCTTCCTCTGATTATGATCTTACCCCAATTATAGTCATCAGATAAAGATATTTACATGACAGCTATGTTGCCTTAATTGGGCTAAGGGTGAATTGTGTGTGTGTCTGTAAATAAAGCAGCTAAATCCACTTCAAAATGAGCCCCCGGCTGTTGAGGTGACACCTCTCCGTGGTTAACATGAAGTGTTTCCCTCTTGGTGTTTGTTTACAGTGTTTGGTCAGGCCTCCTCTGAGGGCTTGACCGCGCTTTGATGCTGAGACGTGTTTCAAATGAACTTCTCCTCTGTCTTCTAGATGATCCAAACCAGCAGAACACTGATCGAGTCCGCTGACGTCGTCTACTCCAAGCTCACACAAGCCCAGCGAGCAGGTATGCTTCATTATGTCAGCAGCGTGAGACAAGGCAGGTTTAGATAGATCCCTCTGCTACTGTGAGGAAGATGACTCACATTTCAAGGACAAGATTTATATCAGACACAAATGAAATTACCTCACTTACTCGCATCTTTCTTTAATTTGCTCAAGACCATGAGGCGCAAAGAGAAATACATTTTTCTGAGGCTGTGAATATTTCCAGCTCTCCTGCGCTCCAATCCAAATGAATGCAAACGCCACCCGCAGCCTTCAAACGTATTGTGAGTCGTGTCCTCCCGCCTAATAGAATGAGGGTAGTTTATCTAAGGCTGCAACATCTCCATTAACATCAGCAGTCGCTGCTGTTGACAGAACCGGCCGTCATCAGTGAGTCACTGCTAAGTAGTTATCATGTCAGTGGGCAGGTGAAAACAGTCAGTCAGCCACACAGACAAAAGGGAGAAAAGAGGACAGAGAGGTTAACATCGTTTGAGAGGAAGAGAGGAGTGAAAAGGTTTGACAGCGGGGAGGGAGGGCATTAAAGAAACATTTCATCAGTACGGCTTTTTGAAAAAGGGTGCTCGAAGTAAGAGGTCCGGCCTTTTAGAGGAAAGGATAAAATTCACCATAATAAGATCATTAGGAGAGAAATGGCTTCAAATCAAGAAATCGCGCGGCTTGTCTTCTCCGGCCTCTTTTACATTCAGCGCTAATTGTTCCTCATTTGCTTTGCTTCTCTACTACGCAGAAGTGCCTCTGCTGAAGAGCTCCTCGAATAGGAGAGCATAGTTTGAATACTGACATCTTCATTTTGCATGTTTTTACCTCACATTTTAATGCTGAAGGCAAGAGCTGAAACAAATGTGACGCCTACAGACTCAGGCGTATCAGAGAGTTTATGATAGCTAATGTAAACATGGAAAGTCATTTGTGGTTGTGTTGTTGTTTTGTGTATGATAAACCCAAAGTAGACTGAGAAGGCTCACTCCCGAGCACAAGCCAACCCAATATCCTGAGGCTGATAAGCCAATTTAAGCCTGCTATGCCCAGCTTCGCTCCCTGGTGTCACACAGAGGCAGGCGTATGCCTCACTCCCCACACCACAACAAGCTGATAGCTGATATTCGTGCTGCGCAATTACCCAGGGATGTAGGTTGAACGCTGGGGCTTCAATCACAGCGCTGTCCCCTGGCTCCGTGGGCCCCTAGCCCGGAGCTGGAAGCGTCTTCAAAGGCGATGGCTGCAGAGTTAAGCAGAGCTTAAACCCCACACAGCTACAGCCTCACTCACAGCAGTGTCACTAGCTGGATACCGGAGGCTGATGCTCAGTTTACTGCCGCCGTCTGGTGAAAACCTCATACTTCCAAAATGTCAAATTTTCAGGAGCTACAGTAAGAAAAATCAAACGTGTTTTGTGCCTCATGAGCATGCTTGTTTGAAGTCATTAAATCAATTTTGAAAGGGCCTCACAAGCCCAGGGGTTTAAGCTTTTTCTCAAGGAGCATCTAATCCTGAGTCAATTGAAGTGAAAACATGGAAATCCCTAAATTTAGAGGTACGAGGTTTTCACATAAATGCAGCATTATGTAAGAATGATACAATGAGGCAGAGGGCTGGAGCGACAGCCCTGAGGGGCCTCAGCTGCATGCCAAACATAGCACTTTCCCTGTCGCCCACTCCCCTGCCCCCAGCACTCACACACACGCCTCGATCCAAACCCCCACCACTCTGAAGCTCACATAACTGCCGTGTCTGCTCATTCATGCTTCCAGACGTCCGCTGTTGTAGTTTTGATAGCGATGCACGGGGCTGAAAAAAAAAGATAGGATTAATATAATGTGCAAAAACCAGCTTTTGCTCTGACATAATGTGGCTGTGCAGGCTGCCAGAGATGCCCCAACACTGTTTACCGAAATCCAATTATTTCGCTTTTCAAGCTGTATAACGTATCCTGTTGCCTCAAATCAAAATTTGGAAGTAACCGTTCTGAACTTTAAATGAAATTTAACCTTATTGTGGCCTCAGTGGATAGAAAGTAAGATTAGCTCAGAATACAGAGCAAAGTCTAACAGCAGTACGTCACCACATTATTTAACTGCATGCTGCTGCAGTTAAATGTCGCCTCTCTGCTTAATAATGTACAACAGCTCCATTTACACCAGCACCTGCAAGCACAAAGTGAAAAAATACACATCTGTGATTGCAGAAGCAAATACAAATTAGATTGAATATCAATTAAAAGCCTTTCAAGACCGAATAAATGCTTGACAGGGAAATTAAAGTGGTTTGCACTGCCTGTGTGAATCAACGTTTTTAGATCTGCTATAATAATCTCCCCCCCGTGTTAAATAAACAAATCACTTTCCAATATTAATGCCGACACTTCTGTCCCGCTCCTCCGCTCGGAGTGCTCTCTGTCCTCCCCATCTGCATCCTGACTCATCAGGTCCCTGTTGTTTGGATATCTGCTGCTTTTGCTCACTTATATGCAGAATTCTCTCATAATGGCCGTCAAGTGTTTTTAACTGTATGGTTTAGCGCAAATGGAAATTAAGTACATATATATACAGTGAGTATTATTATAAAATTAATGTGTTATGTACTGATGAGCTGCTGGCGAACGTGTGCTGCTCACTGTGAAACTGCCCCAAAATGCTTAAACTTGACCTTCATAATGGGACAAATGGAAAGGTTGAGAGGGTTGAGCTAAGCTACTTACTTGCAATCAGATGATCCAATGAAATGCAGCACAGGCTCACCTGCCTCCCTGCGCAGTGTTACAACACAAACTGTTCTCTCTAAATGGGCTTTGTCTCTTTCTGTCTCGTCTTGCCCGAGTCTGGTTCATTATGAGCATTTCTAATCCTCCAGAGAGCAGAAGAACCACGGAGGACATTGTGATTAAATCATGACTCTCCAACAAAATGCTGCATCTTCGTGAACGCTGGGAAAGCATGGATTTACCTCTTTTGAGAGACTGTCAAGGCCTGAATGCACCCTTCAGAAGCCATCTCATAAGCCATATGATTATGTGCAGACTGACGACAATAGCAACAGCCCGAC
Organism: Chaetodon trifasciatus; assembly: GCA_037975065.1. Lineage (NCBI taxonomy): Eukaryota > Metazoa > Chordata > Actinopteri > Chaetodontiformes > Chaetodontidae > Chaetodon > Chaetodon trifasciatus. Next base: position 2,416,247 of record JBBMOE010000035.1, read on the forward strand.
AGAGACAGAGAATCTGAGAGTTGAGGCGCACGAAGGGTGAGGCGGCGGATTTGCATGGAATTGAAGGTTTTGTCCCTCTGATCGATCTGGAAGCCAAAGGTATAATTTTGGTGTAATGGCTGTGTGAGACGCAGAATAAGGTGCTATTAGAGGACGGGCCGTCAGCATTGGTGAGGGAATATGGAATGGAGTAAGATGAGTGTGTGTGTGCTGCGTCTAAGCTTAATTTAAGACCTTTGATTGGACCTGACACATTTGCCCCAGCCAGTGAAAGTGTGCTCTGCTCATCAGCTAAACGCTGTTGTGACAGGGCCGTAATCACAATGACGCACAGGCTGCGATCTGAAATGAGGGGCCTGAACTAACCGCCTACCTCCTAACTTGCCTTTCGTTCCGAATTCGAGCAACGTGGCGCGATTGGCCGATTCTCCGCTCACACGGCAGGAGATGAGAAACGGAGATGCAGGACGGTTTTGGGTTGTTATGGCTCTCACTTCCCAAACTCGCCTCCTCCCTCTCCTTCCTGTGTTCAGTTTATGCCCCGTCATTATTGCAGCTAATCAGTTTAATTTGGGCAGTGAAGCTGACGTGTTGATGAGGATGGAGAGGTGCTGGATGATCCCCCCTGGGCGCTATTGATGGCTCGCCATCACACACGCTGCTAATGGGAGACCAGATAAACAGCTGGGATGCACACTCTGGCACCTCCAGATGCTACCGCTGTGTATTTGTGTGTATACGCTTTACACTGGCTTATGTGTCTGCACGCATATCTAATCTGTTTGTGTATGGAGAGCACAACTCCCACTCCCACTCCCACTCCCTCTCCTAATGAGCCTTTGCTCCTCTAGCTTCTAAGAGGATTTTCTCAAGTTAGGATTTCTTTTGGCAGTTTCTGTGAACATTTTAAGCATATTCGTGTTCAGCTGAAAGCCGATGTGCTCGTGTGCTGGCTGCTAAAAGTTGATTGAAAATGGTGATAACGCTGTTAGCATTCAGCAGCTACAGCTCGCTTCAGGCTCAGTGGCTAAAACTGAGAATCAAGGTAGCTGTAGCTGCAGAAACAGAGATGTCCGTCAGCCCAGTGCAAGCCCACAGATCCCCAAGATGCGTACTGTGTGATCGTGGACCACAGGTGTGCGGGGTCTTTGAACTACCCAAAAGTTTATAAAACAGTTAAAATCAGCTCAACTTGCTGCCTTAAAATGCTTCTGAGAGTACATTGTAGACAGCTTTTCTGAGAAACTCCTCTCAGATATGGATGCTAGCAGAACAGCGGCTACCTTAGAGACCTCAAACCAGGCCCCAGAACAGCTCACTGTATGAGTTCAGGAGCTGCTGCCTTCCTGCAAGCCCGCCTGTTATTTATTGATGTTCCCCTCCATGCAAAGACTCTCTCTCTCACTGACAGCTCTGACTGTGTCGGTGTGGTTTGAGGCCGCTCCATGTGGATTCCATTACCATGAAAATCCGGCGGATGAAGACATCTCCCCTCCCCTTTGTCTTCCTCGGCTTTGTGCGCTCATTGTTTTCCCGGCTCATCAGCAGCTGGAAAATCCCATTCTCTGTTAGCAATGATGATCTTCTGCCTGGGCTCTGCGGCGCGTCTGACTCCAGATGAATTAATGAAACACTGTTCTGACTGTATGTAGCTCCTTCTCATCCCCTCTCCCCATCTTTGTTTTCATCATTTCTTTTCATCAGATCCTGTTTGGAGATTCTGTTTGATTTTAATATTTACTTACCTTGCTCGCTCTCTCTCTCTCTCTGGCTGGAGCTGTCTCTGTCTCTGTGCATGTGTATCTGGAGCATACAGTAAGAGGTGCTGCTGCAGAACTCATTACAAAGGCAAAAAAACCTCTCTGCTCAGTGCAGAGACTGTAAGCATTTACTGAGGGCTGTGTGTGTGTGTGTGTGTGTGTGTGTGTGTGCTTGCACTTGTTCAGCTATGTTTGTGAGAAACAATTGGAGTTTTAGACCTCGGGTTAGGTTAGATTAGATTTAGGTTAGGCATTTGGTTGTGATGGTTAGGGTTAGGTAAGGGGCTAGGGAGTGTCCTCACAAAGATAGAAGTGTGTGTGTGTGTGTGTCCACTCAGAAAAGACATGTTGTCCCTCAGTCCTGTCTGCCTTAGCATTCATTTCTCTGCCTCCCTCCGTTTCCACTAGAGAAGCTAAGCATAAGACCCCGTCTCGTCAGAGTGTGCCATGGGGGTCTCATTTTGTTTATTAGCTCAAATTTCACAGATTTTAAGTGACAGTAAGAAACCGCAACTGCATGACTGTTGGGGGAAGGAAATGCTTAATAATTGGGAAATTAAATGCTTGAAGAGGCTGTATTGCGACGAGCCGCCTCCAGCCAATTTCATCTCTTATTCAGCTCTCTGCCTGCCTCGCTCCCCAAATTCTGTGATCGCACACCGCCTTGGCTCAGCCATGCACTAGCAGCAGCCCATTAACTACACCAGATTACAAGATCAAATCAGCCCTAAACCCTGTTAACACAACTTTCAGGCTCAGAAACAGATATTCTGCAATGGCTGTAAATTACCAATTATATGGAAATGAAAGACAACAGAGCTCCTGGTTCTTTTTTTGGGGAAGGTTGAGTCTGACAAACACTGAAGGCCAGAGATTGTATTTCCTGTATTTTCTTCTTGACCTTTTGATCTGTTTTTTCAAACGTTGCCGGAATGATAATTGCGTACATACATACGCGTGTATGTGTGCACGTCACATACAGTATTTGTGCATTTGAGCCCTCTCTATGAACATACCAACATAATGTTATTGTGTAGTGGGAGATGATATAACAGCACAAGTAGATCAGGAGAGCATGGCATACTTTTAATGTGCAAACTGTAAGCAGAGCATTAAATATTAAACTAAAGAATTGTATCATTCAATATTTTATAGCTTTGCTACATACATATTGTCTCTCACCATGTAAAATGTCATTTCGGATGGAGTCTATACAGTTATTTTTCAAGAAAACAAGCAAGAGTCTAACACCGGGCTGAGGTAATTCCCTGCTCTCCAATGAAAATCCATTTAATTAAAGACTTCTCTTGACAACAGCAGAGGTGCCGTATCTGTCGACCGGTTGCTGAAAATAACCGAGGACGGAAGAATGAATGACTTGAGAAGATGGGCTTTTGTGAATTATAGCACATTATGCTTCATCAATGTCTTTGCAGTGAATCAAAGCTCGAGTGGCATAAGGTCAGTTGTCAGGGCCAGACTGACAAGCAGGCGGAGACATGCAGCATTAGGAGGAGTTTGTTCTTAAAGCCCAGAGGATTAGTAATGGTCTGCCTGGGCTAAATGAAGCCGGACCTACTGATAGACCAATTAAAGGTCAGCCTGCATTGCACTACCTCAATTTTAGCCCCATTAGCAATGCAGCACATTGTACGGTGGACTGCTACTGTGGCCATTAAGGTGCTCGTGAGGAGCTGACTGGATGTCTTTTGTTCTGCAGACTTTGTGCTGCACGCTGCAGAAGTGAAAAAGTGACCATAAGAGCAAGCAAATTGCTGTTATTACCTTCGTTAAGGACGTCGTGGTTTCACTTCTGTTTGTTTATGACTAAATGTCTTTTTTTTTGGCTTTACTGTGTAAATTTTAGTGTGCATTCTCTTCAGAAATCACGTGCCCTGTGTGTCTGTGTCCAGGTCTGGACTTCCATGAGGACCTGCATCGCATTGGAGCAAAAGAGGGTCTAAAGGGCCGCAAACTTCAGAAGGCCATGGAGAGCTACGCTTGGAACATCACTGTCCTCAAGGTGAGACGGACTGAACCACACCTGACGTGCGGTCTCCAGCACAACAAAGACCTCTGCTTTATTTTGGAGGCCATAACCAGCTGGATAAGCGATTCCAGACCCTGTTGTTGAGATTAAACTACATGGTGTTTTAAGAAAGCTCTCTGGGTTAATTGTATTTGCCTCCTCTCTAATCCCTAAATCTCTTAATTAATTGCTGCTGATTCCAAGTTTTTTTTTTTTTATTTGCTCATGTAACTATCTTGACAGGACGTGATAGGATTGTTCACACTTGTTTGTAGACACAAACATGCTGCTCTGTTATTCCACATAAGGACGCAGTGGACCCCCAGGACACGCAGTGAAGACGATGCTCAGCAAAATGCGTTCTTGACTCTGACTCGGGGAGATAAGGTTGCCCAGTGCCCTCATTGCCTCTATGAACACCAGCGTTAATACCAGCGCTGATAAAACACCACACGCTGCTCAGACTGTGCTCTGCACAGTGGGCCTGTTTTGCTAAATAAGGACAGAGCAGCCTGGATATTTTTATCTCATCTCATCTCATCACCCTGAAATCGTTTAGCATTGAGTGAAGAAGCTCCCTTGGCTGGGCTTTTTGCTGGAGTGTGAGGTTAGGCGGATGTTTGATTGCTTGATTCTGCTGTGCCTTTTCATGTCTGCCTCATCGGAGAGGAAGATGGCAAAGATAAGGGCTGCGACAAACAATTTATTTTCATTAACGGTGAATCTATCCATTTTTCAGACAAGTGGTTCATAGTTTTGTCTATAAAAAGTCAGGAAATAGTGAAAAATAGTCATTACAAGTACCCCAAAATCTTCAGATTGCTTGTTTTGTCTGACTAATATAATATATTTAACATAAAACAGTAAGAAAAGCAGCAAGTCCTGGAATTTGGCGAGCTGAAAACCACGTTGATAAATGACCTAAATAATTAACTGATTGTCAAAACTGCTTTGACTTATCGATTAGCTGACTAAAGCCGTATGTGCAACAACCAGATTTATCTTAATTAAGCTTCATCGCACTCTCTAGAATTGGGAAACTCAAGTAGCGTAACAGATGGACACCCAAATCTAATCCCTGCCTCACCCCATACACCCCAAAGCTCATCCAGCTCCTCCCGTCCCTCACACACCTCCCTCTTTCATCCTCTCCTGGCCCTCTAATTTCTTTGATGAGCCACATTCTGAACATGAAGGCATCTCAGCGTGCACATAACTCCTCCTCCTCCTTCTCCTCTTCCTCCTCCCGTTCTTCAGTTGTAATTTGCCTCTCCTACTGAACACTCGCAGCGAGCCTGGCGCCTGTTTGCCGAAGCTGGCAGCCATGCCCGGTTAGTTCACCTGTCAGCCTCTTCGGACCCTCAGCAGGCCTGGAAGCGCTCGCTGGTCCATGGATGGGAAGCTGTGAGGAAGCAAACGCTCCCTCGCCACCCTCACTTTGACCGTTACAGTCATATCAGAGCTGTCATGGCGAATGAGGGTGTTTGCCCATTTCTGCCCGTGATACCACCCCGTTAAGAGGGAAACAGCTGAGAGAGAAAGAGCTGCTTGTGTCAAGCAACAGCCATTTTTAAGAAGAATAACAGCCTCCAAAAACATGAAATCAGCTGTTGTTTGAGGCACGTTATCAAATAACTCACTGAACCACTGCTTAAGTAGCTCAGATTTTAGCTATGGGCGGCCAAGCATCACAACTCTGACCTCCTTCTGTCTTGCCAGCTCTCATTCTTGAGCTCATTTGTTCTGCTGATGAAGATGATGGCTCAAGTGGGATCTTATTGAGTCCATAAATGAGTCCTGCTCGTGCTTTGCTGTCACACACCACTCCGTGAGGTCTTAAAATAGTGTACAATAAAGGCAGGTTATTGACTGCTGATATGTTCATCAAGGGATGGACTGATTTTGATAAACGAGGAGGGGATTAGGGTAGAATTAGATGAGGATATAGCGGTGGGATTTGGTGGCTGGCCTGGACTCAGGCCTCTGTGGATAGCTTTAGCCCAGCTGTAGGGGTGAATGTACCCAAATACAAGCGCCGTCGTGATTTGGCTCTGGCAGTGCAGGACGGGCTTCTCGCTGTCTTATTTTATGCCGAGTGAGTCATGACTTACATAATTTCTTTTTTTTCCCAAACGTATGACTTATTCATGCTCATGGCTTGCGTGCAGGAGTGGCTCAGGTAAAAGGCCACTTGCAGCATATTGACATCCCCTGGGAGCAGAGCGTCGGGCGCCGTGCGTAGGGCGGCACCTTTGCTCATTCTGCAATATGTCAGACTGCTGTGCCTGCCTTGTGGCACTGGGAACTTTATCCCTTTCACCATTTACACTACAGCGGGTCAGCCTGTGCCTCTTCACAGCGATGTTAACGAGCTGTCGCAGCAGGTCAGACGGAGTCCAGAGTGAAGTTTAGTGGGAGGGAGGGAAAATATGTAGATTCACTGATGAGAAGGCGACTGCTTCCGACTTGCTTGTGAACAGATGTTAGAGGGATGGTGGTGTAAAGGAAGTAAGAGCGGTGGGGG